>CM076580.1:1234426139-1234983669 GCA_034641835.2 Pinus albicaulis
TAGATCTAAACTAATTATTTAATAAAATTATTTTTCAATGTTTATAACCATTATTCTTTTAAATTTTTACTTAATAGAATGCATCTAAATTTTCATATATCCAAATATACATAGTTTTTCTTGTTCTAACAACTATTTTATTATTCCAACCTAGAAGTATATATATGTGTATGTGTGTGTGGGTGCTCTTATTTGAAGCGTCAACAATATCCAAGAGGGGCCATGCTTGATAGTAAGCTTTGATATCATCATTACTATTTGTAGACATAGTGTCCTCATAATAAAAGATCATAAAATAGATGAATGAAGTTGCTCTCATCTTCCACGACATTTTTCCATCCTGTTGGAAATACCCTTCTTCTTCCACAGAGACCGCAACTTCATCGTGAGGCCACTGTGTTCTATGCATAACATCTTTCTCCTTTTTAAGTCCTATAGTTTTACAAAATGACACTATATGATTAACAATAGAGTAAGTTGAGACAACCCTGAGGGGTTTTTTGTACAAGTTTTACCATAACCTTTCCATCCATCCAATATATATTCCAAAGTCTTCTAAAGAGAGAGTATATTCTAGTTTATAACCTGATCCACAATCAAATAAAATGGCTAGGGATTTCACAAGTTATTAGTTTATAACTTGATCCACAATCAAAGAAAATGGCTAGGGATGTCACAAGTTGTCATTCACACAGTGATGTATTGATATTCTTAGTTGAAGTGGATCCTATTAGATGCACAATGATGCATTTACATTCTTAGTTGAAATGGATCCTATTAGATGCATTTCCAATTTATAACAATAACCCCTCAATTTACTCTCGAGTTTTTGAAACCCACAATCAAAGAAAATGGCTACGGATTTCACAAGTTATTAGTTTATAACTTGATCCAAAATCAAAGAAAATGGCTAGCGATGTCACAAGTTATCATTCACATAGTGATGTATTGATGTTCCCAGTTGAAATGGTGGCCAAGGACACTAAAATTTAAAAATAGATATCTGTTATGGCATCCAAATTTTCTGTCTTATACAACAATTTATAACAATAACCACTCAATTTACTCTCCAATTTTTTAAACCCCCACCCATGCTCGGGAGATCAGAGTGTAAAATCAAATGTTCCTATGGTTTTTTTAAAGGGTTCATAAACAAAACAGAAAATGAGAAATTCAATCTTATGGTATAATAATTGATTTTTGAATCATTGTGACAAACAAAACATCACATTAGCTCAAAAAATTCTATACTCTTATCAATTTAGAATAACCTAAGATTTCTAGATTGGATGTCAAGGTGGGTGGTACAGTAATTGAGGATGCTTCTTAAAGGGTAAGGGAATTTAGATACTCTATCCTTCCACCAAAGCTATAAAAAGTGACACTTGTAGATTGTATTTTTAATAAATTTACACTCTGTGATTAAGAATAAGTTACAAACATAAGTAATAAGAGGAATGTACACAAGGGCCATGGTAATTACTGTTAATCTTTGTACTTTTTTTTTAGAATAGTTTTATTTAAAATAGTAATTTGTATTTGTGTTTTTCTAAATGAATAGTTAAATGTGTAATTGAGTAAAATGTATTAAATTTATATTCTAATTTTTAAGATATTTATTTCAAAAATTCGAAGTATGGTGAGTTTTGTTTTATTAAGCTTTACTCTAGATGTGCAGAGAATGAATCTATCTCAAGTCCCAAACAAGATTCTTATTTCTCTTCTTATTCTAGCTTGCAGTAGTTGTTGCATATAGAAACATTTAGATATGATCAGAAAAATGTGATACTCTATTGTAATTTTCTCTACAAATGTGATGGCAAGTATTCCTTAAATGTTGACAATTTCATAGTTAATTTAGTATAAGCTATATGAAAAATTACATTCTTTTATACAATATCAAGAAATCTATGCCCAATATCCAACAGCATAGAGCATGACATGTTCACCAATTCAACAGTTGCTTCCAAATCTCTCTCAGTGCTAGAGTTGTTTTCTCAATAAAATTGTTTGTTCTATTCTTGATGAAAACCATCGTTGTTGCATATAGGAGCATTTAGCTTTGATAAGAAAAGTGTGATAATGTGTTATGATTTTCTCTACAGATGTGTTGGATTTTTTTCTCAATAAACTTGTTTTTACTTCTCTTAAGTGATGAAATCCTTAGTTGTTTCATATAGGAGCATTTAGCTTTCATAAGAAAAGTGTGATATTGTGTTATAGTTTGCTCTACAAATGTGTTGGGGTTTTTTTTTTTTCACTATAAGCTTGTTTTTACTGCTCTTAAGTGATGAAATCCATCGTGCTTATAGGAGCATTTAGCTCTCATAAGAAAAGTGTGACATTGTGTTATAATTTTCTCTACAAATGTGATGGAAAGCCCGTCGTGAATTTTGGCAATTTCATTGTTAATGTAATATAAGCTAAATACAAATTTATTTATTCTACACAAGATCAAGAAATCTATGTTGAGTAGCCAACACTAGAGAACAAGACATGTTCGCCAATTCCATAAATGCTACCGAATCTCTCTCGGTGTTGGAGTTATTTTCTCAATACCCTTATTTTTACTTCTCTTGAAGTGATGAAAGCCACCTCTCCATACCTTTTTTACTATCTTCACAAAGAATAAAAGAAACCAAATTCATATCAGCGACACTAAAAAAACAAGAACATGGTAGACACCAGGGAGATCACTGATCTTTTGAATATTTTCAAAGATCATGAAAAACCAATACATAGGTGACTCAATAGGAAGTGGTAAAGATTAAATATCGAGGAACTACACCAAAAATACCTTTGATTTTGAAGGCAGAAAATCGCTATCTATTTCTCCATTCATGAGGCATTCATGTTGGCATGATCAGACAAGGTCTTTAACTTAATTTCAACATAGGCCTCATGATTTGTAAGGTTCAAGGAAGCAATATTGCAGTAAGATTTAACTATAAAATGGTCATTGCCTTTTCTTGATATAATTATTTTTTAAATTAAAAATTATTAATTTAATGTATTCAAATAAATTAATTTTTTATTTTTAAATTAAATTAAAATACACACACACACACACATATATATTCTCTTCACCTATATCTTATGAGTTTAGTATGTTTTCAATCAAGCACACGATTCTATTAAAATTTATGAAACAAATTCAATTTTTACAACTTGTATGTTTTAATAGAAACAAATTCATTTTTTACAACTTGTATGTTTAAGTATGTGATTTTGGAAGTGATGATGGCTTCTTTAGACACTTGATTAGTATTGTGAAAGAAATTTGAGTATATTATTAAGGACTATGAATAGTTCGTGTAACAGTTGCATTGCTTATAATAGAATTTAATATCCTTTCTTGCTGATACATACCACCTAAACCATGAAAAATTGTAACCATGTCTGCAATGATATATGCTAATCATTTCAGTTTTATGTTGATGCCAACAGGCATGAAGATGTTTCTAATTTTCAATGAAGTAGTCTTCAAAAGTTCCTAGCTCTATTTTAATTACATAGATTCATTGAAAACCATCTGATAGTATTTACTTCAGTTGCTTTATTTGGACGTGTTGCAAGCAGACATATTGTGCCAAGAATTTTTCTATATTTTAAAAAACTTATTTAAAAATAAACATGTCTATTAACATAATTAGACACTTTATAAATCTATATAAAGCAATATGGTAAATAAACCTAAGCCATATCCGCTTGCCATGTGAAATGAAGTGATACATAAAATGGTGAATAGATTGTGTTTTTAAACACATATAAGACAATATTTTAAATAAACATTTTGGTTTGCTATGTGAAATAAAGTGATGCATAAAATGGTGAATAAATTGGGTTTTTATACAATATTTTAAATAAACATTTTGGTTTTACATTTGATTCATTTAATTTGAAAAATTAATATTGCTTTGTGAATGCTTAATTTATTATATATATATATATATATATATATATATATATTCCAATTTTTATAGGGATATGATTTGTATTATTCTGCACTAGAATAACATGGTACAATTATATACATATATATAAACTACCATTTTACAAAAATATATCTTACAATTTAGACCTTGATAGTATAAAACTCTTTAGCTAAACATATGTAAAAAGAATTTCCACGTCATTTATACTCCACAAAAAAATATAAAACAACATACATTTTATGAATCAAAATTCCATCAAAATATTTACGAGATGTTAAAGACCCATCCAATATAGTCAAAACATCCTTGGAGAGCTCATCAAAACTTTTGTTGAGTTCCCTATAGATGTGTGAAAAGGAGATTCACTCAAAACGCCAAATGTAGTCTTGAATCTCAGTGAGCAAATATTGAAGATGAGCATTCTTAATTTTTAACTTGTCTTTTTCCCACTGAAACAACAATCGAGTCCCTAGGAACCTACAACTCTATTAAATTGAGATGTTTAGCATGGAGCAGAAGAGTCCATAAAGCTGCAAATTTAGCTTTCATATTTGATCCAATTCCAGAAGCATAATGAAGATGCAAAAATGAAATGAGTTTAAATGAAGGATAATTCCAACTCCACAGTGAGAAATATGATCTTGAATGGCCCCATAGAAAAGACCCCAAGGGATTTCATAATCCAAAGAGGGAAAAATTGAGTTGCAAGTTGTGAATTTAGCTTTCATATTTGAGCCAATTCTAAGAGCATAATGAAGATGCAAAAATGAAAGGAGTTTAAATGAAGGTTAATTCCAACTCCACAGCGAGAAGGATGGCCTTGAATAGCCCTACCAAAAAAAAACCAAGGGATTTCATAATCCAAAGAGGGAAAATCGAATTGCAATTTTTATCCTTCTTCACTCATAAGTGTACTCTTTGGTCAGTTTCTTAATCATGTCAGATATCACTTCCATTGGAATTACTATCTTATCATAAAATAGACAAAGAATTTATTCCCACCAAATAAAATACAAGAAAAAGCCAAGAAAAGATCCATATCTAGCCACCAAAACAAGAAAGAGTTGTTTTTTACGTAATCCTCAAGACTAAGTGTATTCTAGTTCACTTTGGGCCCAAATTTAAGGACTATAGAATTCCAAACTTGAATAATGAATGGATGAAAGATTGATTCCTCCTCATTCTTGCATTATGTACACTTGTTTGGGCATACCTAGCCTCTCTTCAACCCATTATCTTATGTAAGAAATATTTTCTCAAAACCAACCTTAGAAGAACTTTAGCCTTTAAAGGAGCATGGATCTTCCATACATTATTCCACCAGAAGAGTTTTTCCTCCTTAAAAAGTTTCCTATGCCGGTGCTTTATATGTGAGATTTTTAGAGAATTTCCCAATAGAGGTATTTTTCAATTGCATAGAATGTTCTCCCTATATTCCACCAACTTGATAAAACTTGAGGCAAGCTTGCCAACATATAAAAATTATTCATCTACATAATGACCCTCTAAACGTGAGTTTGATATGGAAATCCAACCACCTCTACCTGTCTGATCATGATTAGGGGATTTCGAATCTCATTGCATGTAAAGACCTCGATATTCTAAGTGCTCAATGATATCCTTACACAGTTTGAAATTTTCATCAACTCCTAACCACAAATCTTTGACTAGTCAAATCATTTTTTTATTTCCAATATGCCAGACAATTCAGCATCCAACCAATAAGAAAGCATCCACGAAAGCTTTCTAGATTGAGGAGAAATTATTGACAAAATTTTGAGGAATATGGAACCATATTCAATAGAGAGACCACCCAAGTATTTTTAGGTCATAATACAACCCTAGAGTGACATGATATAGGTGAGTCTCCATAGATTTTTTGTAGTTGGTGTCTAGATAGAGATAAATATTCTTGATGCCCTAGCCACCCAAACACTTTGATTGGGCTATCGAGGAACACCTTAATAGAACAATGCCATCTAAGTTCCTACACATTATCTAAATGAAGTGAAATCTAGCTTTATGAATTTTTGTGAGGATTCCTTTTATCACTTTTGTAATGGAAGGCTAGTATATCAAAATAATTTCCAACATCTCTTTTAAAAGAATCAAATTTCGTCCCTTTAATAACCATCGATTTACCTATAAGGATATATGTGATTTGAATTTTTTGTATAGTCAAGGCCGCTCCTATAAAGATAATTAATTTGGCTCCAAAATAAATCCAAGATACTTCATTCCTTCATTTAGATGCTTACAAAGGAAAGAGAGTGATGAATACAACTGCAAGTAAATATTCGCTTGGAAAATTATAAGCTAAGAGGATTTGACCAAATTTATTTCCTAACATGTAGCTAAGCAATAGAGATCCAAAATTTTCTTTATAGTAACAAATTCTTGAATAGAGTCTGAACCAAATAGAATAAAATTGTCAACAAATAGAAGGTTATATATTATTTTAGTTGGGGTAACCTTTACATCTTGCAATTCTCCCCTGGATATAGCATCACTCATAAGCCTACTTAGCCCCTTTGCCACCAATGGAAATAACAAGGAGGAGAGGGGGTAGCCTTGTCTTAGACCTCTAGAAGGATGATTTTTTTTAGGAAGACACATCCTAAGAAATGCAAAGGATGTAGTATAGATGCAATCCATAATCTAGTTAACCATATATAGTTGTATTATCATTTGAATTAGAAGCGTACCAATGTAAATCCATTTGACCTTAGCATGGGCCTTTGAAAGGTCTAATTTGAGCACAATAGATAGGATCCTTTAAAGCTTGATCAAATGCAAGGCTTCCTAAGCCAGTGCCACTGTGTCATGGATTTGTTTGTTGAAGAGGAACCATAATTGTTCTTTTGAGATAAGATCACTAAGAAAATGTTTGAGCATGTCCATAACTAATTTGGAGATGAACTTGTATATCACCCTTATTATTTCCCTATCCCCCTTAAGGGAAATAATCGGGACTTCAAGATCCTTACTTCTAAGGGATAAGGTACAAATCAATTGTGTTGACAAAACCAAGGACTTTATTAGATCACTAAGATTTTTTAATAGCTTTCAAAATATCATCTTCAAGGAAATCAAAAACCCTATATAGAATCTGAAAATAACTCCATTCAACCTAGGAATTTTTCCTTTTTACAGTTAGAAAGGGGGGGGCAAATCTCTTCCTAAGATAAAATCTGAGGAAGGGACTAATCAGCCTAAAAATTTCTTCAATAAGACCTCTTGTAAGCTCCTTAGATAATTTCCATAATATTCCTTGGTCACTTGTTCATTCTCCTAAAAGGATGAGATGGAGACCCCATCCATATTCTTTATTTCCAAAATTGTGTTCCATATTTTCCTATAGTTAGCAAATTTGTAGAATATTTTTGTATTGTTATCCCCATAACAATATGAATTGCTTTGTTTTTAAGGCACCACAAGGCTTATTCTTTCACTAGAATATCATGTCGAAGATCCAAGGAAGAATTAAGGGAAACCTCATCATCATATGTAAGTGGACAAGAGAAATTACTAACTAGGATTGCATTTATCTTTTGCTCTATGCCCAAAAGTAGGCGATGAGCTATCTTGTTGTAAGACTTGGTCCGGACTTTAGAGGATTCTTTAACCCTCACCAAATTGTCTTCAATTTGCTTCATATATGTGGCTTCAGAGTCCTCACTCAACTGAATCCAGGAAGCGAAAACCATATTTTGATAATCTTCCTTCAAAATCCATATAGGGTTAAACTTCAAAGGGGGGGGGGGGACTTTGGCTCTTTTTTATCCAGTTTAAAAAGGATAAACATATGATCCAAGATTCCCCCTAAATTCATGAAGGACTTTAAGGTTTAGTTGCTTGACTATTATTTCAACACCCCTCGAACCATTCCTCTAAGTAGGGATTAGCTTTGAAGGTGTCAAGTCTGCCACTTTTTGATCTATAAGAACATGAATAAAAAATCTTTCAAGTGGATTCATCTAGGGATGATCCCCCCACATTTATTTGAGGGAAGGAGAAAAATTAAGATTTCTGCAAATGCCACATTTGAAGTTGAGATAAAGCTAGAAGATATAAATTATCCCAAAAGGGTTTTCTTTTATAGTAAGGGCCATAGACATTGATAAAGCGATCAAAGGTTGAAAGGATTTGATCCTCCAACTCAACTATGATACTAGAGGAAAGAAAAGAAGAATAAACTAATTTCAAGTTGGGGATCTAGGCCATCAAGAGGCCAACAAATAAACCATTATAATCCATCAAAATATATGACCAAAACTTAATTTATGGAGAGAAGGATTCCCAATAATTAACACATGTTCACATTGTTTCCTAAATAAAAATGACACAGGGAAAGCAATCTCTAACCAAATGTTTAAAGGGCTAGGATCTTTGGGCCACCCCTTAACCCCATGGGCATTATGAGAAAGAAAAATTATGATTTCCCTTATTTTTAGGCACTCCTTGCTCTAAGGGCTTGAACAATAGTGGATTACTTGCCACATTGAATGTCCTTTTTGCTTCAATTTTATCCATAGAGAGGTGTGATTTTGTCCAACATGAGAACCTTCATGTTTTTCAACCATTAAGCCTCCCTCTACATCCCCATCATTGGAGGATTTTTGTGTCGAATTAAGATGATACACTAATTTAAGGGAATACTTGGTTAAGAAATTTTTTTATAACAATGGAACCAAAGACTAAAAAAAGAAGGGAGCAACTTGGAGAGGAGGGATTTGAAAAAATTGAGCCATCCAAAGGCTCGGGACCCAAGCTAGGCTTCAAAGGGCTATATGTCTGGCAATATTTTTTCCCAAGGGAAGGGGAAGGAGGGACATAGGGAGAAAAAACAGAAGCATTTCCAGATTTTTAGAAGGACATCTCTTTATCCACTAAGAATTTAAAGGAGGTGAAACCAAAGGCGGGGGGGGGTCATCAACAACCATACTTGAATTGAGAAACTTAGAGTTGGGGGTCACTTACCAAAGAAGCCACCCACTGTGACTTTATTACCTTGGGTTTGAATGCTCACATACACCATTATAATAGGTGGCTTATTGGCCTAATTCCCCAAGTTATTGTACACATTATCCCCATTATCCATAAAAAAAATTGCCATCCTTAAATGTCCTGCTTTCAATTTCCATACTTTTTTTATAGGAGGTAACAACGAGTGATTTTTTGCATTGTGCTTGGATATGACTCACCTCATGGAAACTAAAGCATCTAAAAGGGATGTGCTAATAATCAATTCAATGAACCCACAATGAATTGTCACAGATAAGTTTGATTTCATCCAACAAGCAATCATTTAGGGAAACCTCAACCTAGATCCATAACTAACGATGGTCCATCTCTATATCCCAATGTTTTTCACACTAAAAAATTGCCCTATTTTAGTGTCAATGAATTATAGAGCTTCAACGAACCAAAAATGGAGATGGAGCTAAAAAAAAATTGCCCAAATTTTCATAGTAGAAAACAACTCTTTATAAGGGTCAAAGTTTATCTCCCGTTTTTTAATAAAAAGGGTTGGGGGACCCTGGCTTCAATTAGACTACAGAATAGAGGACAAGTCCTCAAAAGACATGAATTTAAATAAATAAATAAAAATTAAAAAATAATAATAATAAATAAATAAAATAAAAAGAAGAAGAAGAAGAAGAAGTCTAATTGAACAACATTGAATAGAAAAGGGGTCTATATCTTGTGTTAAGAGCCTAGTTAAGATAAATCTAATTTTTCATCACATCTAGACACAATAAATTTCTGAAAAATCTACCCATCATTACCTTACCCAATAGTTTAAGAGATATGAATACGGATACATCCTCTCCAATTACCATTTTAGTCTGGATCTCCTTGTGATTATTAATGCACCCTTTTTAACCCTTTCCACCAAGTTCAAATGGATTTGAAGAAAGAAACACACCTTGAACTAAAAAGGTGGGATCTAGACCCCCCACTTGTGTCGAAGCATCATTACTACAAGAAGGATGGGGGAAATTCTCAAATGATAAAATAGCATTAGACAGATGGTTTTGGCATTCCAAAGGAGAAACTTCGGCACAAATTAAATCCACCACCCTGCATGGGGTCAAAGCTTCTGGATCTCGCTAACTCCAATATGGATGGATTGCCAAGTGGCTGAGCAGAGGAACCTAATCCTTTTGAAAACCTATAATAATTGTCTTATTGAGATCTCACAAAACTGCAATTTATAACACCATCTACACATTCCTCATAATTGATTAGTTCTTCATCCATTCACGAAATGTTCAATCACATTAATTACACCTAGTAATGAACCAACCCATGGCTTGGCTAGGGCTTCGTGTGGAAACAAAGAAAGTCTTAAAGCTCAAAAGCTCTAACTTGAACCTTATGAAAAAGAAAATCTCACATTGCAATTTCATATACCTGTTAGGCCTCTGTATTTTGCAAGATTGGAAAGAACAAACGCTGCAGAGCCAACATCAAAACCACTTTGGAATCCTAGGACCTAGCCCTCCTGGATTCAGAGAGGGATCTCTCTATATAAGTGTTTTCAAAGATATGATATTTAAGGCTTATGATATGATATTAGGCTAGTTATAAAGCACAAGGGTTTTTGTTTGTTTGGTTGGGATGAATATCATTAAAATGAAGGAAGTCTTTTGAAGGGTAAAGTTGTGAGTAGGTTGAAAATGGTTCAGTTGATAGGATTGGTGAGAAACAGTATCAATCCATTGGGCTATGGAGTCATAAAGGATTTAATTGCACAACAAGTTTCAAGAGTGGTCTATGGGGCAAGTCATCTATGTCAACAGATCTCTTTAAGTTGATTTATGGTATGAAACATTAAGGGTGGTGAAAGAAGCAAACATATAAGAAAACAAAGAGCAGCTTAATATCAAGTAAGGACTTTTAACCTGGCCTTCTTTTAGCATTCTCAAAGGAAAACAAAGAATAGCTTAAGATCAAATAAGGACTTTTAACCTAGTCTGCTTTCAACATATTCTCAAAAGAAAACATTTAAGATAAACAAAGAATAGCTTAAGATCAAGTAAGGACTTTTAACCTAGCCTGCTTTCAGCATTTTCAAACATTCAAGATTTAACATAAAAAGTAGTCTAATATCAAGTAAGGACTTTTAACCTAGCCTGCTTTTGACATACTTTCAAGAGATGTTTTCAAAGCAACTGTTGGAGAAGAAAATAGAGGATAGGGATAACCATAAACTTCCCTAATTCAACTTTAGTTAGAAAACTTTGTAAGAACATTCAAGGACAGAATCTCAAGTGTTACTCAGCAAGACAAGGGCTAACCAACATTCCTTGACTAATCACACTCTTTTGAATTATCCTCAAATACACAATTAGCAGAAAACATAAAGATAAAGATTTATCAGTGAGATTTAGGGTACTTGAAAGTAAATCCTAATCTATATTTGTTGTTCTTTATCAAAGAAAATGGACAGTATGGAAAACATGAGAAAAATAACAATTTACAATAAGAAAAACATCACCATTGACATAGACTAGGATCCCATAAATCAGCTTGTATTTGATGTTCAAATCAGTTACAACCTTCAAGTCCAGTGGGTCTTTATAACTTCAGACTTCTCATCTCAGCCTATCTTTCTTCTATTACAAAACAGAGCTTCAGCAGCCTCAAAGCTATTTACACTCAATGAATATTCAAAGACCAACCCTTACAATGTGCTCCTCCTGGAGTTTTTATAGAGAAATGAGGAGGTGGAGTATAAAGAAGAGTTATTTGTGCAATTAATACAGAGTAATGATTTCTCGGCCTTTGGGAGGCCTAAGAAAGAAGATTTCAGATTTTTACCTCTATTTTAATTAATTTTACATTAAATTTCATCAACTTTAGTCACTTTTGTTGACTTTGGGGGCTCTTGGTAGGCTGGCAATTAATTCTGGGCTGTATTTGACAAATATCTCTGACTGTGCAATTAATTTGTATCCTTTTGAGGAAATAGGTCTGTAGGTGGCATTTCTGGCTTTAATTGCCTTACTGATGTGGCATTTGGAGGCTTTCTTCGTTGATCCATCTGTCTTAATACCTTAAAACACTGTTTTAACTTTGATTTTGTGTTTTAAGTCTGATCATGCCTTTTTCATTCTACTTCAGTTTTCAATTGTTCTTTTGCTGACTGTATCCACCTTTACACTATGTTTTAACCTTAAAATTGTGGGATTGAAACTTTAATCCTTCAAATCTGATGTATCAACTCTTATAACCTTAATCATTTGCTGACTTCCCTTTAATCCTCTGTATTAATCTTCAAACTGTGTATTTACTTTTAACTGCAGGTTTAAGCTCTTTTAATCTTCAAGCTTTATGTATTTAACCCTTATCCTGTGTTTTTTGCCCTTAAATTGTAAGATTAAGCCTTTAATATTCAACTTTGCTTTAATCCATTGATCTTTAAACTTCATCTTCACTGTTTTTCTTCTTTGTTGTGTATAAGTGGATTTTAGTGCGTTGGAGGGTTCGATGGATAACCAGTGCTCATAAAGCACCGACTAAACCGTGGAATTAACCCTAGAAGCCTCTTTTCTACATTGTTTGAGCTTCAGGGATCATGATCTTAGGCCCTATCCCTTTATGGACCATAGGGGGGCTTTCGGCCTCAAAAACTGCTATAAAAAACCTGCAAAAATCCAACAAAACATGTTATTAAAACCTGCGGGGTTGGCAAGATTTCTTTGGAGGTTGGCGGAGGCGGTGGAGCATATGCAGAGGAGCAGAAGAGGCTTCATGGGGAAAACCCATGAAAATACAGTTTAAAAACCATATCTGGCGTGAAATTATAGGTTGGTGGTTTTGCGAAAACCGCAAATGAGCCTGAGCGTGTTTATGTTGAATCGAACGCGATCCAATTAAAATGTGTAGCGTGGTCTTTGAAAAACCAGCGGTCTCGCACGACTTTGGGAGGTTAAAATATGGACGGAAAAATCACGCAATATACGATATCAACTGTCGGATGAGGAGGGGTGGATCCAACGGTCGGGAGAGAAACGCGACGGGAGCTTTGGTGGGGCCCAGGTGTCAGCGCATGATTGGATGAGCGCTTTACGTAGTGGATGGTAGGGCCCCAGTAGGATTGGGTGTTCGTATGAACGAGTACCGTTGGTTTAAATAAGTCAACGGTGGGGATCATTTATAGGGGTGAAATGATATTTTTGAGTCGAGAGGATAGGGGGAGAACGGGGATGCATGGAGGCTGTCGAATCAAGGTTTGAGGCCCGTGATCAACAGCTATGGTTGCTCCATGGAGTGATAAGGATGGCGGGGAGAAATATAATGGAATGCAACTGAGGGAAGAAAGGGAAGGCGAGGATGGATTATCGCTGTCAGATCTCCCGGATCGACGGTGGAAATCTGTCGTTGGGGGGTAAATAAAGACAAGGGAGAAGGGGGCTAGGGATTAGGTCAAAGGCTTGGTCATGTGGAGGGATAAGGTGACCAAGGGCTAAGGGTAAGGGTGCTAACCGCATTGGCGAGGAAAAATTTACAAAGGAAACACGGGTTCATAGAAGAAAAGCCGATGTGATGGGGGTTTGGGCGCTTGGTCATAACGCGGTTCTGTAGAGAAAAAGGGACAGGGGGCGGAAGAAAAGGGGCGGAAGGGGTTTAAGCACTTGATTATAGCGTTGGGTCATGTAGAGGAGTAGGAGCTGGGTGCTTAAGCCCACAGGGGCTTAAGCCCTTATAATGTAAAAGGTGTTTTTTAGAAAAAGAGGGGTTTTTGATCATTTTGAGGGGTTCCGATAGGAAAAATGGGGTGATTTAAACCATAACAAAGGATTTTTTATGAGTTTAAAAGGGATTTTGAAGGTTTTTTCTTTTTGAGGAACATGAGGGTAAAAAAAAAAGGAGAAAAGGGATTTTTCAGGGGAAAAAGAAGGTTAAATAAGGGTAAATAATGAGTGAAACAGGCTTTAGAAAATGATGGGAAATGGCCTAAGAACAGTCTTTTTGGATATCAGCATGGTTTCTTGGTGGAATTTTTCAATGAAACAACAGTGAAGATTACTTTTTGAGTTTAGGCAGCATAAGAAGGCTTCAAGAATGAGCAGTTTTGTATAAAAACAATCTCTTGAAGGCTCAAGACCTGTTTTAGCCATCATTTGTTCTGACAAAAATTTACTGATGGCTAACAATACCTATTGGACACATGAGTATACACTTTTGTATAACCATTTATAAGGCACCTAGAAGACTATGTAATCAAGAACACCTAAATGAGTAGCACCAAATCCAAGAAATTTTAGAAAAAAACGTCATTTTAAAACCAAATATTCCACTATTGAACCCTTGACATTCGCCATCTGTCAAAGGGAATGACATTCTTCGAAGCCTTCTTCTACCGATCTTCTTCATGATCTTCATTCTGCCTTATTTCATCTATTATTGTTATCCATTTATGCTTTGATTGATATAAACTGCAAGAATATATTATTACATTGTGAACTATGGGCCAGCAGCACAACCGAGATGCAGTGGAAACAAATTGAGAAAATTCAGAAGCGTTTGATTACAAACAAAATTAAAATTAAAAGTGCAGTTCCTTATGCTATCTTGTTAAGTGAAACAGGGGTTGCTCCTATTGAAGCAATTGCTATGGTGCGAGTCATAAGGTATCTGGAAAAATTGAGCAAATGGAAGAGGGTAGATGGCCTAAGGTTGTGTTTAGTGACAGATTGTGCAAAAGAAAGAAGACTTGGATGCGGCAAAATAACAAATGGTTTAGTAAATGGGGTATTTGCTTGAGCATGTGTCCTACAAACAGTAAAGAGATAAAAACTTTTGTTATGGATAAGTTCCACAAACGTACTTGGGAGAAAGAGCTAGGGAGAAAGAAGAAGCACTACATTGAAGATTTTAACCTCACGCATAACCATCAACAAAAGGCGTACATAGGGGCTAATATTTCTTGGAGATCTTAAATTCTTATTGCTCAATTAAGGACTAATTCTCATCAACTCTGTTGTGAAACAGGGCGCTGGAAAAGGCCAAAAGAAATGTGGGAGGAAAGAGTGCATTTTTTTCTCCTCCGGAAAAGTGGAAACAAAAAAACATTTCATTTTAGAATGCGAGGCCTTCAAAGACACCAGGGCAAACTATGCAGGTATTCTAGCAGCTAGTTCTTGGGATAATCTATTCAACGAAGAGTTTGTCGATAAGCTGGGAGCGGTTATTGTAAAACTTCACAGGAAAAGAGCTGAATACAAGAGCAAGATAGAAAAGCAATCTATCCCATAGGCTATTTTTAGCCTCGCGGACATTAAAACTACTTTCTTTCTTTCTTTATTTGTAGTTGCATAGGGTACGGCTATTCTCTTACCGCCTAGAAATCTTAGAGTATTAAGTTTTTTAAACAACAACCTGCAATATCAATGAATGTATAATGTTTGCAACCAACACGATTGAAAGAAAAAGGGTTTTTTAATTATACCTCTCCACTTTTTTGCCCAGAATATTTTATTTAAAATCGGATGAGTCCTTTTTTTAATTAAAAAATAAAATATTTTTAGTGATTATTTTTCAAATTTACTTGTTTTATTCTCTATTAAGTTGTTCTTTGTTAAGCTGAGAAGAATGTATATATATCAGGTTTTTTTAATCATTAAAAAAAAATGTGAGTGAACAAAGTTATACAAGCCACAATTATTTTTAAATTATAAGTTATTGGATTGGTATATTTTTCTTATATATTTTTTTTACATATTTTAGTGTTATAATGATAGTTGGTAGAAATGATCTTAAGTTTAGCTCAAATTATTCCAATAAATTATTAATTCACAATGGTTAATAAATTTATGTAATAATAAGAAATAACATTTTTTTTTTAATTTTAATTTATAAAGATAAAACAGATTTTGCTATAATAATATTAATTAAAAATAAGTTTAATTAATCTATTTTATTAATAATAATAATACACTATTTAAGATGGTAAGTTATTGTTAATTAATCATTAAAAATAAATTTAATTAATCTATTTTATAAATAACAATAATTTAATATTTACAATTATAAATTAATATTAATTAAGAATTTATTTTTTATTTTTTATTTTAAAGCTTGGTGGGATTACATCTTCATCATGCCTAATTTATCACCTCCATCCGGAGAGGAATTGAACCATTGACTTCCCATCAAAGAGTGCCTTAACAAAGCAACCAATCACTGTCTATTCAAGGCACCCAATGGACAATTAAAAATTTATTATTCAAAATACCTTGAATATATATATAATCTTAATTTTAAAAATTTAAATATTTTATATTAATGATGCGTAAACACCAATTAAATATTTATTCTTAAATATAATAAGTGCATACAAAATGATTAACTAATAAAAGAAATGCAATTTCATATTAACTAATTTTTTATTCATACTTTTAAATTTTTTGAAAATAAAAATAAAAGTAAAAACATTATTTTATTGGAATTTCATTTTAATATAACCAAGATTAGAACGAACTCTCATGAGCTCCATAGTGAAACCGAGTAGTCTTTAGTGCGACTTTTTGAAGGCTTTTACGGTGGCTTTTTCCGGTGTAATTTCTCTAAAATCCGGCAGGAATTTATTGAAAAGAGAAGTTTGATTGCTAACCTTGCACAATCGAAGTGCCCTAGGGGTTTTCGAGGGTGTTGAATCCATATATAGATTCAAAAAACCAGTTTAAATAGCAAAAACCAAGATTTTACCTCAAAAATTTTCACTGGATTCCGGCACCTGAAACTCCAAAAAGGCGCACTAAAGACAACTCCTAGTGAAACAGGTCGTTGGACAGTTCCTAAAACACCATGGATGGAAAGGATCTGCCATCTCTGTGAGAATATGAACATCCAGGATGAAAATCACTTCCTCTTAGAGTGTCCGCTTACAACCACATTAGAGCTCAATTTCATAATCTTTGTTGCAATACTGACCTTCCTAGCCTTTTAAGATGTCAAAATTATAGTGAGCTTGGGAGGCTTCTCTCCAAGCTTTTTGAACATAGGAATAAAATCTTAAATCCAACTAAATAACTCTTTTCTTTACGTCGCATAGACCAAAGATTGGTGTCAGTGGAACGTTAACCACCACCACCACCACCACCATCATCAACATCATCATCATCATCATCATCAGTATTATGTTATAAAACTTTGAATAATAAGTGAACTCTATTGGAATATTTTATTCTTTTTAATATAAGAGAGGAAAAATATTTTTATTGTTAATTATTGTTAATTTGTTTATTCTTCATTATTTAATATTTCAATTTTATTTTTGAAAATTTAATGTTTTATCTTAGACTTTTAAATTGCTATAAATATAATGACATTAATTTTGAAAGTAATAAATTTATTATTATTATTATTATTATCCAATTTTAAGGTCACGACCAAATCATACACCAAATTAGTGTATGCGACCTCTTGTTTGTGAGACAAGAGACTATCAAATCATAAAATGAGAATAAATGAAAGAATGATATCCATGGATATTTAAATAATTTCAAAGGGTTAATAAAAGAAAGTCTTCCATGTTCCAACAACTTAAATTAGTAATTACAAGATTTTTGACTAAATTTTGGGTGAAGTTGATTGGAAAAACATATCCTAAAAAATAAAAAATGCAAAACATCTAAACTGTGTGACCAATGAGGTGTTATCCTATCACATCCCTCTCTCCTTACTTCACTTCATTGCTTAGGACTTTTCTAATGAGATTTTGTCCTTACATCCATCTTGACTTTGCTCACCTCATTATCTAGGTCAGTGTTCATGACATCTTCTCTTCTCACATCCAAGTAGGTGAGTTACATTCACCTAGTTGTTTAAGTGATATACCACAATTTATAATATACATGACATATTTATATATATATATATATATATATATATATATATATATATATATATATATATATATATATATATATATATATATATATATATATATATATATATATATATATATATATATATATATATATATATATATATATATATATATATATATATATATCACAAAATTTTTAAGATTTTCAAAATTTTATCATGCAAAATCAAACCCCAAATAAAACATGGGAACTCTTTTGTGTTTTTTTAAAGTAGGAATAGTAGATAATTATGGTTTATCAATAATTATTAAATAATATGGAGCAAATTTAGATAATAATGATTGAATAATCATTATTAAATAATTTGGAAAAAGATTTAAAGAAACTTCATTGACTTTAAAAATAATTTTATTGGTGTATAAAATTTTTCGGTAAAAATCACATCAGAGTAAATTAAGTCGACGTGTTTCGAACGAGCCAGTGTGATTCATCATTAGGACAAGTGAGCCTCATTTAAATAGATGGGGAAAACTCCAACTAGCCGTTTGTAAATTAACGGCTAGTTTGACTCAAATAAGGAATATATATATATATATATATATATATATATATATATATATATATATATATATTCTAATTTTTAAAAATAAATTAATATTTATTATTTATATTTTGAATTTATATATCTATTATTAATAAATTAATAATTTTTTTTGAATTTTATATATTTATTTATTTTTAATAATAAGTTTATTTTTAATACAAATACTAATTATTTATTATTTCTTTTAAAGAATAAATAAATGTTTAATATTTATATTAGAATTTTATATATTAATATGTTATGTATGTGATAATAAAAATTCATATTTATTCAACTTAATAGGAAATATTACTTTCCTAAAAAAAAGAGGGGAGAAAGAAACCAAGAGCCATAACATAGGAAAAGACAAGAGGGAGAATAAGAGAAGTTAAATAACAACTAAGTGAGGGGCAGGAATCCAACATCTGCTAACACTCCACCCATCATCGCTGTTGAGGTTAACCGACCTCTTTTTGATTTACAGGGCTTCCCTCAACTTATGATGGTGGAAATGGTCAATATTCGGAATAACCTGAGCATCTTCAATACAAATGTGATGTTTAGTCTTCTCAGCATGCTCTGCAAGGGCAGAGGAGTGTGATCTACTCTGTTTAAGGTCAGCGACATGTTCCTGAATTCTTTGATTAATTGATCGACCAGTTTCACCCCTGTAAGGGGTCCCACATGAGCACAGAATCAAGTAAACACGCTTACCATCCTGAGGGAAAATCGGGTCCTTAACTGATCTAAGTGAACTTTGAATGGTGCGTGAGGGCTTGAAGGTTGAGGAAACATTATGTCTCTTTAGGATCCTAGCGATTTTATCAGTAGTACCTTGGATAAATGGAAGGTGAACTCTAGGTAACCGATCACAAGGATCTTTCTTAATCTTAGGACCTTTTTCAACTTTTTGAAAAGCTCTAAGACATTGACTCAAGCTTTAAGATAATTTTATTGTCATTATTCAACTAGAAATTTGATGTAGATATTGATATAATTATAATAGGAACGATAGCATTTTTATTATTAATTTTAGATAGTTAAAATAATATTTATTTATTTATTTTTGTAATGAGAGAAATAGATAATTCAATCATTCTTGTACTCGTCAACACGGGTCGATTACAATCGCTACCACTATACCTCTAGCGCCTACGACATGTTCTCATCTCCCTAGACTGCGTTATTTTCAAGGGACTGAACCATAGATATCTTAGTTTATATGATTTCATATCACTCCTATCACCAATTAAGATACCCTTGAGAACAAAAGTCTTTTTTTTTTTTTTAATAAATAAAACCATAATTATTGTATATAAATAACATTGTCAAAATAATTTAATAAATAAAATAATAATTATGATTATATGTAAATAAAGTTTACAAAATAATTTAATAAATACAAAAAATACTAGTTTGTCGATTAAAAGTTGAATGATCAATTTTGAAGTTTAAATATAAAATTTTGAATAAGAAAATAGATAAAACACCAAATAAATAAATAAATAAATTCCTTGATGGAATTATGATTTCTCTCATTCCTAACACTAAATTACATAGTCACCTAACTTAGGCATGAGAGGACATGCCATTCATCATTGTGCATGATGCAACCTTCTAAAGCACATAGTGATTGATTATATCTTAATTACATCGAAGCAATTTTTTAAGGGAGGACCTTTCTTTAATTTTAGTCACCTATTTACATCCAGTTAAAACCTTCCACCCATAGCCACATTGAAAACCACCACATCATGATATCTCTAGGTTCAACTGCTAACAAATTCATAATCCTTGCGTACCAAAAATTCCCAACTATTACTATTATTGTTCATGGTCATTTTGTTGGTCTATATCCCCTCTTATCTTGAATTGAGAAATCCATATCTTACTAACAACATGTATAGTTCATTGGGTATTGGGATTTAGCACTTTGTGTGGCCATTATGTTCATTGTAGCTGCATTATGGTAATTATTTGCTCACATCCAATTAAGAATTGTCACTTATTGATACATTGAAAACTATCTCATCACAATGCCTATAGGTTTAACTGTTAGCAATTTCATCATCCTCACTTTCCATTAACTCCTAATTGTTACTTTTATTGTTCATGGTCATTTCATTGGCTTATATCCCCTCTTATGGTTTATCTAGAATTGAATAATACATATCTCACCGAAGAGTGCATAGTTCATTAGGTGTGACAATTCAACGCTTAACATGGCTCTTGTTTTCAGCACAACTTCATTTTGGTCATTTTTGATGACAAGATATGCCTTAGTGGGGTTAATAGGGCCTCATTACTTACACAGTAGGGCTCGTTATAGTAAGATAGCTCAAGAATGCACTAACAGGGAGAGGAAAAACTATACAATAATCAATCAAGTTAACATCATTATAGGTTGCTTGCTTGCAACTTGCTTTGATGTCTCTATTGCTTATTCTAGTAGGATTGATGACCCTACCTCTATGAGTAATAAAAAATTATCAATGCCTTGTCCAACATAAATGCATATACATTATTTGTAGTGAATCATATCCTAACATTAATTCTAATGTATTCCCTAATAAACACATTTGTAATTGAGGTCATAAAGAAATTAATGGATGTCAATTCTCAAAATAGAATAATATGGAATCTATGCAGTGTGCCTTCCCTCGTCAATTATTTTACATTTTTTAACATTATTATATAGATGATAGTAGAAAGCATGAACAATAACATCTTAAAAATTAACATGTATATTCGTAATCATTAACATTAATTTTGTGGTTGCAAGTTAGACACATAGAGCCATTTATAACATAATGGTTCACTTGTAGTGTTTGTTCCTTTAATTTAAAAATAATTAGAAGTAAAAAGAAATTACGAAAATAATAAAATTCACTAAAATAAGTTAGGAAACCATAAAAAGAAAATATATCCATAAAACATTTGGACCTCAAAATACTATGAAACATAATTGGATCTTGAAATATTACTAAAAAATACACTATAAATATATATATAATTTTTTTTTTAAACATATTCACCTTGTATTCTCTTCGACATTTCCTTTTCGCTATTTTTTTATTTAGCATTAAATGATGCTAGTAATTTTAAATTGTGATATTATCTATTAAAACAAAATAATATGCGATTGCTTTCGCTATTTTTTTATTTAGCATTAAATGATGCTAGTAATTTTAAATTGTGATATTAATATCCATATCTATTAAAACAAAATAATATGCGATTGCTTTCAATAACATGAAATGCTCAACTTTGGTGAGCTAACGAAGGAATTAACGTCTTTAGAAACACATCATTACATTAAACTTCACGTAACATAGTACCCTCTACCTACATTAAGTTCAATGATAGATTGTTAAGGCATATCGGACAATATTTTTAATAAGAAATACGCCTTTAAATCTCCCAAATTCCTCAATCATGGGTGCAAGTTACTCATACATAAAAATTCAAAATATGTACATTTGCCCTCCCGTAAGGAGTTATTTTCGATGTTGAACCATTGTACATGACGCTTCGAAAATTTAGGTTATGGCATATGTGGTAAATAATGTGTCAACTTAGTTCATTCCATTTGTTTCATGCCATAGTTATGCTAAGATGCCTCCAATACATTAGCCACTTAATCAACCTAAATCGAAAATCAACTGTGAAATTGGTTGAGAAGGAACCGTTATGATAAATTTGCTGCAATGTTTTGTTTGTTTTACAAATTCCATGGTAGGAAGAAGATTAATGAGTGATAAGCAATGTCATTGATAATTGATTCATGTAAAATTCATTGTTGGGTTTGTTATTTGAGTTGATTGTGGTACCTTTTTTCTTTTTTTTGTCAATTTACAATCTCTTGAACTTTTTAGCACATCATTTAATTATTCGGTCTTGGTGGTCGACGTTTGGTATAATGGTTTTTTCTCCATATGGTTCTAGTGATGCTTGTGTTCGAACCTTTCAAGGGTTTTATTGGACATTTCATGGGGTAAACTTGTCATTATTTGTGCAACTCAATTGGTATTGCAATTTGCGTCCATTTAGGTTCTATCATATATTGTTGTAGGTTATTGGATTATGTTAGTCTCGTGTCTACACCAATGTTTTCATGACATTTAGTTTCTTTGTATGAGATAATCTGGAGAATAGTGGTTTGGTCCTATCCAGTCGTTCATCCAGAAGCCTCCAGGGGCTAGTCCAAAAAGTATTTTGTAAAGTTTGTTTGCAGGTTCTCATTTGGTATGGCGTCGCGTCAACATTTAATCAGATGTAGGGGAGGCTCATCAGAGGCTTCCTCTTCTAGAGAATGTCATCTTTTTGGTTGGGAGTCGGTGGCCAACTTCTTCGATGTTGTGCCTCTGGAGGTTCAAAAGGAGATTCAGACCTTGGAAGCAAGAGAATTTGGTGACAAAATGTATCATTTTGATTCTGATTTTTGTATTGGAAAAACCAAATGGGTACCAAGCCTAGGAAAATGGAGAAAGCGAAGGCTATATACTTTTTGCACTCGTTATTTCAACATAGACGAATGGATACTCTATTGCACATGGTGCTACGGGATAAACATGTTGATAATTACAAGCTCTTTGGTGGCTAGGAGGAATTGAAAAGGATAAAGAAGGGTATTCAATATGATATGGATGACATTGCATTGTAACTGAATAAAATAGAGTGTTACATCACCACAAATTCGGAAACTGACTCCATTGCACCTCAAAATGGAGAAGAGGTTATCAATGCTACCCCAATCAACATGGTCAGTGCAAATTCCTCTCCAAAACAACCAGTGATCATTTTATATGAATGATTTCATATCTGACTTTCTGCTTTCTGGAGTTGCTCTCATGCTTTCTTGATACTTCTACGTGTGTATGTTCTATCATCCTAGTTTTTTGTCTTTGTCCTCATGGTGATCTGTTGTGTACTAGATATAACTAACTATCAACATCTTGGTTTTTTGTACGTGTGGTCAATTCTCAAGATTATCTGCTCACTCAGGTGTAGCTACTTTTTGGTAATAATGTAAATAGCTTTTAGGTTGGTGACGTCAACAGTTTTTGGTATGGTTGACAAGGTCAACATAATGTTTCAAAGAATACCAGTTGTAATTTGGTCTTATTTTTAATATCAATAGAAATTTTGGTCGGATTTTACAAAAAAAAGATAGGTAATGGCATTAACATGTTTGTGCTTTATGTGAACATGGTAGTCTACTATGGATCCAAATGGTCCGCTGGTGAATGTGAGAACATGTGCTATGATATTGTTCACTGTTTAAAATTGGAGATAGCTAGTGGGGACATTAATGATAGTATTTATACTCTAGTACCCATCTCATGAATAAATAATTGCAACACCTACAGTTTTTTAATCCACTTTTAGATGGGTTTTTTTATGACCATGATGTCTCTACATCATCTCTCAATTCTACTGCACCCTTTTGTAGTAAGGTTAGGAAGAATAACTTTCATGGATTTGAAATTATGAAATGTCGGAGAATTGTATTTTTGAGAAATTTAGAGAGAATTAATGTATTATGTAAATGGGCATCTTTTATAATGTGGTAGTTTTTATTTTCAAAAATCAAATCATTTAATTTTCAACATGAGCTATAATTTTTAATAATGGGTAGTTGTTATTATGCCAATTTGTTCAAATTGGAGGAGGTTAATCCTTTTTTGGTTAGTACTAAGTTGTAGGATTTCTTTAAGGTTTAATTCATAGGCTAAATTATTAAATTTACATGAAAATCCCTAGAATGAAAGTTTTAAGAATATGGCATCCAATGTTCTTTGGCTTCAATCTAGTAAATAGGTTTAAATAAATAAGTTTCTAGTTAATAGGTTTAAGCGATTTTTTGTAACATAGAAATAGAAAATATCATGATGAGATTGGATAAATAATTCATCATTGGATTTGAAAGTAATAATTTTTGGTACTAGTTGGTAAATGTGTGCCATCCACACACAAGCTCTTGTGAATAGCTCTTGTGAAAATCCATAATGTAAAAACTAAATACCAAATTTTGTGTTGTAACCCCCAAGATTTCATAATGTAAAAGCTAAATACCAAATTTTGTGTTGTAACCACCAAGATTTAGGATTGAATCTCAAAATTGTTTTTGTAATTTAATTCACCATGTTATAAAACTTGATCACTCATGGGGATGTGGATCTCTCACTAAGATAGTATGATGGAGACAAAAATAAAGAAAAAACATTGCAACTAATTGAATAAGTCAATAAGTTGTTAAACCGCAAGTGGCATCCACTATTTCACTAAATTATAAGTGACATTTACTATTTATTAAAAACCAATAAATTAATAAGAGTGAGCTTGATAATTGGTTTTGTCAACCGACATTAAGGGATGATGTGTACCCTACAATAGCTATCCCTAACAAATGTATTTAGTATAAAATGTTTAAAGATGGAAAATAAAGTTGTGCAAATAACTTTTATCGGTAATTATTGATTCAAAATCAAAATATAAATTCATATGAAGGTATTTATTTTATTGATATATTATTTTATTTTATTTCAATAAAAAAAGGTAATAGGTAAATATAGTTTTTAATTGAGAATAAAAGATATTGGTTTTTTTAAAATATTATTTTGGTTGATTTTTTTTTTATTATAATTTGTATATGGTTTTGATTGGTAATTGATTATTTTTCTTGGAGGTAGGGAAATTAGTTAACAATCAAAAGATAAAAAATAGATCATAATTAAAATACTAAATCAAAGTGTTTGGTCATTCACATCAATGTTGGTTGATACATATTCATATTTTTCTTATTTAGAGAGTATTCTTAAATGAATATAAAACATAACCTTTTACATGTGAATATAAAAACAACAAATTAAGATGTTTTAGAAGGTATACTATTATTAGTATTTATTCTTAATTTCCTATTTTTATAGATACATATGCATATGGCATAATCCCCCATTGCTGATCCTCCACCTTGTTGGTGGAAACCCCTTTGGAAATTAAAATGGCCAATAAAGTCTAGGATTTTCATGTGGCCTATATTAAGAAATGAGGTCCCCACTTGGGACAACCTTAAAAAATGCTCCATTCAAGGACTAAACATATGTTCGTTGTGCCTTCAAGATTAAGAATCTGTAACACATCTCTTCTTACTCTATCCCTTCTCTTATGAGGTATGGTATGAAATTCAGAGGCTCACCATCCATAATTACATTTGGGTGGGGAATGACATTGATTCTTGTTTTCACACTTGGTTGCACTCAAATATTTAGAATTTTCACAAAGCCCTCCCACTCTCAGTAGTCTAGGACATATGGCTAGAAAGGAATCATGCTATATTTGACAACAAGCCTCCCCTAGCCATTGAATTTGTTGCTCAAAGCTTGGCTATTTTTTCCTTGGGTGCCTACACACAAACTCTGCCATTTTCCATGCGACATATTGAGCTCACAATTCAGACTAACTTCCTATGGGATTTCTTCGATGGGACAACACAAGGCTCACCATCACTGGGAGGTGCTGGTGGCATCCTTCAGATGTCCGCAAGTTCCCAAATTTCATTTTGGGTAGGGGTTGGGCCCTTCACAAACAATTATTCAGAGCTCATGGCTCTGAAGATCCTATTACACTTTGCACAAGAAAAAAATTTACAAATCTTCACATCTATGAAGACTCACTTCGGGTCATAAAACTGGATGAAAGACATATACAAGATGAACAATTTCTCCTTGCAACCTCTCTATAGTTATATATCCAAAATAAGCTTCCTCTCTTTATAAATGTATCTTTTAACCATGTCTACAGACACCAAAAGAAGGAAGTCGACACACTTAAACTGGGATTAGCGTTGCACCTCGACATTTGGAAGATCCACAAAAAAAACAAATACTCATCAAGAAGAATCCTTCCATACTCATTAGGCCTATTTCAGGATTTCTTATCGGACAACATTTCTCAACAGATTTTATTTACTAGTTTATGTAGGTCGTTATATGACTATTATTGCAATACCCATGTAAAGTTATCAGACTATATTTAAGAGACAATTTTGACAACTTTTGATTGTGAACAACAAATGTACTTCTCAAACTGTAACTTTTGTAAGTTCGGAGGCTGTAGTTGAAGCACCTTAAGAGTGCTCTAATTTCAATACCTGCTTTATATCTAATATAAAATTTTCCATCTTTCCCCTGGAGAAAGAAGAAGAAGAAGAAGAAGATAGATATGGACATAGTCTTGAAATTAGTTTAAAGGTTTTGAAATACCAATATTGGTAAAATAAGTTACAACCTCTAGAATTAAATGCACTTTTTTTTTTGCTAGTGTGCCTTTCAGTTGTAGGACCAAACTGTGGTCTAAGAAACCATGCCTGAGGGTATCTAAGCCATCAAAATCACTCGAGGATCTTGCTAAGCTTCGGCCACACCAATCCTTAATATGGCTAGACATTTTTTTTGTGTCTCCTCCTTACTACAGTGAATTTTGAACTTTGGTTTCTTTACAAAACGAAATCCTCAAAATCCAAATGCATTTGGAGGATTTTACTTTACTTAAAGAAGGACATAGGGGTAGGCTTTGATCCAATTATGTGTGCATAGGCCACATAATCATTTTTAATATTTTCTTTTTTAATATCAAGAGAATCGATAGATCTAGCACCTATCACCGAGGAGACCTAGGGTTGAGTCGAAGGGACTACCCTTATACTCTCGAGCCTAATGCAACTGCCCACTAACATGCTAGGTGAATTAATTGAGTTTTGGACTAGGTAGGGCCTCAATAATGTCAACAAATGCTTTCCAATGTGGGATGTCCACCGTTTAAGCTAACCCGATGGCTAAAAACATTTCTAATATAATCTCTCTAAGTTCTTTAAAAAAAAATTATTATCTCCTCAAGATGCCCAATGATTTTAGAGCTAGACTTTTACAGCTTAAATTTAACTTTCATTTTTCAATTTTAAATATAATTTAAATAAATAAAAAACAAAATTATATGTTAAATTACAAATTCTTTTATTTATATATATAATAATAATAATATTAATAAAAAATAAAATTATATAACATAGTTACATTATTGAAAACCTCAGTCCGTTCAAATTTAACATTCCTAAGTGGGAACTGTCGAGTTTTTTTAGTTGCCCGGGCAGTTGGTTTCCTAAATTTCCACTTACGTTTTGGACTATAATTTGACGTATTTGACGTATTTTGTTTTGTTTTGAGAACTTCTTCGTTAATGACGTCGGGTGTCTTCTTGTTATATTATTTATATAAAATTTACTTTTGTTTATGGAGTACTAACATGTGGCTATATTGGTTTTTCATTTTGTTTTTTAATTGATTTTTTAAATTAAAAGATATGTAGAAATTAATGTAATTATTTGGATTGATAATAAATTTTTATATGTTTATTACAATTGTTAGTTTAATAAGTTAAAAATATAACAATAAATTAATTTTTAATTTAATATATTTATTAATTTTTATATTATCCATTTCATTTTTTAATATATTGATAGATTGTGTTTTTTAATTATTTGTTTAAATAATCTTAGTGATTGAAATTTACATAATTATTTTTAATATGTATATTATAATTGTTATTTTAATAAGTTATAAATATGAAAATAAGTTAATTTTTAATTTAAGATATTTATTAATTTTTATATTATCGATGTTATTTTTTTAATATATTGATAGATAGTGCATTTTAATTATTTGTTTAAATAATTTGAGTGATGGAAATTTACACTAATAAAGTCACTTGTCTTATTTAAATTTTAATTAATTTTACTCCAACTATCATATTAGATTAGGAAAGGTTTCTTTAACGATAATTTTATGGTTTATGGATAATAATAATAATTTTATGTTTAAATTACTAATTTTCTTAAAAAACGAAAAATATTACTTTCAAATTATTTTTGCATAATATTAAATTTAAAAATAAATACAATTTATAATTAATTAAATTTCTATATATTTTTAAAAAAAATCATTATATAAACATTACTAAATTTTATAAATTTCATTTTTTCTAAATTTTTTTTTTATTATATAAACATTACTAGATTTTATAAATTTCATTTTATTTTAAATAATAACATACATTTATTTAATATGTATAACATCTCCTCCAATCAATTTCAACTTCAATTTTTTATATCCATTAAAGACTTTTCCCATTATATTTCACATTCCAATCATACTTCTTTTTTTCCCTTGTCATAACTTAACTTTATTGGTAATTTTAATTTCATTGTCTAAGTAATTCAATTTTTTGTCTTTATAAATGTCACATGCATTGAAAACATCATTAAAAAAAAAATTTACTTTTAACTTTATGCTAGAGATCTTTTGACTCCACGACATTAAATATTTACACAAATATAAAATGAGGATTAAAGTCTTACCTTGTACTTAGGATAGTTCATGTATAAACAAAGTTATATGAATTTTTTGGGTTCTCAATATAGAATCTGGGAATGGTTTTAAACCTACCATCTCAACTATATAGAAAACTTGATTACTAAAGTTTACAATTCGAATTGAATTGACAAGGTCCCGCTTACACTTGTCGACTCAGACTTTTAATGACATGAGGGTTATGAAACTGGTGGATTTTACTGCGTGATCCGATTTTTTATCTTCTCCTATAGCTGTACCCAATTCCTGGCTTCCAAGGAGTACCCTAAGCATCCTTCATAGATCTGAACCGTTGATTTAATTTTGTGCAGATCGATGCAATGTAGCTCAGCGGGAGATAATCTAAGTAATACCGCCATACCAGAATTTACTCTTTAGCACTGTTGCATCTTTTCATTTTTCTTCTCTGTTACTCCGAGTTTGTCCCTCGCCGAGCTCCGAAACCCTAGTTCCTTAAGGGTTTATAATGCCAAGCAGCATGATGCAAAACTTAGCTCGGCTTCAGAGGTAAGTGTTGTTTTGGGTTTAGATTTGTTAAGAAATTACATTTGTAATCTTTCCTTCTCTGATAACTATTGTCGTGGTTATTCCTTCTCAGTTTGATATGTCTTTAAAATTCCCGGCTCACGGTTGAGTTCAGAAGTCCGGATACTCAACTAACGAGTTCGGTACATTAGTTCTGTTGCATCCTTGCTTACAAATTTCACGGTTATGCTGTGGATGTGGAGGGGATACTCCTGGTAACCCTTCGGTGGTCTACTCAGGTAAGAAAAAACATCACATTCTGAATATATTTTCTGCTTCTTTAATTTTGAAACCCTTATGGTTTAAACCCTCGATTCTTACTTTCGTTTAACAGTTGACTTAGTAGGTATGCTCTCTAATCCGTAAGGCAAATTATTCTCTGTTGAATTCGGTTGTAATTCTGGCTTCAACTTCATTCACACGAAATCTCTAGGTATGCTTTGAGGCTTAACTCGACAATATTCATGGCACGCCTGCACGCAATGCTTTGAAATCTGACTTGAATACAACAGATTTTCGTTAGAGTTTTCTTTTTTATTTCTATAAGGACTTCTTTGAAATATGTATAAAATACGACTGTGTAATTTTTATTTCGGCGGGGTTTGTAACAGTTAATAGGGTTCTTCCCTTTGGAGTATTGTTTTACGATGGTTCAAAAGATACATTTGATACATTTTGTTTTCAGATTTAACCCATAGCATTTCTTTAAGAATTTGGCAACGATACCTGTTTTAATGTTATAACTGTTAACAAATTGTCCGCTTCTTTTGTTATGGGTTTGGAACTCCGATTTTCTGTAATGATGCTTATAGTTTTGTTACTCACGGCATTTGCATGCAGTGGTGATAGACATATTGACCGGCTTGGTTTATAGCAGAACTTCTATTTGGGTTATACTCCTGTTTATATATGTTATTTGCAGACTTAGTTCACTGTTGCAAAAGTAGTAAATTAACAAGGCAAGAGTAAGAACCACGTATCTGTCTTTAGTCATGATTGCTAAGAATTAAATTCTTTTGTTAGCAATGTAAAATACTGGGTTTCTTGTTAAAATACTGCAGTTCTTTCTTGACATACTATGACTGTTGCTTTTTGATAAATAATGTTAAGGGAAATTCCTGAATTCGATTCACTCTATTTGTTTTTAAGAATATTTGGTCACTACGCTTTCGAATATATACTCTAACAATTTTCTTTAAGTATTTCCATGAAAAGAACAGTAATATTGTTGTTCTTTCATAGGTTATGTTGACCGGACCACCAAAACTATTTCGTGTATAGCTAGACAGGTATCGAACGAGATATTCTGGGTTTCCCTCCTACCCGGAATTAACATTTCGATTTCGATTGTTAGGTTATATTTGTTTCTAATAATTTCTCCAGCAATAAAACAAATTTATAGTAACAGAAAACTCAAATCTACTTCTAGATACTAATAATTTAATGAGTCACACTTTCATCATACATGAAAATAAATTATCACAGTGCAAATATAATCTTCTTTCGAGATTATGCTCATCAATGATCTCAACTTTATATCTATCTGTATTTTTTTATCAGTTGTTTGCCTGAGTATTCAAATCATAATACCATGAATACTTATCTGCGAAATGTGTTTATCTGGCTGATATTCCTCCCAACCTTAAGAGCGGCAATAATGTCCAGCTCTTCCCCCGTGCTTCCACTAGAAAGCTCAAGTTGGCAGTAGACACTATTTTGTTATAGCCTCAGGACCTGTGGTCCAGTTAAATCGGAATCTTAGAATTTCAGAGTATTTTTTCACTGGTGCACCTAGCTCAAGAAAATCTCTCTTTCTGTCTATCCATTCACAGAACCCCTTCTCCCTCTTGGAATAACTCTCTTATTCTGAGTAGAGTGGGTAACTGCTCTAATTTCCCAACCACTTTCCAGTTCTTGGAACAACATTATTATCAGCCTTTATCACTTTCAAAATTCTTTTTTTTTTAAATTTATTATTTCCAACAAAAAGAAAAATAACAAGATGGAAAACAGCCTTTCCATCCACATAACAATTGTCTTCGTAGTTTTCATTAACAATAATAATAAAGATTACTTAAATAATTTAACCAATTAGTTAGCAGTAAATGTAGCTGTCACAACTCCCCCCCCTGGAAATAAAACTGTCCTCGGTGTTTCACTTTGGGTCTGGAAAGAGTTCTGGGTAAGCCTTCCATATGAACCCTTCATCTTCCCAAGTGGCTTCATCCGGGCTGAAGTGCTTCCATTGCACCTTCACCTGGGTGATAGCTCGTTTTTGAAGCATGATTTCCCTTTGGTCAAGTATGCATTGCGACTCGACTAGGAATTCTCCGTTCGGCTCTACCTGAAACAATAAACAATTTCCCAGGTCAATTTCTCGTTAAGAAGATCACATTACAAGTTAGGGTTTCATTACTATCCTACCTCTATATGCTGCCAATGAATTACATGCTTCGAATCATGTACATAACGCTTCAACGGAGACACATGAAATACATTGTGTACTCGGATATGGATAGGTAATGCTAGTCGATAGGCTACAGGTCCTACCCTCTCCAAAATCTCAAAGGGTCCACAAAATCTAGGAGCCAATTTGGCACAAAAGGCCCACTGTAGGGTACTCCTTTTTGGCTTGATCCTTACGTACACATGATCTCCTATCGCGAACTCACAGTAAGTCCTTTTCTTATCTACATAAACCTTCTGTCGATCTTGGGCAGCCTTCAGATTTTGTCTTATTTTTCTCACCTCCGCTTCCATTTCCCCAAGAACTTCAGGTCCCAACATTAGCTTTGTCTTAGGGCTGTTCCAATTTATGGGTGTGCGACACTGCCTCCCATACAAGGCCTCAAAAGGACTCATTTTCAGAGATTCCTGATACCTATTGTTGTAAGAAAATTCAACTAAGTGCAGGTAATCTTCCCACTTAGTTGGCTTCTTCATCACATACATGCACATCATGTCTTCCAGAACTTGATTTACTCGGTCCGTTTGACCATCGGTCTGGGGGTGATAGGTAATACTGAAGTTTATCTATGTTCCCAATCTTGTAAACAAGGTTTTCCAAAAAGCATAAGTAAACTTAACATCTCGATCTAAAATGACAGTCTTTGGAATGCTGTGTAATCTAAAAATTTCCCTCATAAAAATATCAGCTATTTGTGCAGTCTTGTAAGTAGACTGCACGAGCAGAAAATGTGCAGATTTACTCAATTTGTCCACTACAACCATTATAGAATCATTCTGTCTTTTTTTTCTTGGTAATCCTGTGATGAAGTCTAGAGACATGACTTCCCACTTCCACTCGGGTATAGGTATGGGCTGCAACAATCCTGCAGGATGTTGATGCTCTACCTTAACCTGTTGACATTCCAAACACTTGCTTAAATATTCTGCAATATTCTTTCGCATACCAGGCCAGAAAAACACCTTTCTAATCGCGGTCAACATCTTCTGATACCTCGAATGACCCGCATAATTGTTGCGATGGTATTCATTCATTATGAGTTCTTTCAGCTCCATATAGTTAGGCACATACATTTTACTCTTGAAGGTTAACATTTGATCTTCATTTATACCATACTCAAATGGGCCTCCATGTTTTTGGATTTCCTCGGTTTGTTGCCACAAAGACTGATACTTAGGATATTTTTGTGCTTCTTCCTTTACCTGCTCGGAAAATTTGCTTTCTAGTTGATTATAATATAGCTCATATATACCATGTAGTTTCCTACTTAAAGCGTCAGCTACTCGGTTTTCCTTTCCTTTGACATGTTGGATATCCATGTCAAACTCACTTAGGAAGGCATTCCATCTTGCCTGTCTCGAGTTTAAATCTGCTTTCTTGAAGTAATTCGTCAAGCTGCTATGATCGGTTTTTAATACGAACTTTTTGCCCAGCAAGTAGTGCCTCCATACCCGGAGCGCATGAACTATTGCTGTCAACTCCAAATAATACGTCGGATATCTTTGCTCATGATTCTTCAACTTCCTAGAATCATATGCTACTACTTTGCCTTCCTGAGACAGGATTGCCCCTACACCTTCTTTACTCGTGTCCGTACATACTTCAAATTCTTTGCTAGGATCAGCCACCCTTAACACAGGAGTGGTGGTCAAAAGCTGTTTTAGTTTTTCAAAACTGCTTTGACATTTCGTGGTCCATTCAAAAACTTTTCCTTTCCTTTGCAAAGAGGTAATGGGAAAATAAATTCGGGAAAATCCTTCAATAAATTTGCGGTAGTACCCAGCTAGTCCCATAAAAGATCTAATATCTGCCATGTTTTGGGGTACTCGCCATTCCATGATTGTTTTAATCTTCTCTAGATCAACAGTGATCCCTTCAGCAGAAATAACGTGTCCTAGATACTGGATTTCTGTTTTGAAGAAATCACACTTGCTGAATTTTGCATATAACTGGTGTTTTCTTAGCACTTCCAGCATCAATCTCAAATGCTCCTTATGCTCTTCTTGATTCTTAGAATAGATCAAAATTTCGTCTATAAAAATAAGTACGAAATTTTCCAAGAAAGGATGGAAAAACCCATGCATTAGTCTCATGAAAGTTGCAGTTGGTGCGTTTGTTAACCCAAAGGGTAATGCCACAAATTCATAATGACCATATCTTGTACGAAATGCTGTCTTGCAAATGTCTTCCTCCTTAATTCGAATCTGGTGATATCTAGACCTCAGATCTATTTTGGAAAACACCGTGGCTCCTTTTACTTGGTCAAACAGATCATCAATCCTTGGTAAAGGGTATTTGTTTTTTACTGTTAATTTGTTGAGCTGTCTATAATCCACGCACATACGCATGGTCCCATCTTTCTTTTTCACGAATAGAACTGGTGCTCCCCAAGGTGACACACTTGGGAAAATGTAACCCTTATCCAACAGTGTCTGTAACTGCATCTTCAGCTCTGTTAATTCCGGCACACTCATTCTATAGGGAGCTCTTGATACAGGAGAAGCTCTAGGCACTAACTCTATAGTAAAGTCTATAACTCTTTTTGGTGGTAATCCAGGGATTTTTTCTGGAAATACATCCAGGAATTCTTGCACTATCGATATACCTTCTATTGTAGGTGATTTTTCCTTGGAATCTACAAATCCTACCTGAATAGCATACAATTGGCACCCTTTCCTTATACATTTATTCATTTGGGATGTTGTTATTGGGCGTAACTGTAATGGTTTTTTGATTCCTTGTATTTCCTTCTGGATTCCATCGGGCATTTTGTAATAGATAACCTTCTCCTTACAATCCACTAGAGTCCAATGCTTTTCTAGTCAATCCATGCCTAACAAAACATCATAGGACCCTAATGGAAAAACATTCAGATCTACTTGTAACTGCTGTTATGAAATTTACAGAATACAATTTGGAATCTTGGTAGTGACGTTTTGTTTTGCTCCGGTAGCTAGCTGTACTAACCATGAACTCTTAAATTTATGTTCTTTCAAATTACACATTTCCACTGTTTTGGGACTAACATAGCTCAAACTTGCTCCAGGGTCTAGCAAAATAGAAACAAGTTTAGTTAGTAATTTACCTTCTAGTTCAATCATTGTGGGCTGATAATCGGCCTACCGGTCTTCCAAAGCCGCATTGATACGAGGTATATTCCGCGCTATATCACCCACAATAGAGGCTTCCTGTAAATTTGCAACTGTATCATTTTGGATTCGCTGTGGACAATTTTTGTAGTAATGTGCCTCCCCACATCTCCGCACTGTAGAGGTGGTTTAGTAGCTTGAACTTGCTCAGGTTTACTGGATGCTTCCGTAGGCTTTTCTTCAACTGGCCACCTGGTCCTTTGGTGATTCCTACCAAATTGTTTACTAGCAGGATTTCGTGCTGCACTTTTAAAGTTACCACTTTTGTTGCTTCTGAAATTTGAATTACTTTTCTGACCTTTCTTTGGCTGCCAATTTTTACCAACCTCCCCCTTGGCCTTGGACTGCTGATAACACATTTGTGTTTTATGAATGGCTTCATCCATAGTCCGATGGTTTACGAATTCGATTCGTTCCTTCATGTATGTTGGTAAACTACTCAGGAACCTTTGCACCTTAGCCTTTTCCTCTCGAAGATAGGGAACATATCGCAACAGGGAGGTGAACTTGGTGATATAATCATCCATGGTCATTTGTCCCAGCCTTAAGTCATGAAATTCTTTTTCTTTTTCGTCATATAATCTCTCTGTTAAGTATTTGTCCTTGAAATATTGCTAGAAATATTCTCAGGTGACGTCTTGTTCTTCAATACCATGCACATTCTTCACTTCCTCCCACCACAAGGTGGCTTTCTCCCTTAGCTGATATATAGCCAATCTAGCCTTCAGGTTGCTATTATATTTATACACCTGAAAATACTTGTTCATATTTATTAACCATGCTTCTGCCACCTCTTCCGCCTCACCATCAAAAGTCGGTGGTTTAATCTTTCGAAATTCCCCTTGCAGTTCTACTTTCCATTTCTTAATCGCTTGTTGATCTGATATATTTCCAGATTCTGCTTTGTTGAAATCTTTGTTTCTGCTTCGCTGGGAAGGGCTTCTTTCCAATCTATTTGTAGTGTTATTTTTCGTTTGTTGTTCTTCTTCATCCCTCTGTCTGTACTTGGATGTTCCATCTCTTGGTTTTGTTTGTCTGACAGACTCTTTAGTATCTTTTCCTGATCTTGTAGTAATCGCTCATTATCCTTTCGGACACGTACCATTTCTTCCTGTAGTTGTTGAACAGTGTTTAACAGGAAACTAGTTTGGTGTTGTTGTTCTTCTAACAGCCTACTAGTTTTTTGTTGTTGTTCGAAATTTAGCTGGATCCACATTTCTAGGTTCATCACTGGTTGTGCTGGAGGGTCCCCAGTGTCTTGAGGGGGTTGCTGCGAAGTTCCTCTTCTCATAATGTTCCTACTAAACTACTAAATTTTATCTCTCTTCTGTGCATCATTTACACACAGTGTCATTGTTAGTTGACCCTTAGGGTCCCAGCATTTGAACGCTACTCTGATACCACTTGTCACATACATTGAAAAAAAAATTACTTTTAACTTTATGCTAGAGATCTTTTGACTCCACGGCATTGAATATTTACACAAATATAAAATGAGGATTAAAGTCTTGGCTTGTACTTAGGATAGTTCATGTATAAACAAAGTTATACGAATTTTTCGGGTTCTCAATATAGAATCTGGGAATGGTTTTAAACCTACCATCTCAACTATATAGAAAACTTGATTACTAAAGTTTGCAATCCGAATTGAATTGACAAGGTCCTGCTTACACTTGTCAACTCAGAATTTTAATGACATGAGGGTTATGATACTGGTGGCTTTTACTACGTGCTCCGATTTTTTATCTTCTCCTACAGTTGTACCCAATTCCCAGCTTCCAAGGAGTACCCTAAGCGTCCTTCACAGATTTGAACCGTTGATTTAATTTTGTGCAGATCGATGCAATGTAGCTCAGTGAGAGATAATCTAAGTAATACTGCCATACCGGAATTTACTCTTTAGCACTGTTGTGTCTTTTCATTTTTCTTCTCTGTTACTTCAAGTTAGTCCCTTGCCAAGCTCTGAAACCTTGGTTCCTTGAGGGTTTATAATGCCAAGCGATATGCTGCGAAACTTAGCTCGGCTTCAGAGGTAAGTGTTGTTCTGGGTTTAGATTTGTTAAGAAATTGCATTCGTAATCTTTCCTTCTCTGCTAACTATTATCGTGGTTATTCCTTCTCGGTTTGATATGTCTTTAAAATTCCCGGCTCGCCGTTGAGTTCAGAAGTCCGGATACTCAACTAACGAGTTCGGTACATTAGTTCTGTTGCATCCTTGCTTACAAATTTCATGGTTATGCTGTGGATGTGGAGGGGATACTCCTGGTAACCCTTCGGTGGTCTACTCAGGTAAGAAAAAACATCACATTCTGAATATATTTTCTGCTTCTTTAATTGTGAAACCCTTATGGTTTAAACCCTCGATTCTTACTTTCGTTTAAGAGTTGACTTAGCAGGTATGCTCTCTAATCCGTAAGGAAAATTCTTCTCTATTGAATTTGGTTGTAATTCTGGCTTCAACTTAATTCGCACGAAATATCCAGGTATGCTTTGAGGCTTAACTCGAAAATATTCATGGCACCTGCACGCAATGCTTTGGAATCTGACTTGAATACAACAGGTTTTCGTCAGAGTTTTATTTTTTATTTCTATAAGGACTTCTTTGAAATATGTATAAAATATGACTGTGTAATTTTTATTTCGGCGGGTTTTGTAACAGTTAATAGGGTTCTTCCCTTTGGAGTATTGTTTTATGATGGTTCAAAATATACATTTGATACATTTTGTTTCCGGATTTAACCCATAGCATTTCTTTAAGAATTCAACAACGATACCTGTTTTAATGTTATAACTATTAACAAATTGTCCGCTTCTTCTGTTATGGGTTTGGAACTCCGATTTTCTATAATGATGCTTATAGTTTTATTACTGACGGAATTTGCATGCAGTGGTGATAGAGATATTGACCATCTTGGTTTATAGCAGAACTTTTATTTGGGTTATACTCCTGTTTATATATGTTATTTGCAGACTTAGTTTACTGTTGCAAAAGTAGTAAATTAACAAGGCAAGAGTAAGAACCACAGATCTGTCTTTAGTCGTTATTGCCGAGAATTAAATTCTTTTGTTAGCAATGTAAAATACTGGGTTTCTTGTTAAAATACTACAGTTCTTGCTCGACATACTATGACTGTTGCTTTTTGATAAATAATGTTAAGGGAAATTCCTGAATTCGATTCACTCTATTTGTTTTTAAGAGTATTTGGTCACTACGCTTTCGAATATATACTCTAACAATTTTCTTTAAGTATTTCCATGAAAAGCACAGTGATATTGTTGTTCTTTCATAGGTTATGGTGACCGGACCACCAGAACTGTTCCGTGTATAACTAGACAGGTATTGAACGAGATATTTCGGGTTTCCCTCCTACCCGGAATTAACAGTTCGATTCCGATTGTTAGGTTATATTTGTTTCTAATAATTTCTCCAGCAATAAAACAAATTTGTAGTAACAGAAAACTCAAATCTACTTCTACATACTAATAATTTAATGAGTCACATTTTCATCATACATGAAAATAAATTATCACAGTGCAAATATAATCTTCTTTCAAGATTATTCTCATCAGTTATCTCAACTTTATATCTATTTGTATTTTTTTATCAATTGTTTGCCTGAGTATTCAAATCATAATACCATGAATACTTATCTGCGAAATGTGTTTATCTGGCTGATATTCCTCCCTACCTTAAGAGCGGCAGTAACATCCAGCTCTTCCCTCGTGCTTCCACTGGAAAGCTCAAGTTGGCAGTTGACACTATTTTGTTATAACCTTAGGACCTGTGGTACAATTAAACAAGAATCGTAGAATTTCAGAGTATTTTTCCACTGGTGCACCCAGCTCAGGAAAATCTCTCTTTCTGTCTATCCATTCACAGAACCCCTTCTCCCTCTTGGAATAACTCTCTTATTCTGAGTAGAGTGGGTAACTTCTCTAACTACCCAACCACTTTCTAGTTCTTGGAACAACATTATTATCAGGCTTTAGCCTTTATCACTTTCAAAATTCCTTTTTTTTTTTTTTAAATTATTTCCAACAAAAAGAAAAATAACAAGATGGAAAACAGCCTTTCCATCCACATAACAATTGTCTCCGTAGTTTTCATTAACAAAAATAATAAATATTACTTAACTAATTTAACCAATTAGTTAGCAGTAAATGTCGCTGTCACAATAAAATAAATATCTTTATTCCTAGCCATTTATCGTGAATAAATTTGTTTATAAAAGATAAGAATGATAAACAAGTTTGTGGAAAAATTATTTATACTTCATATTTTTTTGATTTGTTAAAATATAAAAAGTAAAACAATAATTTTGTATTTATGAAATATAGCTTTTGTGATTTATAATTTGTAAAAAATTGTTTTTAGTAATAATCACATATAATTATGAATTGTCTAAAATTTTCCAATCAACAATGTGATTCATCTTAGTCACAAAATAAATAGTTAAAATATAAAAAATAAAATAATAATTCTAAAATAAAATGTGAAAATCTAATCCATTTTACAAATAAAAAATAAATGGAGTTGTCTACAGAGGCAACATAATAGCCCGAGACTTTTTTACCGAAAAACGGTAAAAAAACATTCAAAAAATTAGGTAGTTAGAGTGTTTGAATTGCATTTTTGATGTTGGAAATGGATTCAACACCATCAAAAACCCTTAAAGCACCAGAAAAAATTGAAGTTTACCAATTGTAACCTGGATTTTCAAAAATATTTACTTAATATTTTCATAATCTTATAAGAATTTCTGAGTGATTCTATTATTTTTTTTTAAACTAAAGCTAAACAAATTATACTAAATAATATATTTATTTTTAATATTTTAAATAATACAATTTCCTTTAAGTCATATAATATATTAATAAATTGAAATATATCTGCAAATAACAACTAATAATAATTATTTTTACTACCAACCAGTGAACACCTAACTGAAGATAAATTTTAACACTGGTTAAAACTTTCACTCCCTCATGTCCCATCAACGCTTTACTCACATTAAAGTTTGATAGCGTCTATCACCTTTATGAAACCGCGAAGTTGGGTTGGTGTGGCCTATACGGCTATACTCCGTTTTGAAGGGCGAGCCTTATTTCCTCTGCCATAGGCCCATAAATGCGCCCAGGCAGGAAATGCCCGCCGTCAGATTAAAGTCATAGATAATCCTGCGGCGGGCATTTCCTGCCTGGGCGCATTTATGAGCCTATATTCATATTTACACCAACTTTATTTCAAAGCGTCGACTCCCTTTAGTTAAGGATGATGCAAATGCATTGACCTTAATTATGTTTCATAGTCTAAAAGTCAACAATCCATATAATCAATAACATGTCCATTTCATATGTTTTCCCCTTCAATGTGAGATTTCGCACCCCATAAATTCACATTCATTATGTATCCTTATATGTAGCACAAGATAATTCACAGCTCCTCCTTTCGGCCTTCCCTTGCACCCCGGTGCAATTGCTAGTTTTTACTACCAACCAGTGAACACCTAACTGAAGATAAATTTTAACGCTGGTTAAAACTTTCACTCCCTCATGTCCCATCAACGCTTTACTCACACTAAAGTTTGAGAGCGTCTATCGCCTTTATGAAAATGCGGAGTTGGGTTGGTGTGGCCTATACGGCTATACTCCATTTTGAAGAGTGACGCCATTATTGACTACAGTAACGCCTTATTTGTTTTGTGAAGAATTCCCAATCCCACCGACGTTTATGTTACTGTTCACTGATGTTTGAAAAAAGAATAGGCCACCCAAATAAGAAGCATTAGGCTGAAGCTAATGAGGCCAAGGGGCACCCAATGAATGATTGCTTTGACAGAGTTGGACCTAGAATGACGAGAACCCACCTCTGTAACAAAAGTCAAAGGTGATTTTATATGGTGGATTTGAATTCACCATATAATATAAAATCTGCCATTTTTCCTTTGGAGAAAGAAGAAAAAAATAGATATGGACATAGTCTTGAAATTAGTTTAAACATTTTGAACTACCAATATTGGTGAAAGAAGTTATAACCTTTATAATTAAATGCACTTTTTTTTTTTTTGCTAGTGTGCCTGTCACTTGTAGGACCAGACTCTGGTCTAAGAAACCATGACCTAAGGGTACATAAGCCATCAAAATCACTCAAGGATCTCGCCAAGCTTCGGCCACACCAATCCTTAATATGGCTAGACATTTTTTTTTGTGTCTCCTCCCTACTAAAGTGAATTTCGAACTTTGGTTTCTTTACAAAATGAGATCCTCAAAATCCAAATGCATTTGGAGGATTTGACTTTACTTAAAGAAGGACATAAGGGCATGCTTTGATCCAATTATGTGTGCATAGGCCACAAAATCATTTTTAATATTTTTTTTAATATCACGATAGATCTAGCACCTATCACCGAGGAGGCCTAGGGTTGAGTTGAAGGGACTACCCTTATACTCTTGAGCCTAATGCAACTACCCACTAACATGCTAGGTGAATTAATTGAGTTTTGGACTCAGTGGGACCTCAATAATGGTCAGCAAATGCTTTCCAATGTGGGATGTCCACCGTTTAGTCTAACCCAATGGCTAAAAACATTTCTAATATAATCTCTCTAAATTCTTAAAAAAAAAATTATTATCTCCTCAAGATGCCAAGTGATTTTAGAGCTAGACTTTTACTAGTTTTAATTTAACTCTTCAATTTTCAGTTTTAAATATAATTTAATTAAATAAAAAACAAAATTATACGTTAAATTACAAATTCTTTTATATATATATATATATAAAATAAAATTATATAACATAGTTACATTATTGAAAACCTCAGTCCGTTCAAATTTAACATTCCTAGTGGGAATTGTCGAGTTTTTTTAATTGCCCGCGCATTTGGTTTCCTAACTTTCCACTTACGTTTTGGACTATAATTTGACGTATTTTGTTTTGTTTTGACAACTTCTTCGTTAATGATGTCGGGTGTCTTCTTGTTATATTATTTATATAAAATTTACTTTTTTTTATTGAGTACTAACATGTGGCTATATTGGTTTTTCGTTTTGTTTTTTAATTGATTTTTAAAATTAAAAGATATATAGAAATTAATTTAATTATTTGGATTGATAATAAATTTTTATATTTATATTATAATTGTTATTTTAATAAGTTAAAAATATAACAATAAATTAATTTTTAATTTAAGATATTTATTCATTTTTAATATAGTGATAGATTGTGTTTTTTAATTATTTGTTTAAATAATTTTAGTGATTGAAATTTACATAATAATTTTTTATATCTATATTATAGTTGTTATAATAATAAGTTAAAAATATAAAAATTAATTAATTTTTAATTTAATATATTTATTAATTTTGATATTATCTCTGTTATTTTTTTAACATACTGATAGATAGTGTTTTATAATTATTTGTTTAAATAATTTGAGTGATTGAAATTTACACTAAGAAAGTCACTTGTCTCATTTAAATTTTAATTAATTTTACTCCAACTGTCAAATTAGATTATGGAAATTTTCTTTAACAATAATACCATGGGATTATGGATAATAATAATAATTTTATGTTTAAATTATTAATTTTCTTAAAAAACCAAAAATATTATCTTCAAATTATTTTTCCATAATATTAAATTTAAAAATAAATACAATTCATAATTAATTAAATTTCCATATATTTTTTAATTTTTTATTATATAAACATTACTAAGTTTTATAAATTTCATTTTTTTAATTTTTTATTATATAAACATTACTGAGTTTTATAAATTTCATTTTATTTTAAATAATAATATACATTTATTTAATATGTATAACATCTTTTCCAATCAATTTCAACTTTAATTTTTTATATCCATTAAGACTTTTCTCATTATATTTCACATTCCAATCATTATTTTTTTTTCTTCCCTTTGTCATAACTTTATTAGTAATTTTAATTTCGTTGTCCAAGTAATTCAATTTTTTGTCTTTATAAAATAAATATCTTTATTCCTATCCATTTATTGTGAATAAATTCGTTTATAAAAGATAGGAATGATAAACGAGTTTGTAGAAAAATTATCTATATTTTATATTTTTTTATTGGTTAAAACATAAAAGGTAAAACAATAATTTTATATTTTTGGAATATAGTTTTTGTGATTTACAATTTGTAAAAAATTGTTCTTAGTAAAAATCATATATAATCATGAATTGTTTAAATTTTTCAAATTAATCAATATATTCATCTTAAGTATAAAATGAACCAGTTGTCTTTAATGCGATTTTTTGAATGGTTTTTTTGGTGGATTTTTCTGGTCTAATTTCTTTTAATTCCCGCTGGAATTCATTGAAAATAGAAGTTTGACCGACATTGAAAACTCCAAAAAGTTGCACTAAAGACAACTCCCAAAATGAATAGTTAAAACATAAAAAATAAAACAATAATTCTAAAATAAAATGTAAAAATCTAATCCATTTTACAAATCATAAATAAATGGAGTTGTTTACAAAGGCAATAGAATAGCGGTGATGACAGTTTTTTACTTGAATCCTATAAAAAAAATTCAAAAAATCAGATAGTTGGAGTGTTTGAATTGCATTTTTGATAATAGAAATGGATTCAGCGCCATCAAAAACCTTTAAAACACCCAAAATACTGAAGTTTACCAATTGTAACCCAGATTTTCAAAAATATTTACCTAAATTTTTCATAATCTTCCCTGAATCTCTGAGTGATTTTGTCAGTGTTTTAAACTAAGCCTAAATAAATAATACTAAATAATATATTTATTTTTAAAATTTTAAATAATACAATACCCGAATTTCTAAGTAATTTTGTCAGTTTTTTAAACTAAAGCTAAATAAATTATGCTAAATAAATTATATTAAATAATATATTTTTTTTACTATTTTAAATAATACAATTTCCTTTAAGTACATATAATATATTAATAAATTGAAATATATCTACAAATAACAACTAATAATAATTATTACCCCGGAGGCATTATCTTCGCTGGAGTGAGGTGGGGTGACACTGTTCAACCCACCCAATGACAACCTTTTCTCATCGCCCTTCTGTGCAGTGCAAAATTGACTAGTGTAACCATCCTGCATTATATCAGATATCTTGGCGCCCTTCTGTGCACTGCAAAATTGACTAGCGTAAAATTCGTATAGCTCGGACTGTTGCTCATCCATTCCGTCCTAAAATACGAGCCACGAGCTTTCATCCTGTTCGGCGGTTTAGGTTTCGGGAACCCTTAAGAGTATCAATGAGCCTGATCAATGATCAGGGTTTCAGGCGAATAGAAGGTGGTTTTGTATTTACGGGCTTGAGGGAAATTAGGTTTCTTCAGTCCACAGGCTTGCAGAGATGCCATATATTCTATCATTTCGAGACTCTGGTTGTAAAACAAGAGGGCCTATCGTATACAAGGCGGGAAGTCTGCTCAGGAGTGCATCGATTATCTTCAGTTAAAAAGGAGGACCGCCAAGGCCGGTCTTCATGCCAAAGAGAAGAAGTTGAACTGGTAAATTCAATGGGTGGGATTGATGAGTCGGAAATTCCATGGACAATGAGGAATTGGCAGTTCTGCGCCATGATTTGTCATTCATTTTTATTTTTTTTAACAGATAGGAGAGTCGTGGCTGGGAGGACTACTAGTAGTTTGGCGCTACTTCTTTATTTCTGCAAAATCCTCGCCATTTTTCTAAGCTCTGCAAGTCATAAAGCACTGGATCTGTAAATAGCTCAGAGTGAGCTTTCGATTCGATTCATTTGCTTTTAGTACCCTGCAACTTATTTTCTTAAGAGTCTTGGATCTGTGGATTGACTAGACTGAGTTTTTTATTTCATTGCTTTCAACTGTCAAGACGCCACGCCTTATCTATCTTTACTGATTTTCAAGAAATATATGATCCCAATAGACGCCACGCTACTCGATATTTAGTACTGGGTTTCACTAAGGTACGCTTTGTCTAGTCACTGTTTTTCCGTACTTACGAAGCGAGAATGTGTGAGATCTTGCACATACAGGCAGGGCAGTGTGGAAACCAGATCGGAGCCAAGTTTTGGGAAGTCATATGCGATGAGCATGGGATCGATACCACTGGAAGGTATAGTAGAGACAGGGATCTTTAGCTGGAGAGGATTAATGTGTACTACAATGAGGCCAGCTGGGAACGCTATGTGCCCAGGGTTGTGCTCGTGGATCTGGAGCCCGTCACCATGGATAGCGTCAGGTCTAGTCCCATTGGCTAGATCTTTAGGCCTGATAACTTCGTCTTTGGCCAGTCCGGTGCTGGTAATAATTGGGCCAAGGGCCATTACACTGAGGGCGCCGAGCTCATTGACTCTATTTTAGATGTTGTCAGGAAGGAGGCCGAGAACTGTGATTGCTTGCAAGGTATGTGGATCTTCTGCTTCTCCTTTTCTTTGGATTGATTATCTGAATTCTCTGGTACTGATATTGTAGATTTAACACTCGGCATGTATTAATGTTCTTACTGCAAAGTAGCTGTGAAAATTTGTTAGTTCAAAAGATGATTTATGCCCTTTTTAGGGCTTATAGGTTGAAATTTTAACATATTGTCTCCAGGGTTTTAATTGTAAAGTATATAGTACCTATCCAGAGACAGGGATGGCACTATTTGGCTTGAATGGACATAAAATTTGGTCTGAAAGGGCAACTCCACAAGTTCTTTAAAGATTGGAATTTTACTGAACACTGCCTTTTCTAATGGAACTGTATTTCTTTAGCAGCTGTATCGTTCGAAAACTTAAGTGAAGCCTATAATAATTGCCTTTCCTATTGAAACGATATTGTGTAAAAAATTAAGCTATAACAATGCTCCTTTGTGGCCTAGGTCTTCTATTCGGAGCTGTATCATGTAAAAAATCAAACGAAACGGAACGAAGAGAATATTTTACCTCGAAAATCATCCAAATCCTAAATTGTCTACTGAGTCAAATTGCTCAGACATTACAGCGGAACATTTTGAAAAAATTGAAAGGAACAATCAAAGTCAGGACAAAAACTCTTCACTTCTAAAATTTTGTTACTCAAATTGATCGCGACCAAATTAATTAGTTAATTAATATATATTTAAAACAATGAAGGTATAGGCCCAACCGCTTATTTGAATGATTGATTTCATTTTAGTAGCGCTTATATATTTTTCATGCACCGCTTTATCGCCGGACTTGGAATATTTACTAAACTAAGAGTTATTAAAGATCGTGTCGTGACTCCGACACGTGATTTGCTAAATTTGGAGTTAGTCCAAATTCATGTTAAGATGTCATTAAGCTAATATTTTGCCGGACCTCTTCGAGAGATGCAAAATCCATATAAAATATGTCTTAATCAAGAGCGTATTAACTTATATTTTTAAATTCTATTATTAATAAATTATATAAAAAGGTCGTCACTTGTAAATAGTTCATGCCCAATAAGATGTCTACACCCTCATGATTGATATAATACAGAAAGTTGAAGATACTTCTCATCAATAACACAACTCATCATCTTCTTCATCAACAGGTTTGTTATCAGCATGCTTGAACCACATGGTAAGGATTTGAAAGAGGACAAATTGTACGGTCGAGCTGAATAATGGATTTTCCTTCTTCGCTAGTGTTCGTTGAACTTTGACCAGCGCTGACTTATTACTTTTGGTCCAAATGTTTCTAAAACTTGTGAAGGTTCCGATTTATGAAGGCTGCATTATCTAACAAAAACGAGCCAAAGACCGCTTTGCCGCTGAGTGATTTTTAGCTTGGCCGCCTTTACGTTGACTTTTCAGACAAGTTGACTTTCTGGCAGAGTTGACTGCAGACTCATCCGATCAAGGGTTGTTAAAGCACATGTCGCGCCGGGCTTCACCAAATGAGACTTTGTCATGAAGCATCCTCGACCGCCGAAACGTAATATACTACATTTTCTTGCTTTCTGATTTATTTCCGTAAGATCTACTTATATGTTCTATCTCGCATTTTGTTTAACTACTCTACACTTCGAAAGAAAGTGTAACACATTTATAGAATATCTATAAAACTTTACATGGTATCGCAGCCGAGGGTGAAGTGACAACCAATTCTATAGCAATCATCACTGAGAAATGGTTCACTAGTCTTGAATTCAAGGAGAATGATGTTTAATTTTAAGTGACATCATCCTGGAAGATGATATTAGATTCAAATTAGAAGACGGTGATCTCCCCGGATCGTGTGGACAGGGAGGGATTCAAGAACCTCCATCCAATGCCTCGTCGCAGAAACAAGTATAAGAAGGGAGAAATCAAAGCAAAGCCGCTCGATCGTGGAATCCAGAATAAGTCCTGTTGCCTACATATCCTAACTAGGCACATCTGGGTGAGATGTATAACAAATTGATACTTATGCTTCAAGTAAACAATGTGAACCAAGTGCTACCTCAAGAATAAGTTGAGAACATGAAGGGCTTAGATGAGTCTGTCTGCAGCCTTTTCTTCAAGCTTCAATCAAACTAGAAACCATCCGCTAGCCATTGGGGAGACAATAGCCGATCATGATATTCTTTTGTTCAAGATTGATAATTTCATATGAATGGCAAGTATTCACAACTACTATTCTCAACAAGAATATCATCTTAACTTTGATGAGTCACAAGATAAAAGAAGAAGAAAGTGATGAAGAATTTATAATGAAAGAAATGCTGCTACCTGTAGGTTACTCTCAGTGAAGAACTCTGTATGGTTCAAGGACAAAAACAGACAAAGACTCAAGAGAAGAGAAATGTTTCACTCCGCCACAGTCAACAGATGATTATGTTGGAGAATGCCTTCCAGATGATTCTCCTGGATAGACACATAATAATAACAACCGGAGTAATGGGAATCGAAGAAATGACAAATCCAAAGAGAGAAGGTACACTTGAGAAACAATCCACCCTTCTAAGAGGTCCAAATGTAGGAAGAGAGTCTGAATGTTGTTGATAAAGAATGAGACAGACTGTCCGTTTTCAACAGATCTCTCATTTCACTATGGATGTTCGGTATTGACTGATAGAGGTGTAGCTCTGGCATATTAACACTGATTCATGAAGGGTTTCCTATTAAGGGTTGAAAGGGATACTAATCTAGAAATTATCCTTGGGGATAATGCCACTATCCCCGTGGAAAGTGTATCAGTGACCGTGACCCTCCACTTACCTTGCATGATGTCCCCTCCGTTTTTATAAGATGTATTTCAGACTTAAATTATAACTGATCGTATTCGCTATGGAAGATGAGATCCAACAACGTCTTCAATAAAGGCTCATAAAAGTTAAAGAGTCACAGCCATCCATTTGGTTTAGAAAGAAGACCTACCAAACAGAGGAGTCCATTAAGATTTACTGTGATACTATCCGACAAATCAACTATGGTATCAACATTTGGACACCTTCACTACAAAGCCCTTCCGGCTAAAATGGGTAGGGATAGGGATGTCGATTTTAAACAATCACAGGTTGTGTGCAAGGGTCAAAATGGGCGAAAACATACAGGACCTTCCTCAAGTGCTTCAAAAGACATCAGAGGCTGCAATTGCTCATTCAGAGCTTTCTGGGAGAAGGCTCGTAACATCCCCCGGGGGATGTTCTTACCATACACATTTACTCACGACTTTCCTTCGTAAAATCCGGATAGGCCTTTAAGAAGAAGGATGAGGCTTTCTTATGTTCGTATATTCAAAGCCTTGGTGAAAAATATATCTGAAAGAAGATCAAGATTTTGAGGATCATAATAAAATTTATTATGAGTCAAACAGTCTGGGTGATTTTTGTAGAATGTGCCAGAGGAGACTACCACGAGATTTAGAGCAGAGCATTGAATGCAAGAATAGGACTTATTAGGAAGCCGCCCTGCTAAAAGCATATGTGATTCTGTGGTCTACCAAAGCTTCGGGAGAAGTCGCAAATACTCTAAGTTGTAGATTTTAAATTATGTTCTGCACCAGCTTTGACTCCAAAAACTCCCTAAGAGGTTTTTCCAACTGATACCTCATTTAGACTTGGATGTCCTGCCTATTTTCATGGCAGCAAGAGGGCAAGTTTAGATGTTATCTAAGAAAGAATGTTGTGGGCTATAGTGAGACTTCCACAAGAGATATCCACAAGACTGTGTCAAAGAAACATGACACTTTATTTATTTTTCACTGACGTGAGTTTCTAAAGCAAAGAAGATCTCAGATTTGAAGAAATCATGACAGGTGACCTGAACTGAAGAACCCCAGGATGAGACTACAGTGCCTGATATTGAAGGGCTGAAGGATCTCATTAATTCACCCCTTTCACTAGAAAAGGTAAGAGACTATCAGTTTGTGGACACCCCTAAGATAACAGAGGGCTGTCACTGCGTATTCGAAAGCAAGAAGCCATGCAGATACCACACCACGCCATGAGTGGTCGCTGTACAATCAACTCTGGACTTTGAGGCTACTGGGCATCAAGTCCAAGGATGCCATGCAAGAGATGAGGAGTCAAGCTGAAGAATATTCTGGATGGGTCCCAGACTGAAGGACAAATCATGACACCAGCGTAAATGGTTCACAAAATCAGCCATTAATCTGATGGGATGCTGAAAGTCATGCGTTGCCTATGTCTAAGCCACTGGTGCTGTAGAAATCTGACTATGATATGACATCATACCCAAAGGAGTACCATCAGATCCATCTATCCTAGCTCCTCACGTCAAGGACGAGTCTCTCATCAGAGGATGTCAAGACTGCTGCATGGGCAACAGGGAAGAGGGTAACTGGATTTAAAGTTCAAGAGATTCAGACACTTATGCCCCAGCAAAGAAAGCCCTGGTGGTTAAAGCAAGCACCCAGAGCTTTCAAGTGGGCTGCAGAGGCGACAGAGGTTACCATTGGCTCGGGCTTTCACCGAAGCAACGCCGATCCAACTCATTTCACATGCTGGGGAAAGAGAAGCCTCCTATTCAGCGAAAGGGGACAGATTTCTTCCTGGATCGCACAGGTCTTCTCATCTGACACGGTGAGGAGCTGTCACTGATTTAGACAAGGAATTCAGGACTGTCGTAGTCTATTTCCCCAGCCTCTGAGGTCCGCGAGATTCGATGATTTTCTCCTTCTCCAAGGAAAATATATTGTGGGAATTTCCAAAGATTTGAATTGGGTGGATCAGAAACTGTAATAGACTGGGTGTGAATCCTAACTTTGGTACCCAGGAGTGAGAGCACACGCTCAGCCTATCTCAGCCAATCCTATCAAGTATCAACAACTTCAGAGCTTTCATGTTCTTATGAACACCGTCCGTGACATTGCTGCTCTTTGGTGCAGTACTTTGTCAACATGGTTATCATTTTCACTGGCTGCGCCAGTAATATTTATATCTTCGTGTGCATTTCAGAACACAATGATACAACGCCAGAGTGATGCTCCAGGATATCAATACTATCGCATGTGATCAGCAGATTCGATGTTGCTTAACCAGAATTCCTGGTTTCATCCTGCAAGGATGAGCAGAATAAGTTGGACACAGAATGCTGTGAGGCCAATGACACGTTTCTAGCATGGTCATTGTGAAGCAACAAGGTTAAGCTCTTAGAGCCAGTTGACATAAAGTGATACCACCAGATATCAGATAACTGCAGGATTCATGACCAGAACTCTCTTCGTGAACGCCACTGACCAAACAGATGAGATTGTAATACCTATCCTGGATACATAAGAAAGCTTCTAAGGCTCACTCAATATATAGAACCAATGAGTACTATGACATATTCTCACTGAAGCCTCTGCAAGGTCAGTCTGTAACTGCAGAGGTCTGGGTTGCAGCATCCATGGGTCCTATGGGACTAAGAGCCTGAGCCTGGGCGAGAGTTTGAGCCAGGTAACCCACAAGGTATTAGGTTTTCTTACAACTCAGGCAGGTGGGTTAGAACTCAATAATCTGGGGACGGAGTTGGTCTCATCTCATTTCAAATTCTGGATGTAATCCAGCCACCCACTGCATTCAACAACATGAAGCACCTCACTGGCCAAATGAGGTGGTGCTAGAGACTATTACAGACCATACTTCATCAGATCTGGGACTTCATTCAGACACCCAACCATTGATCTGGATCAAGATTTGCAGGTGTCTGGACCTCCCTGACCACTGTCACTGTGACATTGTTCTCAGACCAACTCACTTCACCTGTTAAATAAAGAAGCAGTTAAGTTTCCCGCTGATGATTAGCTATTATCAGACCATTAGATAAGCTCCTCCAATGAGAGGAGTGTCAAATCTAATAACTAGTCCAAACTTCCATGTTAAGATGCTGCTTCATTGTAAATAATATTTTCGTTGGATTCCTTTTTCAGATGTTGTAAAATCATATGCAATAGTGGGTCTAATCCAGAGTATAATTTTTATATTTTAATTTATTATTTTAATGTAAATGAAGGTGGCACACATTAATTAGGCCTGTATCAAACATGATGTGCTCACACCTGATCAGAAATAATGCAGCAAAGTTAAGATATTTCAACATATCAACACAACTCTACCATTTTCTATCAAAAGAAACAGCATCAAGAAAAGTCGTCAGGAAGATTTAAGAGGATAAACTGTACTACCGAGGTCACATGATTTTCATTAAGATAGGTTTCTGAATTGAATTAAACAATTAATAACGTCATCCAAACAAGTTTAAATGGGGAAGGTTTATTATAGTATTTGGATTACCTAAAGAATAGCAAAAATCTCAGGTCAAAGGGGCTGACTTCATTTTGTCATTAAAAGATCTTTAGCCACTTTTCTCACATGAGCCTTCTTTCTGATACTAATTTGGTAAGAATACATTCTGGGGGACTGCACACACCATCTGTTTGAAGGGTTGTTGTGACACATGTCAGCCTGTCATCAAATAGAGTTTCTATTGCTGAAGCATCTGCTGATCACTGTAAACTAATACACACATTTTTCTGTGCTTCTCGATTTGGTTCTTCAGAAGATCTATTTATAAATGAATTGATTTTGCTAATTCACTGTAATATTTTCCGTTTAAAGAAAAGTAGAATTGTTACTAGTATAGAAACATCTAAAAATTATGATTTAATCTTATCATAGCTTTGAAAATAGTGCCCCATCTATGTGCTTAACAAATCCTTCACAAGATATTCCTTCTTAAACTGTTTCTGACAACAGAGGCAAGCAGCAAAGCAATGCCTTGCTAACTTTCGATGGAGCAGAAAGGCTTGTAAATTTAAAGATTAGCAGAGTATACTCATCATAAGTTTTAGACATGAGAACCGCCACCCACTAATAAAATTCAAACATGAAAACTTCAAAATACAAACAATAAATTTTCTAATGATTTAACATCATCTCAATAACATATCAAGCATATTATGTTATATGGGCATGCTGATATACAAAGTATATAAACAGAAGTTATTAAGTTTTAAGATAATCACATTCAGAACATGTCAAATGATGAAGCAAACATCACATGCATGGCAATGCTCTCATTAGTCTTTGGCAACGAAAATAATGCACGGGTTATATGAGCAAACAACAAAACAATGAAATGTAGTTGATAAATGACTTAAAGAGAAAACATGACATAGTTCATTGGCATCATTTTATTTAACCACCCATCCTTCGAACTTCCAAAACCCTTGTGATGGCAAGATAGTCATATTACGAAGCACAATGAACTGAGCGCAAGATTTGAGATTTTGCATAGAATTCTCAGCAAGAGTGTGGGTGTAGTGATCCATCAAACTTGGGATGTTCACCGCCATATTTTTGTGCTGAGTGGCAGAGTATCAAGGATGCTACTGAGAAAGCAAGAAATATGGAAAGTGCAGAGGGAGATGAGGTGGGCACAACAACATGCACTGAATTACTAGAAGCCCTTGGATTGAGTCGTTGCTTATTACTTATGGGGTATGTACATGGTTGCCCATGGTTGGATAGTTCATTTGCATTTAATACTCAAGAAGTTGCTCAAAAGAATGTAGCAGCTCTTGGCAAACTGTTGGTTCTAGATTTAGTTGAATCCTGCAATATCCATATTTACACCAACTTTATTCCAAAGCGTCGACTCCCTTTAGTTAAAGCTGATGCAAATGCATTGACCTTAATTATGTTTCATAGTCTAAAAGTCAACAATCCATATAATCAATAACATGTCCATTTCATATGTTTTCCTCTTCAATGTGAGATTTTGCACCCCATAAATTCACATTCATTATGTACCCTTACATGTAGCACAAGATAATTCACAGTGCCTCCTTTCGACGTTCCCTTGCACCCCGGTGCAATTGCTAGTTTTTACTACCAACCAGTGAACACCTAACTGAAGATAAATTTTAACGCTGGTTAAAATTTTCACTCCCTCATGTCCCATCAACGCTTTACTCACACTAAAGTCTGAGAGCGTCTATCGCCTTTATGAAAACGCGGAGTTGGGTTACGGCTATACTCCGTTTTGAAGAGTGATGCCATTATTGACTACAGTAACGCTTTATTTGTTTTGTGAAGAATTCCCAATCCCACCGACGTTTCTGTTACTGTTCACTGATGTTTGTAAAAAGAATAGGCCACCCAAATAAGAAGCATTGGGCTGAAGTTAATGAGGCCAAGGGGTTCACACCAAGCACATGGCACCCAATGAATGATTGCTTTGACAGAGCTGACCTAGAATGACGAGAACCCACCTCTGTAACAAAATTCAAAGGTGATTTTATATGGTGGATGTGAATGGCACGAGGTGGTGTTGTCGCAAGTAAATAGAATTTCCTTCCCCCAAATGCTTAATTAAGCTCATGGTGCCCTGTCTCACTCTGGACAACTATAATAATAGTGATGGTTAGAGGTGAGGTAAGGGGCTTCAGTTGCTGTGGAGAGACTGACAAGAAATTATGATGTCTGCATCGAGTGAGTGACTTGGGCATTATAACTGTTTTCTTTTTGATGTATTAAATAGAGGATCAGAACTCCCTGTTGAATTTGAATCTCAGGAATCGAGAGAATTGTTTACAGATCAGTGCCTGATGCAGCTAACTGAGTAGGATACTTGAATATGTGAGCAGTAAATCGGAATATTGAGTATCAAGGCACTGGTGGGATACTCACATCGATTGGATCAGACTGATCTCGAAGACATATTGGCGGAGATCAGTCTCAAAATAAGTGCTTGAGAGCTAAAGCTGATCGCCCAAATCATTAGAGATGGCACAACCGACACCCATATCTTGTACTCCAGGCTTGCTGAAGTTACTGCTAGTACTGTTAGCCATGGCACTAGCAGTATACATAGTAGGTCCTCCTTTGTATTGGCAGTTCAGAGAGGGCCTCACTCTTGTCAAGCAGGCAGCAACCTGCACTCCTTGTGAATGCGACTGCACTTTAGAAGCTGGGCTCAGTATTCCTCCAGGTATTATTCTTCATTCTACAGCCACATTAGCCGTTGCCAATATTACATAGGGATACCGTATAGTAAGTCATAGAGAATTAAATGCTGTGGGGGCAGTATATGCTTACCATTAGATTTAAAATTGTGCAAATTTAACAAATTTAAAATTGTGCAATCGTAGACATATACTGCCCCACCGCATTTAATTTTCTATAACTTACCATTTATGGCTTTCCCCTCAAGACTTGGGTTCATCCAGGATCTCTGATAAGTTAAACTAGATTGTGTGATCTTTCGTTCATGTGAGGTAAATTTTGATTGGCCAATGACCAGTCAAGAGTTCAATTCCTCCAAGTGACCATCATACACATGGATCCCATAGTCTGTTGGATCCAGTTCTAAATCATGAATCCCAAGTTTAGTTTGTGATGGTTTTCTTCTTGCTTGTGTTTGCTATTTTATATTCACTCCTCAGGCTCAGACTACATGAATCCAAAGAGCCGTGTAATTATCTCTTATTCTGTTATATATATCTGCCATTAGAATTCCCTATTTGCAGTTGCACTGAGAGAAGCAAGCTGCATTCTGCAACCCAGTTGGGGAGAGAGGTGATCCATCAACTCTTCATGTGTTGGTGTATCACTGTGTAATGGTGTACTGGATCTAGATGATCATCACACTCATCTAAACCCGGGTCTGAGATGCACCTCAAGTTTACAACGCTAGAGGATGCATAGCGGATTCAAGCAAATGATCCACATATCAAATATTCTTCAAGTTTCTGTGATCTAGTTCTTATCTTTTTGAAGTTCATCTTCTTTTGAACTTTTCAATTTTTGTTAATTTTCAGCTAGCCAAGGTTAACCCTCAAAAGTAACTCCATGCTTGTTAGGCATCTATGTTCTCACTCTGGCTTGGCAGATCTGCATTAGCTACAAATAAATATTCAATAATTCCAGGTATTTGTTTACTTCATGGTTATAGTCGAGTATGACATAGATGTTGTTCGTAATGTGGGTAAAGTTTACTTGGCATGTTGGCTCTAAAATAATAATAATAATAAAATAATAACCAAGAAACAAGTTACATGTCTACAAATATAAACTAGTAGCTTAGATCCATCTTAACTCTAGATTTATAGAGTGTTGAGAGAGATCAAATTTCTCGAGGTGCGAATTTTCCTCAAATTTTACAATCTAAAATGGTTTGCATCTTAATGGATTTGATATCACTCTCTTCACACTTTGATAGATCCAGAGTTAAGATGGATCTAGGCTGATAATTTTTACAGCTGAGAACTATCTAGATTTTTTTGAGTTTAGGCTTCTGTGATGTGAGCAATTTTGATATGATGCTTCCGGATCCATCACATAATGTTTTTGAGTCGAAATTTCGAACCAGCCAGTGTGACTCAAGTGTCCTGATGATGAGCCGCACTTGCTGGCTCGAAACGTTGACTCAAAAAAATTATGCAATGGATCCGAAAGTATCATATAAAAAAACCATCTAGATGGTAAGGTAAATCCTGGCTGTAGTTTGAGCCCTACCTTTTTTTTCTCAATATTAAGTATCAATTTATTTTTGGAAACGTTCTATGTCTGCCTCTTTTCTCATGGAAGCCGTCCCGGTTTAAGTTTTGAGTCGAAATTTCGAACCAACCAGTGTGACTCAAGTGTCCTGATGATGAACCACACTTGCTAACTAGAAACGTTGACTCAAAAACATTATGCGATAGATCCGAAAGTATCATATAAAAAAACCATCTAGATGGTAAGGTAAATCCTGGCTGTAGTTTGAGCCCCACCTTTTTTTTTCTCAATATTAAGTATCAGTTTATTTTTGGAAACGTTCTATGTCTGCCTCTTTTCCCATGGAAGCCATCCCGGTTTAAGTGATCTGATTTTTTGTTTCTTTCACTGAGGCATTTTATTAGTGAGATCTTTGTAGGGTCTCTTTTTTTTTTAAAACTTTCAGTAAAGTCAGACTTTGAGTATTTTCAGAATCATATGTAATTGCTTACATATGCCTCAAATTACATTTGTCAGGCACTAGATCAAACGGAAGAAGAAACCTATCCAACTTGGTCATAGCGACTCTGTATGCAGAACAATAAATAAGATGACTAAGAGTACCAACTTGGTCATAGCAACTATGTATGCATAGAAATAAATAAAATGACTAAGAGTATGAATGTATGATGGAATTCTTAAGGCATGCAAAGTTGGTCCATTCAGAGATCAGTAGCTTCTTCTTTCAACCTGGTCCTGAATTTCATTTCTGTGCAAATGCCCCACTTTCCCATAAACGATTGCAAAAGGTCATACTGTGGCACATATAATCAGTCATGTACGGTCTAGATCTCTCTTTCTCACTCGATCTCAACGTATTATTTCTTCTTGCATGGCTGGCACATTTTCCTCTTTATCTTGTCAAGGGAAAGGGCATTGGTTGTGGCCTACAGATTTTGTCAACTGCTAAACTGTCAAATCAGTGCACCAAATATTGTAAAATTTTCTACCTCGTTAGTCTTGACAAGGAAAAATACTATTTGTCGATGAAAATTCATAACAGAATTCCTAGACAACAGGGTTGAGCATCTTGAAGCAGACTAACTCCCTTTCCTTTTTGTATGCCCTGATGAACCAAAGGTTTGGTTGGACGTTAAAAACGAAAGCAAACAAATAAATCAATGTTCACAAATTTTGTCTGTCTTTAGCATTTTTTTATTGATGGATGCTGCCTATGTTGCCTGGAAACATGATCCACACTTTCCACGTCTCTATATTTTGGACATCAAAGGCAAAGACAACAAATTTTGGGTTTAGAACGCTTCTCTACTTGCTTCTTACTATGCCTATAGGGTTTAAGGGTTTGGTTGCTACTTAAAATGGTTTAAGTTAACATTTTATCCAAGTAAATGCATTTTGTTTTTGTTTTATTTCAGGTGCCTATATTTAACTGTGAAAATATACATTTCGGCCAGGTCAAAGTGGAAGATATGTTGGTTTCATAGTCAGAATGGGATCTATACATCTTAATATGCACACTAATTTTTTTTTTTTTTTTTTAAGCATATTCGATTTTCAGTATTTTCCCCTGGCTAAAGCTAAAAGGTGTCTAAAAGAAAAAAGCGGAATCCTTTTAAAGAGTGTCATTCTTTGAAGTGAAAGATATTGTCAAGTTCCTAAACTGATTTCTTTGTCCGTTGTGATACTCGAGGAAAAAAAACTGATTCCATCTCGGAAGATACTTCCAATAATACATGCTTGAGTATGATTTTCCATGGCTTTGATAACATTTAGCAGTTCTAACTAGTGACTCCTGAAATACCCTTTCTCATCTTCTCTTAAGATAGTATCAATTTATCTTCTCTAAATTTGCATTCTTATCTTCCCCAAAACAATATCTCACCTTATGTTATCTGAATTAGGATTTTTATCTTTTCTATATTAACATTCTTATCTCTTGCCTTTCTAATACTTCTCTTACCCCCCTCCCCCAAGTTGCATCCTTATGTTCCCCAAAACAATATCTCACCTTATGTTATCTAAATTAGTATTTTTATCTTTTCTAAATTAACACTCTTATCTCTTGCCTTTCTAATACTTCTTCTACACCCCCTCCCCCAAGTTGCATCTCTTCCCAAAAATATTATCTGACCTTATGTTATTTGAATTATGATTCTTATCTTTTCTAAATTAACATTCTTATCTTTTCCCCTCACTACTCTTCTCGAGAAAATTTCATTTCTTTGGACTGACGCAACTCAGCAGGCCTTCTTGGCTCTCAAAGAAGCCATGTGCTCCACTCCAGTATTGGCCCTTAGAGACTTTACAAAACCTTTTGTGATTGAATGTGATGCTTCAGGTACAAGCATTGACGTAGTATTAATGTAGGAAGGTAGACCATTGGCTTTCATGAGTCAACAACTCAGCGACAAGAATCTGTGCCAATCTACATATGAGAAATAAATGATGACCATCTTACATGCAGTAGATACTTGGTGCCAATACTTATTGGGGTGTCTTTTATAAATACGCACCGACCATCATAACCTATAATATTTCCTTGAGCAGCATCTATCGTCGCCACAACAAAATAAAGGCTTACAAAAATTTAATTTGCAAGAAGGGGCATGACAATGTAGTGTTCGATGCCTTATCGCACCAATTTGAGGATGAGGGCACCGTTTATCCCTCTCTATACCCATACCAGATTGGATTGAAGAAGCCCATCATGAATGGTTCTCCCACCCCTCTCTATCCCAACTAATGAATAGATTACGAGCAAATCCTAATTCCTCAAAGAACTACTCCTAGCAAGATGAGGTTCTTCACTATAAGGATCAGGTAGTGTTATCCTTGACCTCCACCCTTAAAATCCGCATCTTGGAAGAGCTAAACTCCTCTCTAGTTGCGGGACATTTAGGCTTTCAGAAGACTTATGCACGAGCATGCCGATCTTTCTTTTGGACCGGCATGAAGAACAACATTCTTACTCTTTTAGTTGAATGCGACGTATGTCAGTGCAACAAAGGGGAAATGATCAAGCTACTGGGAACATTAAAACCCTTGCCACTCCCTACTTCCGTCTGGACATACGTTTCCATAGATTTCATTACAAATCTCCCAAAGTCAGCCAACAAATTAGTCATCATGGTGGTTGTTGACAAACTTTCCAAATATGTTCATTTTTGCGCTCTACCACACCCATTTACTCCAACATTGGTGGCTTGAGTTTTCATGGACCAAATATTTAGAATGCATGGCATCCTGACTTCCAATGTGTCTAATCGAGAACCCACTTTCACTAGTAAATTTTGGTAGGAATTTTTCAAGCTATAGGGAACGCAACTGCAACTGAGTACAACTTATCATCGCCAAAAAGATGGTTAAACAAAAGCAATCAACAGATGTTTGGAGACCTATCTATGGTGCTTAACTTCAAACAAGCAACATTAATGGGTACAATGGTTGCCTTTAGCTGAATGGTGGCATAATACTAACTATCATGAAGCCACCAAGATGATGCCATATGAGGTAGTGTATGGCCAACTCCCACCTTCACCAGCGTCTTATATCCCTGGATCTTCCAAAGTACAGGCAGTTGATAAGCTCCTGCAGAACCGTGCTTCCACGATCGCTCATCTCAAAGATAATCTACATCAAGCTCAAAATATAATGAAGCAACAGGCTGACCAACACCGTTCATAAAGGTCGTTTCAAGTAGGTGACCAGGTGTTCATGTGACTCCAACCTTATAAGAAGGCCTCTCTCAAAGAAAAAAATTGCCAGAAACTAGCACCAAAATTCTATGGGCCATATTAGGTACTTTAGCTTATAGGAGAAGTCACTTACAAACTGGCCCTGCCGACTACTTAAAAAATGCACCTAGTATTCCATGTATCCCGCCTCAAGAAAGTTGTGGGGAATAATTTCAAAGTTCAAAAAATCTTCCAAAATTGGATGAGAAAGGTTCACTTTGGCTCCAACTCGAATAGGTCCTTGATACTCGTGAAAGACATCTCCGCAGCTGCATGATCAAGGAATTCCTCATCAAGCGGAAAGACACCTCTGCAGAAGATGCGAAATGGGAACCAACCACTATTCTTCAGCAGTTTTCACAACTTCAACCTTGAGGACAAGGCTTCTTTTAATTGGGAATGGCATGTTAGGGTCCAATCCCAACCCCTTTATTTATGTAATAAACCCAAGGGGCTTGGTTAGAGTCATAGTTAGTTAGTCGAGTCAAAAAATCTCGTAAGCGGTTATCCACATTAATAATAATTGTAAGTCGTTGACCTGCATTATAGAAAATGGACCACAATTAGTTATAAATGAGCCATAGTTAATAAATAAAGTGGTTAACCCGTATTATGCAAGGGACCACTAGTAGTTAGGGTTTTGGATGTCATAAAGCTATAAATAGTCTTAGATAGCAAGGGAAGAATCATTGAGTTTTATTGTAATTGAGTTATGCTCTATTGGAGGTGGCCCCCTCGAAGAGGAAAGTGAAAATTGTATTATGCTTCTGAATAATAAAATATCTTTGCATCTTGTCTCAATTCATGTGATATGTCTGTGTCTCTAGCAATATTGTTTCATATTTCTGGCATTTTGTTATTCTCATAGGTCAAGTGCATAACAACATCAATTGATCATTTAATTGCTCATTTTATTTTGCATCCTCATTTAGTGTGGAGGAAACATTGCTTCGTTGGTTGTTCTTCATGTGAATCTTCCTGCTTGGAGGCACCATGTTCACTACTCTGTATGCTTTTTAAATGTTTTTATTATTATTATTTAGATTGCTCCGAGGTTCGACTTGTAATTTGTTCTCAGGTCCAATTTACAACTTATCTGGAGGCACGTTGATCTCTCTCTCATTTTTTGTCTTACTTGGCTTGTTGGGCATAGCATGTTGTTGGCATTTAATGAATATTACAATTGAGCAATTGTAATTTCTGTAAATTACAATGGATTTTGCATATAATTATTTCATATGCATCATAGATAGTAGAGTGTATCTATGACATTCACAATCAACCAAAGGGAAATGTCATAAGTGCGTGCTTGAAGCTTCATTTGATAATGATTCTAATTTCTATAGTCACTCTCTGTAGCGTTTTTGATATACTATAAAATTTTGAGCTTTGAAATTTCTACTATTATTACTTTAATGAAAATAATCTTTGCATCTTCGTTGCCATCTTTCTTGTTCATTTTTTCTATTTGTGATATCTTATGCAATGTTTTAGATGAAAACATGTTGCTAGGACTCCTCTATCTTACTGACTCACTCACTTATATAACCTAAAAATCATATGAGAATTATTGAGGGTCCTGTCGGATATTACTATTCCAGACGGTGTCTGCTCAATATTCTCGAGTACAATAATCAAAAGAAAACACACTACCAAGGTCCTTTCGGACTTCGGTCACTATCAAAATCTTGATCAAAATCCTCTTCTGACGAGGATGAGGGAAGCTTTTGATTCAGCCATGATTGATTTAACCATTCCAAATATTCTGATTCCCATGCGTGGTCCGGCAATTCTTGAGCATCCGGGTACAAATCTATGAAAATGGTTGCTTTATCCCTGATACCTTCTCTTTTCCTTTTGTCGTAGCCGCTTTTTCTTTGTTGAGGCTCGTAGAAGATTCTCCTTTTAGTGGTGCCTTTGATGATTGTCCTATATCAAACTTTTTTTGTGTCGATTGTAACATAGAGATTCTTCTGTGGAAAGAGATATTTATCATTAGATTTCTCGCCACCTATTAATAAAAGCCATTGGATCTATCTCTATGTATAGAAAGGAATCTTTTTTACTTTTACTGAACTCGAGCATTGATTTAACTCGCCATCTCAACTCCATCTAATAATTCCCATTTGAGAATTTGGAACATACTAACGAAAGCGTTCAATGGCGCATTGGATCCAAAACTTGCAGCTTATGATTGATATCCGCCTTTTGTTGCCATCCTAATTAAAAAAATCGTGGATGAACATACTTTTGTTGACAATAATAAACTTATCAAATGAGTACAACATCATCACTCCAATTTCCCGCAAAAAAATACTAATAGTAATTAGTGCCTTTTGATTAATCAACAATTTAATTACTTTATGCCTTCCTTGGAGTTCTTCTAAAGTTCTGATCATAGAAAATTTTTCGTGCAACTTAAGGTGATGAAATTCTTAAGCCAAAGAATAAGCTTCTTGACTTCATCGAGATTGTCGACTAACACAGAGTCATCAATCTCGTCGGGTCCATAAATTTGTGCAAAAGGATTTGGGACAATAGGATTTCTAAATTCTAAACTTTGATAATCCCTGTAGGCGTTGAGAAAGTTCTCAAATACCGCAATGTTCTTTCAACACATTGAGAAGTCAGTCGTCTCGTGGTTTCTTCTCGCAACAACCATTATTTATTTCCCAATCGGCAAGTGGTTCAAAAAGTTCACACTCGTGGGAATGAATCTGCACCTACAAAATTTTCATCATTTCTTTGAAGAAATGTGGCTTCAATTTCTTCAAAAAGATCGGAATTCTCAAGGACCTTAAAAACCTTTCCACTTTTTCAACTCATATTTATTTCATCCCGAGATCCAACATTTTATCGTAGGTATAAATAGCAAATGAAAAAATCTACACCGCCAATTATCTCGATAATAATTCAAAGTCTTCAATACTTTGATCATGTCTTCAATGTTTTCTCCGGGACCAAAGAATCATCAAGAGTTTTAAAATAAAGCTTCACCTTCATATTGGGTAGAGGATATACTTTTACCAATTCTTCGTCTAAGCCCAATAAAATTCTTACATTTTTTTGACCTGCCACGCTCGACACCTTTGTATCCATTGATTTCTTTCCGATTCTCAAATCCCAACAATCTTCTTGATTTCTTCTACCAAATCACCTAGGACCAATTCAAGAATCTGGAATCTTTTTTACAAATGTTTCAAAATTATCATCTTGATGGGTCTTACCTGGGAGAACAAATAGATCAGCTTCTTTTGTTAAAGCAAAGATGAGTATGAGCTTTGTTCATGTCTCCGGTAAGAGAATCACTAGATAATTTGAAATACCCGGAACCCATTCAACATCAAAATCATACATTTGGAACCAAATCGCCATGCTAACAACCTTCCTCTTGCTAATTTGTCTTGATATTTTTTGTCGATAAGAAATACTTGAAATTCATTGAATCTCGTTCTTATCAAGAACTTGGCAGGGGCTAAATATAACTCAAATTTTTGAATGCCATTGAAAATGGCAAGAGTTTCCTTTTCATCTGTAAAATAATTTTTCCGATGAGGCAAAAATTCTCCGGGATGCATAGGCACATAAAATTTCTTCTCCCGTGTCCTACTTTCTTTCAAAAAGGACTCGCGCCTGTGAAAAGAGTCCGATGCATCGGCTTTGAAGGATTAGAAATCCATTACTCGGGCGGTTTGAGTCGGGGGAGTTGTTTGCATTCAGCCTTCAACAATTTAACTGCTCGTAGTGGCTTTTGTTGACCATCCGTAATTCAAATGTTTTCTCGATTGGAGCAGTCGATGGGTCTAGGAATATATTTATGAACATAGTTTAGTACTCCTAGAAATCGTCTGAATCATTTTACTATCTTTTAGCTCATCGAAGAAATTTAGAGAGCTTGGTCGAACATGAGGTCGCATCTCGAATTTTATCGTTGACAACATGAATACCTAAAAAATCAATACTATCTTGGAAAACGAAGCATTTTCTTTTTAGATAGAACAATACCGTGCTTACATGCTTCTTCAAGAAATATCTTCAAATGCTTGATATGGGACTCGAGATGTCGATCGTGAATCGGGATGTCATCAATATATACAACAATAAAATCATATTTACCAAAGATATAGTCCATTCGCCTTTTAAAGAAAGTCTGGAGCATTCTTCAGACCAAATGGTACTACTTTCCATTGGTAAAAACCGAGTAGGGCATGTGAAAGCGCTTTGTGTCAATCTTCTTCTTTTATCTCAGATTCGATAATAACCGGATTTCATATCGAACTTGCTAAAAAATCTTGTTGTTTTGGATCTTTTGCATGATTGTTTCCTTGGGGGGTAAAGGAGAGTTAAAGCTCTTCGTGATTGCATTTAATGGCTTATAATTTATTACAATTTGAGCTTTACCTCTAACTATCTCGAGAATGATTTCGAACCAGGAAAGAAGAATAGGAATAATGAGAAGAACTAGGTTCAATCAACTCGTAAACTTAGTAGTTCTTCAATCTGCTTTTTAATTTCCTTCTCATTAGTTGGGGTGCAGGGTATAAGTTTTCCTTTTAACCCCATTGTCATGAAGACTAACTATCTCTTGTCGGGAACTCTCCACACTCCAAAAATGCTTGAGGATTATCACAACAATTTTTTAACAATTCATCATAGATAGCCATTTGTTCAGGGAGACCAATCAGGGATTTCTATTTGCTTTCGTTTAGTTTTTGTTTGAATCCTCGTCTTCATAAATCCGCAACACTTCTTGTCAATTATTAGAATCATTCTGGGGGCCTTCTTGCATGTGCTTTCTTTTGGCTATTTTCTTTTCTAGCCTCCGAATTAGCCATCGTTAACCTTGGAGCTCGCAATTGCCTTTTTTCTTAATATTAAATATAACTTTATCTTCACCGATTGTTACCTGGCAAAACACGAATTGATGAAAGGCATTCCAAGAAACAAGCTGCAGAGATGTATCATAATGTTGTATTGCGGAGATTTTTGCAATCCTCCCCCCCAAATTTTAAAGAAACATTGTCAACATAGCGGGTGAGATTTACCGAACCCCCAATGGTTTCGGAAATAAGAATATTTTGCAATGGATTCCATAAACCTTTGAATAAAGATGGGCGAGCTAAATTTTTGGAGCCTCCGTATCAATAAAGGCATCCACATTGATCCATTCACTTTTTATTTGGATTTCAACGAGAATCTACAACAGATTGTTAGTCTTAACAATATTCTTGAGAAAATTACTTTCTTCAGTATAACAAATGTCGGAGTAGGCAAAGAGGGATGACTGAGAGACTCGTCTTTGGATAAGGGCAAAAAGAATTCAAAGTGGGTTGTGGAGACAGAGAATTTAAAACGGATTGCAAATTCTTAGTACCAATATCGTGAGATAACGACGGGACAATTGAGATAGTATCATCCGAAATGTATTCGGAGGTTTCATCGAAAGATCTTCATCGAATCGTATTCATCATCGAAAATGGAGTTCTGCTCCATTTTGGCTCGAACAATCATAGCATCTATTCATTTTTTGTGTGTATCGAGATCGACTCATTATCCGACAAAGAAGCATCGACTGTAATATATACATCCGATACTTCATCTTGAGAATAAACCATAGACCAATTATCTACAAATTATTCAATTTCTATACAAGCTTTTAACTTATTGGATGAGCTTTTAGGACATTTCCGGGCAAAGTGACCTTCTCGTTTACTAATAAAACATGCATTGTCTCGCTTGGGTCGCCTTTCGCTTTTTTAAATATTTAAATTTTCTAAAAGGCCTTCCGGGATTTGCTACTCTTTTCGGGCTTAAATCTTCCATATCTTTTAGATTTTCTCTTTTTAAATGGTGTCCATGGCAACACGTAACAAAAAACTTCAAGACCAGGAGAAAAGTCTTGAGCTTTTCTTCTGCTAGTATAAATATTTAACCTTTTCTTGACACCCAAAATGTGAAGATCTATCTAATACGTCTGTTCAATCTTTTTCCCTTGAACTTCCAGATCTTTCATAATTAAATCACCTAAATTACCAGGCAATTTGGACAAGAATGAAATCTTTCCGAGTAGAATCATTGGTGAGATTAGCATTATAGATCTTGGACATATAATCATTTCCAAACCGATCTAAAAACTTTAAATCTTTTAATACCATTCTTGCTAGATTCGTTATAACTTTGTTTCTTTTCATTCGTTGGTTCAGTGGACAAATTGAGTTTTGAGTGCAATTCTAAAGTAGCTAAACCCGTAGCTGCTTACATTCATTCTTTCTTCATCCTGATGGTCCCATCCATCGAGCCATAAACAATTCCGACCATTCTTTTATTCAAATTTAGGGCAAATATAGAAATATTGTCTAATCTAGAGACAACTTGCATTTAATATAAAGCTCCAATCCAAATTTGATAGAGTCGGCCGGATTTTGGATTTATCCAGATCTAATACATATCCACTAGAGTTTAGTTGCAAACAAATCTTCTTCAACTCTAGGGTATTTTGGAACTTCTTTAAAAACATGTGCTTTTTTGAAGAGATGGCAAAATAAAGGATGGAAACTTAGAAGCAACATTTTCTAAAGTGGCGATTTTACTTTTTTGGTTTCTCGAAAATTTAATTGGTTTGTCGGTTCTAGTTTTTTCTCTCGTGCTCCGTGCACTAGACTCAAATCCCTTCACTACCCTCTTGTTTTTCATCTATATCCCAATAATTAGGAGTGTCCATGGAAATAGAAAACTTTGGAGACTTGGATTCTATCTTTTTCTTTTCTTTTTTTTCTTTCTCTTTTCTTTAGCTTCTCTTCTTTGTTTTTCTTCTTGTCGTCCATCATAGAGAAGTCTAAGATTGTCCGGAATTAACTCGCTTTGAGATCCTAGATCGTCCAAAACATCTTCAGCATGTGAACACCAGGTAGCAAGATAATTGCCAATTTGATAAGTCTGATTCTAGGTCATTAGTGTTTAATACATTATGCTCAATTAAGGGAGCACAATCAGCTCTCGTAGCCGGGTCGTTTTGACAAAGAGAAGAGGTGGTGGCCGAATTTAGTCTTAGGAGGCCATTTCCCTCCTTTCACAAAATGATGATTAGCATCGCCATTCTTCAACAGGGAAAAGTGAGTAGTAGAAATGCGATGCATCTTATTTACAACAAGAAAATTTTTAGATTCAGGTATATACAATTCAGTACATGTTCGGAAGGAAATACTTCTTCAACAGAGGAACATCAACTCGTTCTTGAAGAAGAAGCTGCGAATGAAATAGGAACAACATAGCGACAAGGCCCGACAATAGGTTTGGGAATCTCTCGGTCTTTTTGGGAATGAGCTTTACTTGGCCATTACTAATAGAGACTCTTTTGATTTTAGATTCGTGCTTTCTATCATCGGCAATAGACTTATATTGAAAATACCAGCCATTAGGAAATTCGAGTGGGATCATAAAGAACACCTTCAACTTGAGCATTAGATGTGACCAACATAGAACACAATCTTTCAAAACAGTATTTTTTCGTTTGGGATGAGTCGTATTGGTCAACCGGAAAGAGGTTTGAACCAAAACAGACAAATAATCACTATCTTCAATCATTTGTAATCCTTGAACGCCAACCATGAGTTTCCAGGCAATATTTTAGATGAACATCACCAAACCGATTGAATAATCGAGAAATATTGTGCCGTACTCGATATCCGGTGGACTGATTACCCATGATCGTGCCGATCCTAGCATGGTCATAATTCCGTGACGAGTGTCAAAAACTTCAACTATGCGAGGAGTATTTAAACCATGTCGGAAGAGAGGGGGAAAAGACCAATTCTAATACCTCCAAAATGAAGATATGAATATTTCTCGGCCTTAGCATATTGATGAAATTTCTTTATCTCATCCTCGTAAAAATAAATTTAAGGCTACAATTTTGAGCAAAGCGGACTCGAAATTTTTATGGTCACTTCTACTTCTTTCAGGAAAGATTTCTTCTTAAAGATGTAAGAAACAGTGGAGTTTGTATACATCATTAGCATGTAGTGAGGGAGGATTCCAACTCTCGTGATTTTCAATAGGCTCGTGAGTTTCATTAGGATCAAATTCGGATTCTATAGCTCTGGAAGCTACTTCAGTTATAATTTTACAATTGATTGAAGAGAAAGAGCATAATAAATTCGCCATAAGAGGATCAAGAACAGGGCTCCGATACCAATTAAGATGATGGACTCAGTAACTTACTGGAATCACCGAAGGGTAGCTGAATGTTTCTCACGCAATCCACAACTTGGCACGGGCATACAAGATTTCACACGACACCTTAGGTCTTCTACTCGCTTTACAGTCCCTACCTGAGCGATCTTGAAACAAATTGTCCTCGTAGACGGGCGGCCCCAACGAGCTTTCCCGATATTAATTCAAATAAAGTGTTACATACCAAATGATGCCTCGAGCAGTAGCCTTTCGCCTCTAATCCGTTAAAGCATGAGCATACAAACACACTTTCTCACACAAACACACACACACATACACTCACACAAGTCCTCCTCTATCTTACCGACTCACTCACTTATATAACCTAAAAAGCATATGAGAATTATTGAGGGTCCTATATGATATTACTATTCTGCAGGCGGTGTCCGTCAATATTCTCGAGTACAATAATTAAAAAGAAAACGCACTACCAAGGTCCTTTCGGACTTTCGGTCACTATCAAAATCTTGATCAAAAATCCTCTTCGACAAGGATGAGGGAAGCTTTTGATTCAACCATGATTGATTTAACCATTCCAATTATTCCGATTCCCATGCGTGGTTCGGCAATTCTTGAGCATATTGGTACAAATCTACAAAAATGGTTGCTTTATCCCCGGATACCTTCTTTCTCCTTTTGTTGTAGTCTGCTTTTTCTTTTGTTGAGATCGTAGAAGATTCTCCTTTAGTGGTGCCTTTGATGATTGTCCTATATCAAACTTTATTGTGTCGGTTGTAACATAGAGATTCTTCGTGGAAAGAGATATTTATCATTAGATGCTCAATTGCTAACAAAAGCCATTGGATCTATCTCTATGTCTAGAAAGGAATATTTTTTACTTTTTACGGAACTCAGCATTGATTGGAATCGCCATCTCAAGTCCATCTAATAATTCCCATTTGAAAAACTGGAACATACCGACAAAGCGTTCAATGGCGCATTGGATCCAAAACTTGCTGCTTATGATTGATATCTCGCCCTTTGTTGCCATCCTAATTCAAAAATCATGGATGAACATACTTTTGTTGATAATAATAAACTTATCAGGGCAGCCAACATCATCACTCCATTTTCCTCCCAAAAATACTAATAGTAATTAGTGCCTTTTGATTAATCAGCAATTTAATTACTTTATGCCTTCCTTGGAGTTCTTCTAAAGTTCGATCATAGACAATTTTTCGGGCAACTTAAGGTGATGAAATTCCTTAAGCCAAAGAGTAAGCTTCTTGACTTCATCAGATTGTCACCAACATGCATTCATCAATCCCCTGCCAGGTCCATAAATTTGTGCAAAAGGATTTGGGACAATAGGATTTATGAATTCTAAACTTTGATAATCACAGGCGTGAGAAAGTTCTCAAATACTCGCAATGTTCTTTCAACACATTGAGAAGCTCTCGTTTGTGGTTTCTTTCTCGCAACAACCATTCTTTATTTCCCAATCGAGAAAATGGTTCAAAAAGTTCTACCGGAATGAATCTGTACCGCAAAATTTTCATCATTTCTTTGAATAAATGCGGCTTCAATTTCTTCCAAAAGATCAAGAATTATCAAGAACCTTAAAAACCTTTCCACTTTTTCAATCATATTTATTTTCATCCAGATCCAACATTTTTGTAAGCAGGTATAAATAGCAAATGAAAAATCTACACCACTAATTATCTAATAATAATTCAAAGTTTTCAATACTTTGATCATGTATTTAGTGTATTCTCTCGGATCAAGAATCATCAAGAGTTTTAAAATAAATCTTTACCTTCATATTGGGTAGAGGATATACTTTTTACCAATTCTTCAGTCTAAGCCCAATAAAATTCCTACATTTTTTTGACTACCAGGCTTGACACCTTTGTAACCATTGATTTCTTCGATTCTCATTACTTTCCAACAATTTTCTTGATTTCTTCACCAAATCACCTAGGACCAATTCAAGAATCTCGAATCTTTTTACAAATTTTTCAAAATTATCATCTTCATGGGTCTTACCAGGGAGAGCAAATAGATCGGCTTCTTGTCAAAGCAAAGATGAGTATGAGCTTTGTTCATGTCTCTCGGTAAGAGAATCACTAAATAATTTGAAATACTCGGAACCCATTCAACATCAAAATCATACATTTGGAACCAAATCGCCATGCTAACAACCTTCCTCTTGCTAGTCGTCTTGGATATTTTCGTCGATAAGAAATACTTGAAATTCATTGAATATGTTCTTATCAAGAACTTACGCAGGGCTAAATATAACTCAAATTTTTGTATGCCATTGAAAATGGCGAGAGTTTCCTTTTAATTTGTAAAATAATTTTTCCGATGAGGCAAAAATTCTCTGGATGCATAGGCACATAAAATTTCTTCTCCTCGTGTCCTCCTTTCTTTCAAAAAGGACGGTTGCCCTGTAAAGAGTCTAATGCATCGCCTTGAAGGATTAGAAATCCATTACCGTGGTTTGAGTCTGGGGAGTTGTTTGCATTCAGCCCTTTAACAATTTAACTACCGAAGTGGCTTCCCGGTGACCATCCGTAATTCAAATGTTGTCTCGATTGGAGCAGCTTTTTCCTGATGCCTAGGAATATATTTATGAACATAGTTTAGTACTCCTAGAAATCGCTGAATCATTTTAGTATCTTTTTAGCTCATCAAAGAAATTCGCAGAGCTTGGTCGTAACATGAGGTCGCATCTCGAATTTTACCATTTACAACATGAATACCTAAAAAATCAATACTATCTTGAAAAATGTACATTTTCTTTTCGTATAGAACAATACCGTGCTTACGTGCTTCTTCAAGAAATATCTTCAAATGCTTCATATGGGACTCGAGATGCCGACCGTGAATCGGGATGTCATCAATATATACAACAATAAAATCATATTTACCAAAAATATAGTCCATTCGCCTTTTAAAGAAAGTCTGAGCATTCTTCGCACCAAATGGTACTACTTTCCATTGGTAAAATTAGCAGGGCATGTGAAAGCAGCTTTTGTGTCGATCTTCTTCTTTTATCTCGTATCTAGTAACTAACCGCATTTCATATCGAACTTGCTAAAAATCTTGTTATTCCGGGATCTTTTGCATGATTGTTTTCTCGCGGGCAAAGGATATTTAAAGCTCTTCGTGATTGGATTTAATGGCTTATAATTTATTACCATTCGAGCTTTACCTCTAACTATCTCGAATGATTTCGAACCGAGGAAAGTAGAACAGAATAATGAGAAGAACCTGGTTCAATCAACTCGTAAACTTAGTAGTTCTTCAATCTTCTTTTTAATTTCCTTCTCATTAGTTAGGTGCAGGTATAAGTTTTCCTTTAACCCCATTGTCATGAAGAGTAACTATCTCTTGTCGGACTCTCCACACTCCAAAAATGCTTAAGGATTATCGTAAATTTTTAACAATTCATCATAGATAGCCATTTGTTCAAGAGACCAATCAGGATTTCTATTTCTTTCTATTTAGTTTTTGTTTGAATCCCGTCTTCATAAATCCGCAACACTTTCGCCAATTATTAGAATCATTCTCGGGGGCCTTCTTGCACAGTTTCTTCCTGGCTATTTTCTTTTCTAGCCTCCGAATTAGCCATAGTTAACCTTATCGAAATTTCTTTTTTCTTAATATTCAATATAACTTTATCTTCAGCGATCATATCGGGAAAAATAGAATTGATGAAAGGAATTCCAAGAAACAAGCTTGCAGCATGTATCATAATGTTGTATTACGTAGAGATTTTTACAATACTCCCCCAATTTTTAAAGAAACATTGTCAACATAGTGGGTGAGATTAAGCTCCCATCATAACAAGGATTTCTTTTGTGAAATTTCAAATATAAATTGTTTGGTTGATTGGATTCCAAATCAATGATATCCTAATAGTAAATAGGACTCATGTGATATAAAATATCATGAATAGTGATAGTCAACATAGCACATGATGCTCTTACACCTTCCAAGGTAATCTTCTCAAATGTTTCCTCACTTCCTAACCATGAACTTCTTCTCCACTAGTAAAAACGACTATCCATTTTTCAATATGTTTCATTTGTTGAAAAGAATCAATGTGAAGCTTAACAAGGCATGAATCATAGTTATCATGGATTGAAGAAAAAATATAGTGTTCCTTGAAACTAAGGGAATCTTCAAGACCTAATCATCAAAAATCGGGAACTCTTAGGATATTTTCCATCATTGATGGGAACTTGTGTATACTCTATAGAAAATCCTTCAAGCTCCAATCCTTTGAGCACCTACAAATAATTCTAAACTACTTTTGAGTTCATTTTTTCCCAAGCATCATATATTTGGCCATCATCAACCCCATGAATGATCATTATAGCACCTCCATAGTGTTCTACTTGCCAAAAAATATTTTTCTTAAGTTGAGACTCTATCAAATCATGTTTACAAATCATGACATTACCATACTCCCTGTTATCACCAAACCGGAACTCATTGGGTTGTTCAATGATCCAATTTGAAGTAAATATTTCAAACCACTTAGGGTTGGAAGTTATCCCTTCCAACTCAGAGATAACTCTCTCAAGAAAAAGGTATGATATTCAATAAACAAGCTTATAACGAAGATGACTAACTCTTAAATGTATTTTAGATGATTTTTTTGGCGGGTGGAAGATGAGTGAGGGCTACCACCCGGGCATGGAGTCGGCATGGAAACTTAATTACAAATAAGTATCATTTATGAAATTCGAGGCACATGAGCTCTTATAAAATAATTATGACAACAAACATAATACATAAAGGAAGTTGGAGCATAAGATTTATGAATTCCAAGTAATTATGTATGAGCAAGTTGAATTAACATTCAAAAGATAAATGACACAAACACATAAAAAGCTTAATCAGAATCTCAGTTCCCAGACAAAAAGGCTTTCTGCAACTATCTATTAACCGAGTGAAAAATAGATTACAATAGTAGCTTTGGCCATTACATCCATCAACCCTCTCTAACTCTAAAACTTGTCTATTTATAGAGTGAAATCTCATTTACATAGTTCTCATACATCGGGCTAGACTCTCAAACTTGATCTAGAAATCTAATCCAAAAGGATTCCATCGCATTGAGAAAAAATAGAGATAATTCCGTTTGAAAGAGTTTGTAGTCTAAAAGGACTCTATCTCTATTAACCGCATCAACAAGAACTTTAATGACCCATGCTAATGATGGCTATCGAACTAAACAACCTTGTTTAGGTCAAAAAACAACCATGTTCGATGTGCAAACTCGCCATACCGGATTTTAGGTCCCGATATACCGAATTTGATGATGAGTTGTCCATTGCTGGAGGTGGCAAAAGTGATGTGATGTCAGCCATGTCAACCTTATGAAGTGTATTCATGCAGTTGTATTCATCAAGAGATGTCCCCATGATACTTCACAATCTCTTTTGATGACTCACCTCTTTCCCCGAAATGTATTAAATGCCTCAAAAAGACCAAAACTTTAGCACCCCGGAAAAACATAGTATTTAGGCAAGTTTGTAGCATAGTTTTCATAATGCCGTCTTCTGCAACTCCTCGACTTTTCCGCCCGTGAGAGGGTATTCATTGGTTATAATAAGGTAAACACATGCCTTCATTTTCCACGACATGAGATTTTTTGCCTCAAAAAATTCTACAATGAGTTCGTAGCGAAAACTCAACTTTAAGCTCGAGCTCACTACGAACTTGCCTAATTTCACTGCATTTTACAATTTTTCTCCTTAACTCAAAAATATGTTTACAACCCGTAAATGACTTGATATGATATCCTAAGAAAAAAATGTGTCGAAAGGTGTGTCTTACCATATTTTAAGGAGCAATAGGGTCATCTTCCACCTCAATCATCTTTAAACCCTTTCTCTTCAACTTTACTTGCACCATCTCCATTTGTACTTCCAATTCTCTCGATTTGGCTTTGTAGCTTCCTTCTTTCTCGATTGCAACCGACCTTGTTCCTCATGAAGATATGTTTCATCATCCTGTGCAAGAGGCGTGTCCTCTTCAACATATTCCCTTGACCCATCCGCAACCTTATCATAAAATATATTCGTTTTCTCACTTCTTTTTTGAAGTTTGTGAGTTCCTACCTCTCTTGTTTAAAGTATACTAATTCTAGCTTACTTTCCAAAATATGTTCTCTAGCTCTTGTTGTTCTTTTAAAAGCTCCAATTCGACTTTTCTTGAACTTTTTCCTTGCCTTTCCTTGTCTTGATCACCTCCCGCCTCCGTTGGAGATAACTCTATTATTTCTTCCCTTATCGCTATTTCTTCTTTTCCTATTCCTTATGAAGCTTCCTAGATTTTTCTCCATTTGACAACTATGACCTAGTGAGTGGCTTCCTAGGTTTAAAAACAAAACCCGAGTCTTCTTTGGAAAAGTCTAGTTTCTTAGCTCAAAACTTTATGCATGCTGGAAAAACATAGTATTTAGGCAAGTTTGTAGCATAGTTTTCATAGTATTTTCATAATGCCGTCTTCTCGCAACTTTTTTGACTTTTCGCCCGTGAGAGGGTATTCATTGGGTATAATAAGGTAAACACATGCCTTCATTTTCCCCCGACATGAGATTTTTGCCTCAAAATATTCTACAATGAGTTCGTAGCGAAAAATTCAACTGTAGCCGCGAGCTTACTACGGACTCGCTAATTTCACCAGATTTTACAATTTTTTCTCCTTAACTCAAAAAATATGCTTATAGCCCCGTAAATGACTTGATATGATATTCTAAGAAAAAAAATGGTCGGAAGGTGTGTCTTACCATATTTTAAGGAGCAATAGGGTCATCTTCCACCACAATCATCTTTAAACCCTTTTTCTTCAACTCGCCTGCACCATCTCCATTTGTACTTCCAATTCTCCGATTTGGCTTTGTAGCTTCATTCTTTCGATTGCAACCAATTGCTCCTCATGAAGATATGTTTCATCATCCCGTGCGCAGGGCGTGTCCTCGTTCAACATATTCCTCGACCCATCCGCAACCTTATCATAAAAATCTATTTGTTTTCTCACTTCTTTTTTGAAGTTTGTGAGTTCCTACCTCTCTTGTTTAAAGTATACTAATTCTAGCTTAGTTTCCAAAATATGTTCTCTAGCTTCCTTAAGTTGTTCTTTTAAAAAGCTCCAATTCGGACTTTTGTTGAACTTTTTCCCTTGCCTTTCCTTGTCTTGATCACCTCTACCTCTCGTTGGAGATAACTCTATTATTTCTCCCCTTGTTGGCTATTTCTTCTTTCTCGGGTTTCCTTATGAAGCTTCCTAGATTTTTCTCCATTTGACAACTATGACCTAGTGAGTGGCTTCTTAGGTTTAAAAACAAAACCTCGAGTCTTCTTTGGAAAAGTCTAGTTTCTTAGCTTTAAGACTCTTTTTCTTGGTTTTTTACTCCTTTAATCTCTACATGATTTACAATAGGAGATTCCTCAATGTCAATTGTCTGCAAGATATCTTCTAGTTTGCCTTTCCCTTCGTTTAACTTCTAGTGATCCTCTGTGTTCTTATATCATTTTTGACTTTACTCGCTGGTAGGGGTTTGTTTAGGCACCACGGTCTCATGCAATTGATCAATTTCTACCTCCATAGGCTCCACCATAGGCCACACCTCTCGTCTCGTACTCTCCACCCGAGGTCCAACCTCTATTTCAGCCCTACATTCTTTATCTTTCCTTGGAGTATTTGTCTTTGATCTAGGTGTCTTTCTAGGAGTGAGGACATCCACCTCATACCCACCTGAAGAACATAAAAGTGGACCAATCCTCGTTTAAATTATTTAACTCCTCCATAACTAATAATTTAATCAAACCATGGTGAAAAATAGAAGTATCAGCGATTTCGGGTTTAGCTTGCACTTTGTTAGCCATTTTTCCTAAACTCTAAATAGAAAAAATGGTAAATCCAAAGGTTGTTTACATGTGAAATGAAGCAACAATCCGAAGTGGTATTGATAGATCCGTGAAAATCTACCTTCACAAGTAAAATATTTCGAATCACCATCAACATTTTTGAAAAATTGTCCTTGAGACAATTCTCGAGATGCTTGAGCTCATGTCTATGCCTATGTGCTCCTCCTTTATAAATTCATAATAGTTTTGAAGCTTAAACTTTGTTGCTTTAAACCACTCCTCTCCCGAAGCTTGGAATCTCGTTGCCCGTGCAATTGTCTTAGGAGACACGGTAAAATTGAGGATTCCCACCTTTGAACCTGTACCAATGATGTTTATGGAAAAAATCTTTAGGCACCCGTGCATGATATCCTTGAAATTTCCGGCATAATTGCATGAAACCCGCATTTTCAAAGGCTTGTGAGAAGATGGGGTCTTCTCGTAATTAGCCTCATATCCATGGGCTCACATATCGACCACAGTACACCTTTGTTTGGATTTTTATGTGAAGCCATACCTTCAAAAAACATCGCCGATCAACTTCTACTTTGACACATGCAGAAATTGTTTGAGACATCAAGCACCTTTCCTTGACACAAGCAACACCTAGCCTAAGAAAAATCTATCTGACAAAAACAAGACTCTAGTCTACTCGGCAAAATGTTCAAACAAATTACAAGGATGAAGGCAAGGTGCTACTTTTCGAATTAGGGATCGGGCTAAATTAGGGAAGATGAAATGAGTGGGAAAAACGAAATGATGGAAGGCATAATGATTACCACACATGCACATGACATATGATGACACATAATTGAAAAGTACCATGATGACCAAGTGTGCACCTGAACATTAAAATTATGACAAGATACTGCTTATCCCACTGTTACCATAAAATACAAAGTTTGTAGCATTTTCGGTTCTTGGGAGGGAAAAATTCTCTACGGAATCGTCAGCACTTCCGTAGTGAAATCAGACTATTTTACACCGAATACACTCATGGAATCTGAAAAATTTGCCAAGTGTCATAGAATGACCTTTATTACCCATGAAATCCGATTTTTTGAAATTTACTTTGATAAGACCTTTATTGCATGGTCAATGACTATTTAGACCCCTTAAACTATATACAATATTTGAAATTTAATGAATTTTTATGACCTTATTTCATCCTAATGACCTAACCCTAACTTAACTAAGACAAAACTAGACAAACCTCTTTGTTATCAAGGGTAACACTCTCCATCGCCTCAATATTAGGTACACATGCACAAGCGAAATGAGATTCACTTTCTAGCATCACATAGACATTAAAATTGTGGCAATCAAACAAAATAATTCTAATGAAAATTTGGACAAAATTTGATCATGTTTTTATGTGTTATTAATTTTAATGATAGAAAATTTTAAACACACTCAATAAATCACTCTCCTTATTAGGAGAAAAAGCATTAAGAGTTTGAATCATCACGAGGTCTTCCAAAGACCAAGCTAGTCAACAAACAATCCGAAAAGACTCCCCAAGATCAAGCCAACCACCAAACAATATTCCTTCAACAAAAATAAGATATCCATTGAATGTAAATTCTCTAAATTTTGGCTTCATCAACCAGGCCTACAACTTTGGCTTCATCAACCAGGCCTACAACTTTGGCTTCCAAAAAACTCGAACTTGTAGTAACCCAAGAATCACAAAAACTCGCATGAGTGGGCCAATAATAGTAGGAGATCATACTTCTTTCATTTGCTGAGATTCTTCTCTTCTTCGCTAGGGTTATTTCTTGTCTTCTAGCCTCCTCACACTACTTTTCTATCACATAAAAAATGCTAAGATGTGTTTCACTAGAGGAGGTTGAAGTCATCTTATTTATAGTCTTCACAAGGGCTAACGTGGGTCTCTCTAGGCCGACTTTATCATGAATGGCTGACTTGGTCATGGGGTCTTTCTAGAATTTTCTAAACATCAAAATAATATTTTATTTCTTGATACAAGAGCCCAATTGGGTATATTGCATCATGAAATAAAAATTTGACTCAAGACAAAACCCTAGACCGTTAATGGGTGCTTAAGACTTGGGGAACCAAAAACATTGAGCATGAAAAGCCCATGCTTTAAAACTAAATTTTCTTTTACAATACTTTTATTTTTCTTTTGATAAGTACATAAGAGATACATCATTTCATGAGCCAAATACAATTATGAAGACCGATACTAGTTACAACTTTCAATAGGAACTTCACATGTTATAGACCTTCATATGTCTTCTAGGGCGGATTGCTTTTCAGCTAAACTCGTCTCTTGTTCTTCTCGTACTTCACATTTATTCTCATTCGTACAATTGCTCCTAAAATGAATTGAATGTGTGATTTCTCTCAAAAGGAGGTCAAATGTATACTTCATATATCCTTCCAAGGGCTCTTTAAGCCCAATGTGAGGCGACTTCATCTGGCTAGCCGGCCTATTCTTGGGAGCTACAGAGTAGCATTTTTCCAAAATAGAGTATTTTATTTCTTTGATACAAGTTCCCAAATGGGTCTTTACATAATGACAATGAAATTTTGGCGAGTAAATCCTATAGGAATGCAATGGACTCTACGACATATTGACCAAAGGCGAAGCATGAAACTCATGCTTTTATAAAATTTTATTTCTTCTTTTGATCAATATATAATAATTACATAAGACATGAGACAAATTATAATTATGAAGAGAAAAACTACTTACATTTCCCAAGGGACAACAGAATGTTGATTCAACTAAGCCATAAGAGAAACACCAATTATATTTGCATTTTGATTTTCTCGCTCAATTTGGGACAAAGTTTCATTTGATACATGATGACAACAAGAGAACTATGGTTCATGATGTATGTTGCATGATAAGATTGTCTAGTCCTCCAAGCACAATGAAACAATACTCCAAGGGAAACGAAACATGATCTCTTCAATATGATTACTCTTCTAGCCTTTCGTTCTCACCAAGGCAACCTACAACACCTCCTACAATATTGGCCCTAAGGAAACCCTAGAAACCCTAAGGTATTTGCACATTTGAACATTAGAATAAAAATAAAAAAATTTTAAAATATTGATATGTTTCTCAATAGGTCTAAGATCCATCTTTATATAGCCTTTCCATGAGTCTCCATGAGCCCTCTCTAGGCCGACTTTTTCTTGGATAGCCAACTTGGCCTTGGGAGACTTGTAGACATTTCTAATTTCAAAATAATTTTTCTTTCCTTGATGTGAATTCTTGAAAGGGTCCTTTACAATATGACAAGGACTCTTGACCCATGAAAAACCCTAATATCCTTAAATGGATGCTTGAAATAATGAAAAAGTGACTTGAGAATGGAACCCATCCTTTACAAAATTAATTTTCTTTCTTATTTTTATAGATACATAAGTATTACATCGTGACATGAGTCAAATTACAATTATGAAGACCAAAAATAGTTAAATTATTCAATATATTGAAGTTTGTGGGTAATTTTTTGTAATGAAAGACGAAATTATATCATATTATGTTGAGTTCTCAAGTTATCAAGTGATTTCATTGGTTAGGATGAATAGGTTCTATTATAATGTTCTTGTGGGTTCATCAACACGTTTCTCAACATCCCGTATGATACTTGCTAAAATTTCTTTCGTTTGATGGAGTGTTATAGGATGCTAAAAAAAAATGGGCATTTGTGAGATCTATATTTGTCGAGTGATGGAAGTTTAGGTAGGAAAGAATAAATTGGCCAAACATCTTATATGTCATATAATAGAAAAAGTTCAACTGGAGGTGAAAATGTTACAAGAAAAATTCCATATACACTTGGAAAATTTTCTTGCAAAAGGGGGGTCATGTTATTATGATAATGAGAGCATAGATGAAATTGAGGTGCCTTGAGGAAAAAACATCTAGTGAAACAATGGGAACCTAACGATATTCCTGAAATGAACACTAATTTTTTTGTCAATGAAAGGATATACTACATTGCTCCATCGTAATTACATGGTTTGGGGATATTTTCCATAGATGGCAAGGATTAACTGAATTTATGGAGTATGTCAGACCCTATTACAACTAAAATGATTGGGTAAGACTAGTCCAACATACCAAAGGTATGTGAAGATAGGGAGTGGTCGAAAATTATATACAAGTAAAAGACAATGATGAAAATAAAGGCACAACTATGTATATTGATGGAAGGCCAAAAGAAACAAGGAATATTGCAGGGTTTATCAATAGTACACAACTTGACACCACAAATAAGAAAATCAATTGCTTTTTCAAGGGACGTGGAGGAAACCATTTATTCATATGTTTCATTAAATAAATAGCTGCAGGGGAAGACTTGCTTATTGATTAAAATTTGAATAGAATAAATAAAAATATCACTATTATGGGGGAATTATGTATCTCAATTTTACCCAACTTTTAAGAAATGTAAATTCTATGTTATTGACTACAACATATTTTTATACATCTTGTAAGTTGAGGAAACATTTTAATACATCATGGTTAAAATAGTGTGTCAGGTTGATCAAGGGAAAAGGGAACCAACCTCACAATAGGTAAACATCAATGTAGCTGTATGTAAATTAATATAACCATGAGATTTATACAAGTAAAATTTGATCCATTATAGAGTAATTCAAATTGATATTTTTAGGCATCATATAACTAAATGAAATATTCAATATTCATATCTCTAACTTGAGTAGTTGAATTCCTTCATCATTTTCAAAGTATGTTTTCTATACAATATGGAATACATATTGATCTAGTCATAATGCCTCTTGAAAGAGCCTTCCAATATAATGAAGCTTTTATAAATTTAGAACCTTTTATATTAGCCATGATATAAAGTGAAGTTTCTATATAAATTTAGACATATGTCCATAATGGTTTTCTTATTAATATAATGATGATTAATTGTGGATTAACTGAAAATTACACTTATTTGATAAACAAGCTAATAAGGGGAAGCAACTATCCTTAGCAAAGTCCACATATGCTCGTGAAGAAGAGGTTATTAATGAAGCAATTTTTATGTCCACTGATTTAATCCAAGCAATAAAGAATCTTAAAATCAATTCAAACAAGAAACTTAATTTTTTAGTCCTGATTGAGCCTCAAACAGATGAGATAAAAGTAAAAATCAAAACCTTGCTAAACCAAGCTTTTAGATATGGGGTGAGTAACTCATTTAATATCCCATTTATTTTTTTATGGTTTAGTTATCTCATCCTTTATAAAAATACTCTTTATTTTACAAGATGTTTTTGGAGAGTATGATCCTCATGCTACGACTATGGGGGTCAGTTTTGGTAGCAACGCCAATGCTCCACCTATAATTGAGTAACCAATAATTGATATTGGTACAACCGATCAACCAACAACAACAAGATTTGCACCCCCTGAACATTGTACATCAGGATATACACATGATGTTGTGGATACAGAGCATGATCTGATTGCACAATTTGAAGTGATATTTCTTGGATATTCTCGTGTTACTAGCACGAGATCACTACCAATCACATTTTTGGTAGATGATGAAAATTACGCCATGAAAATAGAGAAGCTTCCAAGTATTTTAGAAGTTTTTAAATATTAAGTACAACCTAAATGAAATAAAGATATAGTCGTCAAATATTTTAAACTAATGATAATATCGTTTTACAGGAAAAGATGTATTTTATAGGCGTTTGTATGACATAATATTTGAAATATTTGGTCTGACCATTCACACAAACTGGAAATCCCAAAGTTCCAAGTTAAAAGATGAACTTACTAATAGGATGGTTCGCCTATTTGGTGACGGTACCTTGAGAAAATCTAGAGTTACCTTAAAGGAAGACCTTCATTTAAAATATTTTTGGGACCAATATAATTCTCAATTGGAAAGGCCCATCTTGCATGAGCACACTCATTGTTTCCATAGATTGAGTGGAGAGCAGTCATGGAATATGCACACGAGAAGGAACTTCGAAAAGCAGGGAAGGCTACACCTTAACGAGGAAGGTAGACACTTTTAATAATGTAATTATGATTCTTTATCATCGTTGTGACATATAATTAAGTTTTTAAATGTTCTAAATATAGGTTCCCAAATACTTCCAAATCCACAACGGCTAGAATATTCAAACATGGGCAACATTATCTTGGCCCAGGTGGTTAGTTGAAACTAGCCACAAATTTTGTAAGTACATAAAAAAATAAATTTCATCTAAATTATAAAGTGTTAACAATTTTAATTTAATATCACAAAAAAAATAAAAAACACATGTTCTAATGCAAAATTTTGGGGGTCACAATTCAAAGAGGCTCCCATGGAGGAAGTCCTAAAGCTTGTTTTAAAGTACGACTATCAATCCATGGTTGAATGGAGGACAAGTTTGGCATCTTCACAGTCTTCCACCACCCAACATAACATTTAGGAAAATAAAAGTAATGAATAGAATTTACAAATCATTACTTGTAAAATATATTGGTTATTATTTTTTGCCATAAAGTAATTATCTTGATTGTAAAAAGTAGGAAATCAATGTAGATACAACACATGAGCCTACTGATGGTGGAGTCCATGATCTTGAGACTAATGTTCAACATGGTACTAGAGGTATTTCATGTGTTATAAAAAAAATATAGTATGGAATACAATTAAAATTTTTTAAATGAAAATGGTTTATTAATTATAACCTTTCTTGTTTGTACACTAGAGCATGTACAAGATGTAGCGAGAGAAGAGGAGGAACATATGGCCACAGTTAAAAGTCCTATTCTTCCCTCCACTACTGAAGCAAGTAAAGAACAATCTACTACTCTTTTTATTAATAAAATATTTGTAATAATTATTATTATAAATATGAATTTGACATTTCTCTCTTATTTCACTTGATGCTCGACCCCACTTATAATAGCATAGTTGTAGGACTAGGGAAGAAAAAAGACATATTACAATAGAGACCACAACAACTGAAGGGGGCCATGATCAAGACATCCTTGCTATCTATGTATGAAGAAAAAAAAACTGAGAACAATTGACTACACTTATTTATTTATAGATTTTGATTTTGAGTACCACATTTTTTACTAAGAGGTTGAATGTCTTAGGCCATGTGAAAATGTAAATTTAGAATATCTTAATAAAAAGTTGTGATTTTTTTGTTGCAAAAGATTAGAATGATTTTGTTTCATATTATGTAAACATAGTTTTTTTCATAAAATTTATTGAGATAAAATATTGTGTGGATGTTCAAATGAATGAATGAATGATGAAACCCTTAAATGCATCATATATTTGTGATATTTCTTCATCCAACTCTAGTTTGAGGTTATTATTAAATTATAATGCAAGCAATTGTTTATAGAAGCTTAACCAAAACCCATGTAAACTAAATAAGGGGAAAAATGTAGAAGACACATTATAATATTTTGTATAAACTTTCTATATTTTAAAAATTTTGGTATACAAGTCATTTTGAAATATGCACAACCCATATGACTACTATGCTAACCAAGGAAGCTTTCATAAGATATAAAACCAGTTTCCATAAGCTTTATAATTATAACTACCATGTATTGAACTTGTTTCTTGTTGTGTAACCAGCTCCAAAAATAGAAGAAAAGAGATGTAAACGCCTTAGAAATGAGCCACTTCGAGGGGGCAACCTCCAATACATTACATAAATGAACAATTCTTGGATGATACAATTCATAAAACCTCCTTTCTATATATAGGAGTCCATGGGGCCATAATGTAATCCTAGTGGGCCACAATGTAATCCTAGCCGACCTAACAATAATTTAAGGGCACAATAATAACAAAATGGGGGTTACAAGGGTACAATAATAACAATAAGGGGGTTACACTAACAATAATAAGGGACTATACTAGTGATATAGGGACCTAACATGCCCCTCTCCTTCAAAAAAGTGTTGTCCTCAACACTTGAGTAGCTTCGGGTGCTTCTGTATAAAATTCTCATCCTCCCATGTAGAATCTTCAGTGGGTAAGTTCTTCCACTTGATGAGATACTCTGAAATCGCTCGATTCCGTAGTTGTCGAGTTCTTTTTTCCATGACTGCTTCAGGTTCCAATATGATTTTCCCTTCCCCATCAAGTTCTGGCAATACTGTTTGAATTGGAAGATTTTCACCTATAACCTTCTTTAAGCATGAAACATGGAAAATGGGATGTACTCGCGAAGAAGAAGGAAGCTCCAATTTGTATGCCATAGTACCAATCTTTTGCAACACCTTGTAAGGACCATAGTACTTTGGCGATAATTTATTATCCTTCTTAGCTTGCTTGAGGGACATTTGTTCGTATGGTTGTAGCCGTAAAAATACCCAGTCTCCTACATCAAAACTTCTCTCGCTGCGATGTTGATCTGCCTGTTGTTTCATTCGATTTTGTGCCAAATTCAGGTTGTCCTTTAAGAGTTGGAGAACTTCTTGTCGATGCTCGATGTGATCTTCCACTGCTTGAACCTTCGAATTTTCTCTTAAAGATGATGTGATGGATGGTGGATGATATCCATAAAGTGCCATAAATGGGGTCATTTTTGCCGCAGTATGGAAGGAAGTGTTATACCACCATTCAGCGAGAGGTAACCACTTGACCCATTGTGTTTGTTTATCAGATACAAAACAACGAAGATATCCTTCCAAACATTTATTTACTATCTCAGTTTGACCATCACATTGAGGATGATAAGATGAGCTATGAGCTAATTGAGTACCCAAACAAGAAAATAACTCCATCCAAAAATTTCCAGTAAAAATGGGATCTCTGTCGCTCACAATAACCCTTGGGCTTCCATGTAGCTTTTGAATTCTATTCATAAATGTAGTAGCAAATGTACTTGCTTTAAATGGATGAGATAATGCACAAAAGTGTGCATACTTGGTAAGTCTATCAACTACCACCATGATGACACTCTTTCCTTCGGACTTAGGTAAACCTGTGATAAAATCCATTCAAATCTCCTCCCAACGTTGACTTGGAATGGATAAAGGTTGTAGAAGTCCTGGGGTCTTAATTGTTTCCACTTTATTCTGCTGGCAAACCAAACATTCCGCCACAAACTTTCGAATATCAGATTTAAGGCCATCCCAAAATAATTCTTTCTTCACCCTGTGGTAAGTTTTTAAAAATCCTGAGTGTCCTCCTAAAGGAGAAGTGTGCAATTCCAGAAGAATCTTTTGTTTTAGTTGGGAATTCTTACAAAGATATAAGCGATCTTTGTACCATAAGGAATCATTTTTCCAACTAAATGTATCAGATGTACTAGGATCTTGCCGCAACTTTTGAATGAGTGTCCATACATCTTTGTCCTTCTTCCATTCATCTCTTGCTTTGGTTATCCAATCTGGCTGGATAATAGAAATGGCACAAAGCAATGCTTCCACCTCTTCATTCTTTCTTGAGAGTGCATCTGCAACAACATTAAGCTTTCCTTTTTTGTAGATTATTTCAAAGTCATAACCCAACATCTTTGTGACCCATTTTTGATGTTCTTCTGACGATAGTCTTTGTTCCAAAAAGTGTTTAAGACTATCATGATCAGTTTTTACCTTGAAGTGTCGTAGTAGCAACTGTATTTGCTTTAAATGGATGAGATAATGCACAAAAGTGTGCATACTTGGTAAGTCTATCAACTACCACCATGATGACACTCTTTCCTTCGGACTTAGGTAAACCTGTGATAAAATCCATTGAAATCTCCTCCCAACGTTGACTTGGAATGGATAAAGGTTGTAGAAGTCCTGGGTTCTTAATTGTTTCCACTTTATTCTGCTGGCAAACCAAACATTCCGCCACAAACTTTCGAATATCAGATTTAAGGCCATCCCAAAAAAATTCTTTCTTCACCCTGTGGTAAGTTTTTAAAAATCCTGAGTGTCCTCCTAAAGGAGAAGTGTGCAATTCCAGAAGAATCTTTGTTTTAGTTGGGAATTCTTACAAAGATATAAGCGATCTTTGTACCATAAGGAATCATTTTTCCAACTAAATGTATCAGATGTACTAGGATCTTGCTGCAACTTTTGAATGAGTGTCCATACATCTTTGTCCTTCTTCCATTCATCTCTTGTTTCGGTTATCCAATCTGGTTGGATAATAGAAATGGCACAAAGCAATGCTTCCACCTCTTCATTATTTCTTGAGAGTGCATCCGCAACAACATTAAGCTTTCCTTTTTTGTAGATTATTTCAAAGTCATAACCCAACATCTTTGTGACCCATTTTTGCTGCTCTTCTGAAGATAGTCTTTGTTCCAAAAAGTGTTTAAGACTATCATGATCAGCTTTTACCTTGAAGTGTCTTCCCATTAGGTAAGTTCGCCATTTCTTTAGTGCATGTAGTATTGCTAACATTTCCTTCTCATAAATAGGTTTCTGTAAATACTTTCCTTTGATTCGACGACTTTCAAAAGCAATGGGTCTTCCTTCCTGCATTAAAACTGCACCAATTCCATTTCCTGAGGCATCACATTCCACAATAAAGGTTTTTGTGAAGTCTGGTGTAGCTAAGACCAGTGCTAGGCACATTGCCTCTTTAAGACGTTCAAAGGCCTTAGTTGCTTCAGGAGTCCATGAAAATGCATCTTTCTTCAATAATGTTGTTAGAGGTGCTGCTATTCTCCCATAATTCTTAACAAACTTGCGATAATACCCCGTTAACCCGAGAAATCCTCGCAACTGCTTTATGGTTGTGGGAACTTTCCATTCCTTAATGGCTTTAATTTTGTTAGGGTCTACTTTAACACCCTCGTGAGATACAATATTACCCAGATATTCCACCTCTTGTACTCCAAAGAAACATTTGGATTTTTTTGCATATAATTGTTTCTCCTGCAATAGTTTGAGCACCCTGTCAACATGTTCAACATGATCCTTCCAAGACCCGATGTAGATTAGTATATCATCAAAAAATACTATCACAAATTTTCTAAGGAAGGGTTTGAAAATGGAATTCATCAACCCTTGAAATGTAGAAGGTGCATTGGTAAGGCCAAAAGGCATGACCAAAAATTCATAATGACCCTCATGAGTTCGAAATGTCGTTTTTGGAATATCTTCAGTCTTCATTCTAATTTGATGATATCCTGAACGAAGATCCAACTTGGTAAAATAAATTGCTCCATGTAATTCATCCAATAATTCATCAATCACAGGAATGGGAAATTTGCCTTTAATGGTGAGCTTATTGAGCTCCCTATAATCCGGACACATTCGCCATGATCCATCCTTCTTGTGTACCAATACTACAGGAGCAGAGAAAGAACTTTGACTAGGTTGAATTATAGCCGCCTCTAACATTTCTGCAATCATACGTTCAATTTCGCTCTTTTGGAAGTAAGGATATCTATAAGGCCTGATGTTTGGAGGAACACTTCCCGGAATCAAATGAATAGCATGATCATGATCACGAATAGGTGGGAGTCCTTTGGGAGTTTCAAACACCTTGGAATGATTGTCCAAGACTTGTTGGAGATCTGTAGAAATAGATGATTTTGATGTTGGAATTTCTAGTGAGCATAATTGTGCAATTACACCTCGGTGTTCTTTCTTTAGAAGCTTTGTCATGACATTAGAGCTTATTATCCTTCCTGGCTTCCCCGCAATACCCCGTAATTCGACTTCCTTTCCTTCTGAAAAAAATTTCAAGAAAAGTTCTTGAAAATTAAAAGCTACCGTCCCCAAAGATTGTAACCATTGTACTCCTAGTACAACATCAGCACCTCCCATAGGAATGGCAAGCATCGGACTAGTCAATACATATTCCCCCATGGTTAGCTTGATATTATGGCATTTTCCAGAGCAATTTATAGTTCCTCCATTTGCAACCATCACTTGACATTCTGGTGCCGGGTATAGGAAACAATTTAATTCCTTGGCTACCTTATAATGAATAAAATTATGGGTGCTACCTGAATCAATCAACACTATTACCCTTTTCTTCTTTATATGTCCTTCTATCTTAAGAGTTTGAGGAGTGGTAATTCCTGCCAGTGCATTACACGATATGGTCGGATTCATTTCTTCCTCTTCTAGGGGTGGTTCTTGGTGTATATCCTCTTCTTGTTCATTTTCTTCTTCTTCTTCACAATCTATGTAAAATAATTTCTTCTCAGCACACTTATGACCTTTAGTGTATTTTCTATCACAACTGTAGCAAAGCCCTTTTGCTCTCTTTTCTTCCAATTGTTGTGGTGTCAACCTTGTAGGTTGTGGAAATCTAGGCGTAGCAACACTTCCTTCTTTATAGAATTGAGTGGTAGGCTTCCTTGTCGCCATAATTTTACATTCAACTTTTCTTGCCAACCCGAATGCCTTCTCCAATGAATCAGGTTCCAAAACGCGAACTTCATGTTGGATGTTATCCTTTAAAGTGCCTATGAAGAGATCAATCCTGTGTTCCTCTGGAATATCAGTTACCCTTATATTCAATTTTGGAAGTCCTCAATGTGCTGCCCCACTAAACCCTTTTGTTTGAGATTTATCAATTGGCTAAAGAAGGTGTTGCTCTTTGTATCCTCATAATGTGCTATCATTTCCTCCGTAAAAATCGACCAAGTGACAATTTTTTTATGGGAGCAAAGCCATCGATACCATACAAATGTATTTTGTTCTAAATGTAAAGTTGCAATGCGTACCTTTTGTGTGTTTTGCACGTTATGGAGATCAAAATATTGCTCCATCCGTAGTATCCATGTTACAGGATCCTTTCCATCAAACTTCCTCATATCCATTTTTGGAATATGGTGGTTCTTCCCACCAACATTCGAGTTTATGAAATCACAATTAACATTTATTTTGTTCTCATCAGGAGGTTCTTCTCCTATATTTCCGCCATTAGGAATCATTTCTAGTTTTAAGCTTGTTTCCGCCATTAGGAATCATTTCTGGTTTTAAGCTTGTCATCAAGCCTTCCATGTATGCTTTTAGATCACTCTTCATGTTTTCCATGTTGTCTTTCATGTCATCCATCTTAGCTTCCACGCCTTTCTTCAAATTGTCCATCTTCACTTCCACGCCTTTCTTCAAAACTTCCATTTCATTTTTTGTTGCTCTTTGCGAGAGTGAAATTTGTTGCACTTGCTCTTGTAATTTTGATAGATCATGTTGCAATTCTTCATCTTCATGAGTCATCATCAGTATTCTGAAGAAACAATGAGTTATTAAATGAAGAAAAGGGGTCTTTAGAATCCAATATTCATCATCTCATTCTACAATATTCCCTTGGAATCAATTCAACTTGATTCTTCAAACAAGACTTATGCAATTCGGAAAAAAAATACACACCTTTTACTAGCTTTTAGGAGATCGATATTGAAATTGAATTATCTCTGTAATCGAAAATATTCGATATCCAAAATTCAGCCCTGTAGTAGCCCTCTGAATCTTCTTTCAAATGCCATAGGTCTGACCTGATTTTTATTCTCCAATACAAAGTTGTGTCCAATCTCCCACAATGACCTAATTCTGGACTGGTTCAGTAGAGCGAACTTGTACGACTTGCCACGTGTCACTGTTTTGTCCTTTGTCTCTAAAATTGATAGTGAAGAAACTACAGGCCGTTTTCTTGCCACCACTTTGACGGCACTCCAATCCAATCTTCAGAGAAAGAGTTATTGAACTTTTCCCACGATCACCTCTTTGAGATGAAATTTAGGAGCCTGAAAAAGAACTACCTTCCACAGATCATATCTCAAAAAATATTGCGAACCAAGCTCTGCAATTTTTTGATGACTTTCCTCAGGATTTCAGCTTCGCACCATATGAATTTCAGATTCTGAACCTTCGTAGAAAAAAATTTATAGCGCAAATTCCACGATGACCTGTTTAGGAGCCTGAACAAATACCTGACTTCCACCAGATCCTTATCTCCCGAAATTATTTCGAACCAAACTCCTGAAATTTTTATACAAGCTTCCTCAGGATTTTTCTTCTCACCCTAAAAATTTTAGCTTCCGAAACTTCGTAGAAAAAAGTTATAGCGAAAATTCCACGATGACCTGTTTGGAGCAGCGAAACCCTAGAATCCAAAGCTCTAACACCAAATGTTGTGTAACCAGCTCCAAAAATAGAAGAAAAGAGATATCAACGCCTTAGAAGTAAGCCACTTCGAGGGGGAAACCTCCAATACATTACATAAATGAACAATTCTTGGATGATACAATTTACAAAACCTCCTTTCTATATATAGGAGTCCATGTGGCCATAATGTAATCCTAGTGAGCCACAATGTAATCCTAGCCGACCTAACAATAATAATTTAAGGGCACAATAATAACAAAATGGGGGTTACAAGGGTACAATAATAACAATAAGGGGTTTACACTAACAATAATAAGGGGCTATACTAGTGATATAGGGACCTAACACGTGTTCTTGTAACCTCTTATTTATCGAGCACCCATTTTCTCCAATGTAGGGAACCCCACAGGGGCATGGTATCAAATAGACACCTTTCATGCTTTTGGGGTCCAACGGGTCTTTAAAAGACTTGTGGGAACTACGAATGGTGTTAAAAGGTCTAAAGGTAGATGAGATCAAATTCTTTCTCAAAATCCGAGCAGTTTTGTCCGTAGTGCCATGAATAAATGGCAGTTGGACCTTACCCACCAAATCACAAAGATATTTCTTAGGTTTAGGCCCTCTGATTGCATTCATGAATGCCCTAAGACCTTGAATCTTACTATAACTATTCTTCTCAAAGAATCTAAGGGGATGGGATCTCTCTTTCTCCAAGTGATCTTTATCAGAAACCCTAAGAGCTCTAGTGGCCAATGTGCTGAGGACACCAACCTTCTAGGTAGGAAAGTGATGAGAATTTCTAAAGATACTGCTCAGTGTGGGTTTTCTTCCGAAAGACCTAGCGAGAAAAAGAGCCATTTATTCATTAAATATTGACTAGGTCTTGGCAATTGACCGTTGCATCTCAACAATATTTATTTTCAACTATTCTGATTAGCACTAATAGCAAAGTTAGAGATAATGAACTACACTAGGTAGTTCAAAACACGTCAGCCCTCCAAATGATATTGTGATTTTTTCGGAAGAGTTGGTTAAACAATTATGGATCACATAAGTTTACAATATGAAATATGATGAGTTGTTTCAGGAACCCAGAGGATTGCCTCCAAAACAAGAAATCCAACATGAGATCCATTTGTAGCATTATGCTCCATTGCCAAACATTGGTATGTACAGGATGTCGTCTATCGAGATGGAGGAGATCAAAAAGCAGGTACAAGAATTATTGAACCAAGTGGTCATCCGACCAAGTACTTCTCCATGTGGCTCACCGATCATTTTAGTGCCTAAGAAAAATGGGACATGGAGGATATGCGTGGATTATCAGGTGCTAAACAAAATTATGGTGAAGAACCAATACCATCTCCGTTGCATTAATGATTTGCTAGATCAATTAAAGAATGCTATCTATTTCACCAAATTGGATTTTCGTAGTGGTTATCACTAGGTCAGAATTGCAGAGAAGGATGTGTGGAAAACCGCCTTCAAGACCAAATAGGGTTTTTTCAAATGGATGGTGATGTCATTTGGACTGTGCAACAATCCAGCCACATTCATGAGGGTCATGAATGATATTTTTAGGCCTTTCATTGATGAATTTGTCCTTGTATATTTATATGATATTCTTGTCTTTAGTAGGACTTGGGATGAACATATATTCCATGTAAAGAAAGTGCTTGATGTATGAAAAAGGGAAGAAATGTATGTAAAATTGTCAAAGTGTGAGTTCGGGAAAACCTCTTTGATTTACCTAGGTCATATTGTCCGTAATGGTCAATTAAAAATAGACCTCTCCAAAGTTGAGATGATTGTAAAATGGCCTAAGCCTATGAAGGTAACATAGGTCCGCAGTTTTCTAGGTGCAGTACAGTACTGGAGAAGATTCATTGCCAACTTCTCCGTTATTGCATCACCCTTACACGCAATGACAAGTGTAAAAAAAGCCTTTCAATGGGGAGGAAAGCAGTAGAAGTCATTCAAAACACTGAAAGATAAAATTAGCGTCGTACCAGTCCTGGCTTTACCCGATCTCTAGCAGCCTTTTGAAATAAGAACCGATGCTAGTGCATACACCATGGGGGATGTACCGTTACAACAAAAGAAGTTGATATGTTACCATTTAGAGAATTTCTCCCAGGCTGTCATCAATTACCCCACTTATGACAAGGAATTGTATGCCCTGGTCCAATGTGAGAAAAAGTGGAAACACTACATGATTGGCAAGGAAACCATTATCCATATGGATCACCAGCCCTTGCAATACCTTTATTCATAGACCAAGCTACAACAGGCTCGTCATTTCAGGTGGATGGGTTTTCTACAATATTTTTATCTGGTAATAAAGTATAAGAAGGGCACTAGCAACAAAGTAGCAGATATGCTCTCTTGCCCTCCTATTGCTGCTTCTATTATTTTGCATAATGCTTTGTTGTCTTTTGAAAGTTATGTTGAACAATACGCTAACGATAATGACTTTAAAGCAATATATGAAAAACTAAATCATGGATCACATGTGGAAAACTATCATTTGTAGGGGAAGATGTTGTATCACATTGGAAAATTGCGCATATCGACAATCGGAAGGGTACATGTAATTTGAGAGGTGCACACCTCTCTTGTGTCAGGTCACTTTGGTGTCGAAAAACCTTATGTCATTTACAAAGGTTTTTCTTTTGGCCTCATATGAAAAACATTGTAACCTAATTTGTAAAGGGATGTGTGATGTGTTCTGTTTCAAAGCCCTCTAATAGAAAACTCGGGCTCTACACACCACTCCCTATTCTAGGTCATCTATGGGAAAGTGTGTCGATGGATTTTGTAGGAGGTTTTCTTATGTCTAGAAAGGGTCACAACTATTTTTATGTTGTCGTAGATGTTTTTAGAAAAATGGTCATATTAATGCCTTGTAAAAAGCATGTCACTGCTAAGCAGACTGCTTATCTTTTCTTTCAGTTTGTTTGGGTCCACTTTGGGTTGCCCTCATGGATTGTGTCAGATAGAGACTCTCGCTTCCTTGGAAAGTTTTGGACCAGCTTGTGGCAAATTATGGACACCAAGTTGAAGATAAGTAAGACATTCCATGCACAAATCGACAGACAAATAGAGGTCGTCAACTGTACTGTGGTACACTTATTGCAGGGCTATTATAGCAAACATCCCAAGTTTTTGGATGAGCATCTTCAATATGTGCAGCATGCCTACAATCGAGTAGTGCATTCCTTTATGCAACATTCACCATTTGAGAAATTTTTTGGTTACCTACTGAAGGAGCCTTTTGACATGATCTATGGAAGGGATGAAGATGCTAGTGGACGTGATGATAGGGACAAAGCACAACAGTTCATCCAACATATATAGATCATTCACCAAGTAGTGCAGGAGCATTTGGAAAAGATTCAAGCTCGATATAAGGCTCGACATGATAAGCACCGAGTCGACCACACTTTTGAAGTTGGTGACAAGGTGCGGTTCCACATCAGCAAGGATCAAATGAAGGGGGAAGGAAAGAAATTGCGACCAATCCATTATGGTCCATTTACCATATTAGAGAATATTGGGAATAACACTTTTCGACTCGATTTGCCTGTATACATGCAGATGTACTCGGTCATGAATGTCAAGAATCTGAAGCTTTATGAACCACCATTGATTATGGACATCGAGGAGGTAGGATCATTGCTTACAGTGGATGACTTTTCACCAAAGTATCTCCTTGAATCTCCAGAAGACATCATTCTCAATCGAAGGACCGAGACTTCGTGACAGGGAGATATGGAATATCTCCATGTTGGTTTCAAAGGGATGCACCCAAGTAAAGCTAAGTGGCTGGAAAAAGAGAAGGTGACAGAGAAATTCACTCACTTTCCTGTTGATTGATAAGGCTTTTGGTGGTCCAAAAGCTCTTCAGTGGGGAGGAATGATCCAGGAGGATGATACAGTTCCAAGTACAAGTGGCTTAAGCATAAAGTCTTAAAATCCAAAGTGTCAGAAATGTGGCAAACTCAGTTTCGAGTTCAAGATCTTGTCTTTTCGATTCCAGTGACGCAGACGAAACTAAATTATGAGTCTGTATGAAGGCGTTAGAGGCGGTCAAATTTTATGGGTTGACTTGGTGATGTGGCAGCTTAAGGAGGTGACAAATTTGTAGAAATCCGGCCACTAGATTCTGGTCAACCCCAGCCGGATTATGAGCGAAATTGTGGGACAGATAAAAGCACTCCTTTGGTCAAAGTCCAGGAGTTTTAAAAATGGCTCGTTGGTTTATGTATATATGGTAGGGTGGGCCATGACTCCGCCCTACCCCAACAGATGAAACAATATTATATTTAAAAAAGTGTGGTCGACAACCATGACCCCTCTGCCCTAAATCTACGTTAACTGTCATGTTAATACGGGAGGGGCACATGCTTTCAACCTCGCCGCCACTACCCACTCTTTATATACGAACAATGATCGACGACAGATTCGGGGGTGGGCCGCTCGATGCAGGTCTGCCCCCCCCTCATACCTACTATTAAAATAAAATGTGTGGGTATGTTAAAAAAATATGTCACCATGTATGGAGGGGGCAGGGTTTGACCGCCCGACCCCCTACCTCAAACTACGAATCTCAACCAAATCGGCTAGCGGTTCCCTTCGGGAGTCTGCCCAACCTCACTTATATAAACTTGCATTTCAGAAGTGCGCCTAGGTAGACCTAGAGTGGCATGCTTACCATGATAGAGTAGAACTATGAGCGCCTTGTAGGAGGGGAGCAGAACCATGAACTGAGCTCATTTTTAGAGGGCCCAGATTTGTCCGGCATCAGAATCAGGAAAATTTTATATGGATTCTGCACCTCTCGGAGACACGAATCCAAATATGATTTCTATTTCTTCATCAGAGGTCTCCAATTTTTGGGCAATTTTAGTTATGGAGGTATAAGGGTGTAATTTTTCATTGATGCTTGTACTTTAATTTTATTTGTCACTTAATGAAAGAGGGCTTTCCCACTGATTGAGCAGGACCCAGAGACGTGGTCCCTCCTGGACGAAACCCATTATTAAATTATTGTCTTCTTGCATGATTTTATGTGATTCTCTCTTCTTATGTTCATGCCTTTTAAGTTTCATGGTTAAGATGAAATTTTACATGTAATTCTTTATTCCATCTCAAAGATAAAGATTTTGGATCAATGGGAGATATATCATCCAAGCGAGGGATAGAAAAATAATCAGGTAGGATATTTTTCAAGGAATTTGAACAAGAAAACATGGTTAATGGCAGTACAATTAACTGTTTGCAGGAGACTATCCAAAGACCAAGAATAAGGAGTCTAAATAGGTAGACAGATCTATATGTAAGGGTTTTTTTGTTGTATGTTGAACTAAAAAGGAACAATTAGATGTGACAACTTTTAAACATATGTGAAAATTTATAATAGAAGTAGGAAATTCTTGGATTATCATATAAAGAAATTAATATTTACAAGCAAAACTGAAAAATAAAGAATATTTACTCTCTCTTTTTCTAATGGAAAGATGAAGTGTTTTTTTATTTGAAAAATGTAATTTGTACCAATATTCATCATGAGTGAGAATGAAACTGCAATGTGAGGTGGAAGAACTGGATTTTATAAGACCTACATTAGATCTTTGCCTATAATTAGGAGTTTCAACATCATATAAAAGTTCTCTGATGGTTGCGAACTTGAGATATTCTTCAATGGGAGTTTCGATGATTTGTTCAACATTAGAAGTTGTATGCACAATTTCTTCGACCAAAATAATAAATATTTTTTATCACCAATGTTTATAGCCATAATAATGCAAAATTTGAAATTAAACAAGGTAATTTGACGCATGATTTATTTTTGGTTTTCAACATAGCTACCAAATTCGGCCGAATCGGTTGAAAAAATTTGAATATTCGCCAATTCATTTGATTCGACTGAATTATCCTTGAAAATTCAATTCGACTTACCCTACATTGATTATATAGGCGGTAAAAATCCAAGCTAATGATGGGTTGATAGAAAACTAGTTTCTCTTGCTTACAAATATTAGAAAAATATTAATGGCTTGTCATTTATATCCCTCAAAACTCAAAAGCAGGTTTCTCTTGTGCGCAAACATTAGTGAATTGTCGTTTATATTCCTCAAAGCTCAGAGAGAGGGAGGAGTCTGATTGGTACGCCACAACAATAGGAATTTTTACTCAGATTACAACTAGTTTCGGTAAATTTTTTCGTTTATATTCCTCAAATCTCACACAGAGGGAGCAGTCTGATTGGTATGCCATAAAAATATGCATTTTTACTAAGATTATAAGTAGTTTTAATAATTTTTTAAATATATAAATAATTTTTTTGAAGTATATTCAAGATATTTTTTGGAATTGAAAAATATTGAATCCAATTATTTCCGTATCGTATCGTATTCGAATTCGAACATGGTAACTATGGTTTTCAATGATGATTGATACTAGTTTTCATAAAGTAACAAGCAAGAAAGAGATAAATGTAGTATTATGAAAAATAGAATCTCTACTTTGGGTCAAGTAAATACAAAAGAAGGTGAACTCGTATATCAATCACATCGTCACCCTTATACTGTAAACAACTATCACACCTTTTTACTGTGATATTATAGAATTCCATAACTATATTTTATGACATTGTTATGTTGATTCAATTTCCATAACATTATAACTCATTAGGGCTGGAAGAATTTCACTACGCTTCCTAATTAGCCAGTGCTTGATATTTTTAAAATATGAAAAGAATCCATGTCATTAAAATATGGGATACTTTCATTAATATACACATAGGTGTCTAATTAATACAAGTGGAAGAGTTACTTAATTTTACCACGATGACACTACTAACTACTCAAATGAAATTTATATGCATGCAAGACTATATATGTGTTATGATGATATCAATAACCTTGAATTTTTTTTCTTTCAAAATACCTCATTTTTGGCATGACCATGGTGAACACGAAATTATCCAAGATGGCTTTGATGGTATCCATATTCACATTATTTGGTAACCTGAATTGCCTCCAAAATTTTCCACTAGAGCAATCCCCTTGTAAAATTATTAGAGCACAAATATGGATCTAGTTGAATAATAATTGCACAAACTTGTGAAGTTGAAAAAGAAAAACAACTAGAATTGAGAATGAAATTTGATTCATCAATATTAGTTTGAGAATCGATATATAAAGAAACTAAGTTAAGCCTAGTTGTACATGCAATAACTATGGATAATTAAAGCTAACTGAAGCTAGGTGTGCTTTATGTTCTATTAATGTGAACATGCACCACATGCAAACACTATAGTTAACTAACTAAAGCCAAGTGCACACCACATGTAAGCACTTGAGTTAACTAGATAAAGACAAGTGCACATCTCGTGCAATATCTAGAGTTGAACTAAAGCTAATCTATGTGCATGTACACCAACACCCCCCCCTAAGCATAACTTAGGTGAGTGTGATGCAAAATGAATGAGTGCCGACAACACCACCATTTTAGGTACCCATATACAATGCATGAAAAGAGAAAAGAGGGAAAACCTAGTCGGAAGAAAACCCCCCACTCAAAATATAATGCAAAAGTAGAGAAAATAAAACTCCTAGGCAGTCGTGTCCTTCACCCTGAGACGATCTCATAGGAATCGAAACTTATGCTCAGTGAAATTTTAGGGAAAGATATCAGCAGTCTGCTCGAAACTTGGACAATATTGAAGATCAATGATCCCACCATGGATATGGAGAAATAAGCTTCATTTTGATAAGTAGAGGTATCAACTCCCATGTTTGGATCATGGACTGATTTTTCTTATACATGGTAGCATGCCAATATGGATTCCCAGCAACATCGTAATTCATTTGACGATCAGATTCATGTACCCTATATGCATGCATGGGAATGGTTGTCTCTATGGATGCATGGATGTGCATGTGTGGCTTTAGAGATTCCTTTGTGGATGCATGCATGTGCATACATGTTGTTATAAATTCCTCCTTAGATGCATGCATGGGCATGCATGGCTCTACAATTGAGAGTGCATGTGGGGCATCATTAAATTGATACCTCGTTAGATCTGCATCATCAACATCATCAATAGTAGATGAATCAAAGTCCTTTTATATGTTTTTGAAAGTAGTGTCTTCATCACTAGCAGAGGAAGACATTTCCTCATGTGCAATGTCTTCGTTATTGGACAAGATAAAATTCTCATCTGCAACAAGTTCGTTAACAATAGAAGAAGCAGAGTCTTGTTGTTCAACACTATCTTGAGAATATTTCTCCGCATTATTGGAGTCTTCACCACTTTCATGGCTGCTATAATAAGTCGATCTCTTTGCCTCCAAATGGTGTTCTTCTAGATCATTTTCATCACCATATAATCCTTTCAATGTAGTCCAGATTTCATGTGGTGATTCAATATTTATGATCTCATAAAGAATATCATGAGACAGAGATAAACACAATCTTCCATAAGCCATGTCAGATCTGTTAAGCCAATCTGACTTCTCATCCTCCGACAATGGTTCTATCTCAATTCCCATGACTATTTGGTACAAGCCTTTGCTCCTGAGATGAAGCAAAATCATTGGCTTCCATTCATAGTAATTATATGGAGTTAGAATAGTGGAAGTTTGGAGTTCCATTCGTTCACTTTGAGGTTGTAGCAACAATTGCGACAATTATTTAATATTCTGATCCGCAAATCAAATCTTCGAACAATTTCCAATTCTTTTCTCTTCAAACCTGCAAAAAATTGTTCATGCAACTTCTCCAAACCCTTGTAGCTCTAATACCATGTAAAATTATTAGAGCACAAATATGGATATAGTTGAAGAATAATTGCACAAAATTTCCAAGTTGAAAAGAAAATAAATTAGAATTGAGAATGAAATTTGATTCATCAATATTAGTTTGAGAATCAATATATAAAGAAACTAAGTTAAGCTTAGTTGTACATGCAATAACTATGGATAATTAAAGCTAACTGAAGCTAGGTGTGCTTTATGTTATGTTAATGTGCACATGCACCACATGCAAGCACTAGAGTTAACTAACTAAAGCCAAGTGCACACCTCATGTAAGCACTCGAGTTAACTAGCTAAAGACAAGTTCACATCACATACAATATCTAGAGTTGAAATAAAGCTAATTAAGACTAACTATGTGCATGTACAACACTCAATTTAACTATATAAATACAAGTGCACATTGCATGCAATATCTAGAGTTGAACTAAATCTAATCTATGTGCATGTACACCTACACCCCTCCGTACCATTTATCGTCCTCCTCCTCTGCCTGCTTCTACCGCTCGAACTTGATTCTAAGAACCCCATTTTCCTCTAATTTTATCTTGATTTCATCGTTTTTCATCCCTATTTTTAATAAAGTAAACATTCAAATTCAGTTTACAGATTGCAAAAAACCATTGTAAATTAATAACTCCGAAGAAAATAATGAAGAAGATTCTCTACCTCATTAAAAAAACTTCTCTCGAATAGATACTTCATCTCACTTTAGGAACCAAGAAGGTAGAGTGGAATTTTTGAACCTCGTCACATTGAACCTACACATCCATCTTAAATTTAGCCTCACTACATTGAAACCAAAATCTAAATGTGAATTTACTAGGAAATGTAAAATGGTTGAAATTGTGCATCGAAACTCATTGCATTGGACCTGTGGTTGAACCTAAAAACATTGAATCTATGCCTCCAATCTCTCGGCTTTAATTGAACCTATCCACATTGATATGTAGGGATGAAGGATTTAGAAATAAAATGCAATGGAGGGATGAAGTGAAACAAATTTCATGTCGAAGTGAAACATACACCATTTCACCTCCTGAAGTAACTACTGGGAAACCCTTCGACCTCCATTTCCATGTTTCCATGCCTATTTACACTCCCTCTCATCACGGTCGTAGATTAAGTTATTAGACAAACAATATTCAAGGAAAAATCAATCTTGGCCCCTAATAAAATAAAAAAATTGAAATTCTTGCAATCGACATCTACCTGAGTTTGAAATATATACACCTATTAGTGAATAACGTGTGTATAAGAGGTGAAGTAAAAATATTATCCTCCAATATTAGGTTTTCCTTATTGAAAAAACCTCATAGGATCACCTTATTGGTAGGGACATCTTCTAGCTCACAAGATTTCTTCATGGCTTGAGTGGGCTTAGTGAAAGAAAGAAGTGAAAATCTTGTTGTGATACTTTGAATAAACACCATGGGTTATTCTTGAAAATGCTATAATTGTATTGTATTTAAAATCCCCATGTCGTTAGAGTTAGCAGAACACATGATTTTTTTAGTGATCTTCTACTAATTCCTTAGAAACAATCAATAGTCGAGGGCCCATCCCATAAATGATCCTCATGACCCTAAAGTTCAATGTCATGCAAAATTTTTCTAGTATATTTGTACACCAAAAATAACTGGCCATTTGTTTTACCATTCCTCTAGTGAAGCCTATCATATCCCACATGAACACTCTCTCTCTTAACACTAACTAGAAGATGGTGAAAATTTTTAAGGGACCTTTTCTTTTCTGTAACATTTTTTATATCCACTGACAATCTGTTGATATTAAAGAGTCCTATGAGGCTAACTATCCTAACTTGGTTGTGCAAGTACTCGTAGTTGAATTGTGGTACTAATCTATTTCATTCTCTTTCTATGATAAATGCATGTGTTCATTAAAAAACACATAAGTATACACATTCATATGTTGGTACCATTATTCCACTATACTCAACACTTAAGAAATTATCTAACCTTTTCTACACGTTGATAGACTAGTGGAATTTCCAACTCTATTAATAGTGCAATGCATTATGGATCTAAAATTTCTTGCAATAAGCTATAGGTGAAAAATTGTCCCCTCAGAATCAACTATAACATTGGGTGTCTATCCTAACAAGTGTAATGGAGCCAACCTCCCAAGCCAAAAACCTTCCAATAAAATTGAAAGAGAATTCCAATTCCCTCTATCAATTCAAAACCTCATTAATAAGCTTTTATTATCTATGAAATAAGTCTAACTCCAAACATGGAGCTATATATTATTCAATAAATATCCCTCAACATAAATTTTCATCAATGTTATTAGAACTAGATAAGAACCAATGGAACTAGTTAGTCAAATCAATTTGGGTGTCAAACCAATCCAACTTGATTTATGGAACTATAAATGGCTAGTTCAGTACCAAATTGGCCATTCTTCAATGAACCAGTGAGATTCGTACAATGTTAACTAGGGCATTCCAAACATACCTTAAAAAAAGTATTTTTGAGTTAGGAAACCTAATATTCAAGCTTATGGCCATACTATTGCTATCCAATTAATGGTAATATTAAATTCTTAAAGTAAAAGTGGCAATATCCTTTATCTTTTATTTTCATCCTTTTACTTTAATTTTTAACATTTTCACTATTTTAGTGAAGATATTTGAGAGCGATTCTCACTTCATTGTATTTAATATGAAGAAACTAGAATTTCTTATCTAAGTTATTCAAAATCCAATAAACTTAACATTTTTTAGGATTTCATGATTGGACTAATCACAATGTTTCCATTCGATAATTTCGTGTACAATGTCATGGAACTAGCATTTAATGAAGAGCAGCAAGCCCTTTATGTACCTTAGTGTTAGTGGCATTAATTGTTGAACTTCTCTATCATGACCCTAGTAAAAATGTACATCTCGATTTGGCATGTGAAGTTTTTCATAGTTTATTTTAATGTTTAAAAGGTTATATTGATAACGAATATCCCAATATATGCATGGTTTTTGATGATATGTAGGTATTTATTTTACAACATGGTTTTTTTCTTTTTACATTAGAAGCCATCTAGAGCATCTTTCTTGATGTATTCTTGGTTCAAAAATGTATTGCACTAACTTTTATTCTGGTTAGTCTTATTTGCTATATATAAATGAGAAATTTTGGATATTTGTGTATAAATGGTTTGGAATCATATGGATTCACATCAATATATATGTTTTTCTTTAAAATTTGAATATTTTGGGATTTTTTGGTTGACTGGTTCTTTTACTAATTCTAGTCCAGTTTCGACCAGGTTCCAAGTTTAAAGGGTTTTGTATTTCAATCACTAGTTTGGTTCCAATAACATTGGTTATCAAGTTTTAAGAATACACAAAGTGATTTGGTTACTAAATGCTTCATAAACACAAATATATGTTTTAATCCCCATTCTGCATGTCCCTTGGGGACAAAAATTACCTTCCAACTAACTATATCACACTCAAGGTACTTGTCACTCCCTTTCCAAAGGAAATTAAAACAAAATTTATAATTTTTTATACATACACCCTTTCGTATATAAGCTAATTGTATATAAGCTAATAAATTCTAGTACATGAAAATTAATTCAATAAAGAACAAGTGATCACCTCATGAAATCCATTTGTTTCACCAAAATTTTACCCTCTTATCTCGAGAGAACCAGAATGAAGATTGAAAGAAGGGAAACTATTAATAAATTAAAAACCTTCTTCAAATTCTTCATTCCATTGTCCTAAAGATGGATCCCCATTGGAATTCGAAGCGTCGACAAATATTTCTTGATACTGTGGATAATCCGGGAAGCTCTTCAAGAGTTTACCCTCTTCTTAACCTTGGTTATTAGCCATTTCTAGTCAAACACCCCATACTTATTCTTCTTTAGGGTATACCCAAATTATTTCATGGTCACATCCATCTCCTAAGAAAACAATATATTCCTAATATATGCCTCTATTGATGGGAACACAATTTCAAACTTCTTATGTTGATATTCATACATGTAGCTTTACAAAATAAACCCATAATAAACTCATCAGTGAACAAGAGATGAGTGAGCTATGCCATTTACCCAATCCTCACCCACTTGAATTATATTGTTCCTTTTTCCTTTGAAATTTCCATACTAATACCTTCTATTACTAATAAGGAAAAATATGGGGATAAAGGGTAACCATGAGATGGATTGAAGAAGGATGAGATCAAACCATTGATAAATATAGAAAAATAAATTGAGGTGATACAATAACTAAAGATAATTAAATCCAACGTGTAATAGTAACCATCTAAGATATTTTGAAAAGTCAAGCTTAATTATTGTATTGGAAACTTCTAGTTCTAATCGAATGCAGTTCTTCTTGAGCCATTGCCTTACATATGAGTATCCCGTAAGGAAGATAAACTATTCTTGAGAAATAACCATGAACTAAATTAATTTTATACCGATTGTAATATTATTTTCTATTATATCTATATAAATAGTTTCATAAAGAAATTGTTAAACGGTCAATATAAGTAGGATAGTCGACCTTAGGCATTAATGTGACGGATGAGGCACTAAAAGTAAATGGAATTTTAGTGCATCGAAATTCCTAGTAAAGCATCACCTTAGACCTCAAAGGATAAACCATCCATCCTCAGTAATCGAGATCAATACCCATTCGTAGTAAGTGTAGATCGGGTTCTAACCAACATTTCCCTTCATGGATGTTTATCTTTAAATGGTCAAGTTAGTTAGATTGTTATTTTAGTATATAAATTTATTTAATAATTATTTTATATAATTTTTTAATTATATTTTTATAAATTATTAAAAATTTATAATTTTTTAAAATAAATATTTAACATATATATTTTGAAATTATATATATATATATATATATATATATATATATATAAAATACTTCATGTAACTTTTATATATATATATATAAATTTTAATATATAATATTTCACATAACAAATTATAAGAAAGTGATACCCTCATTAACATATTCAAGTGACTTAATCTTTCGATTGCCTTTTGAACTAGAAGAGTTGTGAAGTAGTAAGCCCTTCTCAATGAGTCGAAGGTTGATTGAATCATTTGTTGTTTTTCAGTGGTTTGGGATCTTATTGGTTGATATTATTCGAGCCTGTTACAGAAAGACGTTTTATCAAAATATAAATAGTACAATGACTATATACCAGCACAATCACATTTACTAATGTGGTTGATATATGTTGATAGGCGTATATAAAGCACATATACAACCACATTAATAAATGTAGTTGATATATGCCGATAAGAATTTATCAATCACATTAATAATGATTAGACATATAGTGTTAATGTGGATATTAGATATTGATTATATATATATATATATATATATATATATATATATATATATATATATATATATATATATATATATATATATAACAAAATTAATATAATATCATAATAGTACTAATAATAATCATTTATCTCTCACCACCATTAGTATACATTTATTAACCTATTAATTTTATAAATACATTAATGTGATGTTGGTATTAATCACATAAATGTTTATAATTAATAATTAAAATTAATATTAATATAAATATTAATATTAAAAATTAAAAATTATAATATTAATAATTAATAATTAATAATTATTAGTAACTAATAGTTAATAATTAATAATTATTATTAATTATCAATGATTATAATTATTAACAATTTTTAGTAATTATTAATAATTAATAATTATTATTTATAAAAGGGATAAATATTATAAACAAAATGGATTGATACTATAAGTCCAATGTATGAGTATTATAAACCCCAAGGAATATTCATATTAAAAACCAAAGAGATTAAAAACCGAAGGGATTAATATTAAAATCTTATGGGAATAATAAACCCAAACGATTAACATTAAAAACCAAAAGGATTAATAAACCAAAGAAATTATGAATATTGTAATCACTAAAATAAACATTAAACCCTAATATTAATATTATAAACCTTAGTATGAACATTATAAGCTTATCTTATCAATAAACCCAAAGGATTAATATTAAAAACAGAAGGAAATAGAATTAAGCCTTAATATTAATATTAAATCCAAGGAACATAAACCCTAACATTAATAAGCCCCAGGGATTATAAACTAAATGGATTTATATTAAACCCTATCATTAATATTATAAACCATAGGCTTAATATTAAATCGTAGGAATATAAACTCTATGATTAATATTACAAACCCTAGGAACAATATTATAAACCCAAGGGATTACTAAACCCATTGGATTAATATTAAAAACTAGAGTGAGTATAACCGTAAGGGAATAAAATTAAATCCTAAGATTAATATTAAACTCTAGGAATATAATCCCTAATATTAATATTATGAACCTTAAGATTAATATTATAAACCCAAGAGATTAATGCTATAAATCCAAGGAATCAATAAACCTAAGGGATTACTATTATAAACTAAATGGATTATAAAGTGGGGGGAATAATTTTAAACCCAAGGGATTAATATTATAGACCTAAATGATTTATAAACCCAAAGGATTAATATTAAAAACCAAAAGGATTGATAAATCCAAGGGATTCATATTAAAACCTAAGACTAAGATTATAAACCCTAGTACTACAATTTATAAATCCAATATTAAAATTTAATATTATAAAGTGAATATTAAAAGGCCCCAATATTATAAATCTTGTATTAAACCCAAGTTTTGTAATGTAACAATGCAACATTGAATAAATTATTACAATGTAATGTAACATTGTGATAATGATTATTAGACTTATTTTCATATTGAGGCAATGTTTATCATAGTGTGATGTTAGATACATTTTTGTACCATTCCAATGTTACAATATTAAACCGCTGATATTATAAGCCCAAGGGACTAACAAAACCAAGGTATTAATACTAAAAATGCAAATGATTATAAACAAAAGGGAATAATATTAAACCCTAGGGATTGATATTATAAACCCAAGGGATATTGACCCTAAGATAAATATTATAAACCATAAAATAAACATTATACCGTAAGATTCATATCATGAACCTGATGATTAATATTATAAATGAAATTGATTAATATTTTTTTTTTTGTAAGTTAGGATAAGATATATTAGATCATACAAGAAACTTTACATAGGCATTGGGATGAGATGGCAAGCGGTGCTTAGCCAATCCCAGCCTTAAAAAATTTAAAAATAAAGCAAGTTTGGGGCTGAATCTGAGGAGGAAACCAACCCCTTAATAGTGTAAAATAATCATGTTTTACAAAAATTTTCGTAACAAAAAAAAAACATAGTAGCTATAATAGTTCTCGAAGAAACAAAAATAGAGAAGAACCGAGCTACTACGCAGTCATGGTGTTCCTTCATCATCCTCTATTGTAGGGTCCTCCTCCTCGATTGGGTAACCATATTCTCGTGTAATGACATCCTCCTTAGCTATTGGAACGCGTGGGGGATTCGGGGGTGTTGCGCAGATGATAGGAGAAACTGAGTATTCAACACTAGGAACTCTAGTCTAGACTCCATCCGAATCCATGATCCAAACGTTAGTCTCCTCCTCCGCTAGCTCATGAACAGGGAGCAGCTCGATTTTCCAAGGTGTGGGCAGCTTAAAGTTCACAATGGTAGACTTCTTGGGGCCTCTTCAACCCCTCGGATTCTTTGGAGTTAAGACTATCTCTTCCTAGGTGCGATCAGGCTGATGAGTGGTCTCTCTGTCGTGGTTGTTGAAAGAGGAAACTTCAATGGATTCTAAACACTGATCTTGATCACAGTGATAGTGCCCTGAGAATGCACCTCTTTGGCTACCCCTGATGGTATTTTGACATTGACGCGAGGCCATGGGGAAGCTAATGAGCAGAGGAGGGGAAACCGAGCATAGAACAAAGCGATGCGCATCTGGAGAGTGCGCAACAGAGATGCTAAGTGGGGGGGTGCACAACAAGGTATCCCGCCTCAGATAGAGCGCAGTGGGGAGAAGAAAAATAGGAGGGGATTTCCCCAGGGAGGCACATAGACAGGGGCACGCAGCAGGGGGTGTGAAGCCAGGAGGGAAATCGAGGGAAGAGCACGCTGTAGGAGGGCGTGCATCAGGGGGACTGTGCAGGGAAGCTGGAGCAGCAACGTGATGGCGAGGGGAATAACAGAAGTGGATCTGGAGACTGGCTGAGCAGTAGAGAGATGGAGGAATGAGGAGATTCAATGCCTTTTGAAGACCTTTGGCATTGAGCGCAGATGTGGTGAGGGGTTGTGGCACGCTCGCAGATATGATGAGGGACAGTCCAAGTGAGACTACATGTGATTCAGAGTATGGTAAGAGATTAGGTATAACAAAGCACTGTTATAAGTGATTGATGAAATGAGTTTCCGCATCAAATTAAAGCGGGCGTTGTAGGGTGTCGTTAGCCTGAGGATGGGAAGATCTGTCTTCGCACGATCGGGGTGTGTCACCCAAATCAGGGGAAAAAATGATTAATATTAATAACCCATGGAAATAACATTAAACCATAGGGTGAATACTAAACTGTAGGAATATAAACCTTAAAATTAATAAACCCAAGGGATCAAGATTGTAAGAACTAGGCTTAATATTAAACCCTACGATTAATATTACAATCTTAATGGATTATAAACCCGAGGATTCTATATAAAACCCTAGAATTAATAGTATAAACCCTATAAATAATATTATACCTAATGAATATGAACCCTTATATTAATAAAGCGAAGGGATTAATATTATAAACATAATGCATTAACAAAAACAAGGAATTAATCAAAAAACCTAAAAAACCAAAAGGATTAATATTGTAAACCAAAGGTATATAAACCCTAAGATAAGTGTCATAAACCCTAAGACAAACATGGTTGACCATGGTTGATTTTCATATTGAGATAATATTTGTCACGATGTGATGCTGGACCATGGTTGACCATGAGTTCTTTTCATATTGAGGGAACATTTGTCACAATGTGACGTTAGACAGAAGTTAATTAACCATGGTTGAACCAAGGGATTATAAACCCAAGAGATTTTTATAACCATTAGATCAATATTAAAACTCATAAACCTAAGGGAATAACATTACACCCTAAGATTAATATTAAACCCTAGGAATATAAACCTTAATATTAATATTATGAACCCTAGGATTAATATTATAAACCCAAGAGATTAATGTGATAAATCCAAGGAATTGATAAACATAAGGGATTAATATTATAAACTAAATGTATTATAAACCATATATTATTATACATATTAGTTATTAATATCATAAACCCAAGGTATTATTAAACCCAAGAGACTACACACCTTATACTATAAATACTAATATTAAACCCACTATAAATATTATATTACGAGATATGCCATATTATAAATATACTATATTATAAACTACACTGTATTAATCTTTTTAGTTCCCTACACATCATAAACTATACTATACTAATATTGTTAACCCTTGGATTGATAATATTGTTAACCATAATGTTAATAATATTATACTATACTATATTATAAATACTATTATACATCCAATACTATAAGTACAAATATTAAACCCATTATCAGAAACACTAAAATAAAACTCAATATTATGAAACCAAATATTATAATACCCAATGTTATAAACCCTATATATAAACACAATATTTTAAATCCAAATATTATAAACCAGAATATTAAACCCTACTTATAAACCCTATATATTACAACCTATATTATAACTATACATATTAAGCCATAATATAAATCGGAATATTAAAACCAAATATTATAAACCCTATATATATTAAACATTGAATATTAGAAACCCTAATATTGAACCCAAATAATATAAACCCTAATATTATACCCAACTATTAATAACCTTCATCTTATAAACTACAAATATTATAGCCCCAAATGTTATAAACGTTACAACAACCACATTAGTAAATGTGGTTCATATATGTTGGTTAGTGTATATTAGGCACATGCATCACCATTATAATCAATGTTCTTTCATAATTTTATACTAAATACTATATTATAAACCCAATAACCCAAAAGATTAATAAACCTAAGGGATTATATAATAAACCCTAATAATATTGACGTATTAATATTATAAAACCAAGGTATTAATAAACCCAAGGCATTAACATTATAAACCCAATGTATTAATATTGTTATAAACCCATAATATTAACATTATAAGCCTAATGTAATAATATTATAAACCATTGAAATTAATATTACAAACCCAAGAATTATTAATATTATAAATCTAAGGCACTAATATTAAAAAACCAAGTGATTAATAATATAAAACCTTGAGATAAATGTTATAAACTCAATGGATGAATAAACCTAAAGGATAATAATATTATAAAGTCAAGGATTAATAAACCCGAGGATTATTAATATTATAAGCCCAATGGATTAATAAACCAACAAGATCAATGTTATAAACCCAAACAATTAATAAACCCAATGGAATTTTTATATTGTAAACTGAAGGGATCAATAAACCCAAGAGACTAATATTAAAGACTAGGATTAATATTATAAACCAAATAATTAATATGAAACCTATAAACCCAATACACTACTATTAAAGATGAAAGGGATTAATATTATAAAACCAACGATTAATAAATCCACGAGATTAAAAATATTACAAACCCAATGGATTAATCTTAAAAACTCAATGTATTAATATTATAAACCATGGGATTAATATTAAAAACCCAAGGGATTAATATTATAAACCCAAGGTACTAATATTAAAGCTCAAGTGATTAATATTATAAATCCTTTGTATTAATATTATAAACTCAAAGGATAAATAAATCCTAAGGATGAATATTATGAACCGTGGGGATTAATAAACTAAAGGATTTAATATTATAAACGCAAGGGATTATTAACATTATAAACACATGAGACTAATAATATCATAAACTAAGTGGATTAATAAACCCAAGAGATTAATATTTTGAACCCTATAATTATAAACCCTAAAACCGATATCATCAACTCGAATATAAAACCTAAATTTATTCAATGTCACAATGCGACATTGAATAAGTTGCAATGTAATGTAGCATTGTGACAATAATTTTCACACTCTAATCTTCGATAGATTTCCTTACCATTCCAACATCACAATATTAATCCATAATATAAATCAAAACATTATAAACTCTAACATTATAAAACCTAACAATATAAACCCTTATATTAATATTACAATCCAAATAATTTTATAAACCATACCATAAATATTATAAACCATAGGATTAATATTATAAATGCTAAGATTAATATTATAAACCATTGCATTAATATTTTAAACACTAAGACTATAAAACACAATATTCAAAACCTAATATTGTAAACGCTATATTAAACCCAATATTAAATACAATATGATAAACTCCAATATTATATACCTAATTTTAGAAACCCTAACATTAAACACAAAATTTGCAATGTCACATTGTAACATTGAATAAATTACAATGTGATATAATATTGCGAAAATCGTTGTGATATTGATTGTCGCATTGAGACAATGTGTGACAATGCAACGCTAGAAATATTCCTATATCATTCTAGCATCACGATAATATAAACCACAATATTATTAACCCATGAAATTATTAATATTATAACCCAAGGGATTAATATTATAACCAAAGAGATTAATATTATAAGCCAAAGGATTAATATTATAAACCCAAAGCATTAATACTATAACCCGATCAATTAATATTATAAATCCAAGGAATGAATATTATACAACCAAGGTATTAATAACTCTATGGATGAATATTATTAACCCAAGGGTCTAATACTATAAACCCAAGGTATTAACATTATAAACCCAAGAGATTAATATTATAAACCAAAAGGATTCTTAACCAAGGCATCAATATTAAAAACGCAAGCGATTAATATTATAAACCCTTGGTATTAATATCATACACCTAATGGATAAATAAACCAAAAGGATAATAATATTATAAACCTAAAGGATTATTAATAGTATAACGCAAGAGATTAATAAACATAAGGGATAAATATTATAAAACCAAGGCATTAATATTACAAAACCTTAAGATTAATATTATAAAGTCAAGAGATTAATATTATAAACCCACGAGATTAATATTAAACACTAGGATTAATATTATAAACCCTACAATTAATATTAAATCGTAGGAATATAAACCCTAACATTAATATTATAAGCCCAATGGATTATGAAACTTAGGGATTAATATTAAAACCTAGGATTAATATCATATGCCAAAAATATGATAAGTTCCCTAGGTTTAATATTATAAACCCTAAGATAAATATATGAAATATAATATTAATTTTATAAACCATATTATGTTATTATACATATTAGGGATTAATATCATAAACCCAAGGTATCTTTCAACCCAAGAAACTAAAAAGCTAACACTATAAATACTAATATTAAACCCACTATAAATATTATATTATGAGCTATGCTAAATTAAAAATATACTATGTTATAAACTACACTATATTAATATTTTTAACACTACACATCTTAAACTATACTATACTCATATTGTCAACCCTTGGTTTGGTAATATTTTAAACCATAATGTTAACAATATTATTATATTCTATATTATAAATACTATTATAAATCCAATACTATAAATACAAATATTAAACCCATTATTATAAACACTACAATTAAACTATATTACGAACCAAAATATTATAATCCCCAATGTTATAAAATCTAAATATTAAACACAATATTATAAACCCTAATATTAAACCCAAATATTATAAACCCAATATTAAAGCCTAATTATAAACCCTATATATTAGAGCCTATATTTGAACCCAATATTATAAACCTTATTATTAAACCCAAGGATATAAACCTTAATATTGTACCCAAATATTAGAAACCCTCATCTTAAAAACCACACATATCATAGACCCAAATATTATAAATGTTACAACACCCACACCGACATCAGTAATGTGTTTCATACATGTTGATTAGTGTATATTAAGCACACTCATAACCATAATTGTCAATGTTCTTGCATAATTTTATACTAAATACTATATTATAAAATATACTATATTATTAATCTAATAACCCAAAGGATTAGTTAACCTAAGGGATTATATATTAAACACTAATAATATTGACATATTAATATTATAAGACCAAGGCACTAATAAACCAAAGGCATTAACATTATAAACCCAAGGTATTACTATTATAAAATGAAGGGATTAACAAACCCAAGGGATTATATATACTATAAACCCAAGTGATTAATAAACCCAACGAAATAATATTATAAACCATTGGGATTAAAAAACCCAAGGGATTAATAAAATGATGGGGTGTTATAAACACAAGGGAGATTAATAAACTCAAGATATATTATAATATTATAAACACATTACAACATTCAAAAAAATTTTGTGTTGATTATGGTTGATCATGGTTGACAATTTTCAACCATGATCATGTTGATTATGGTTGATTGTGGTTAGTCAGGTTGACCATATTCAACCATAGAGGCCTTGATCATGGTTGATCATGGTTGATGATATTCAACCATGGATGATCATGGTTGACTATGGTTGACCATTTTTATCATGGTTGATCATCATTGACCATGGTTAACCATAGAGACAATGACCATGGTTAACCATATAGAAAATGACCATGGTTAATGATATTCAACCACGATTAATCATGGTTGACCATAAAAAAATTGATTTACCATAATGACCATGGTTGATGATGTTTGGCCATGGTTAATCATGGTTGAAAATGTTCACATGAAATGACCATGGTTGATCATGGTCTAAAATCATTTTTTACCACACTCAAGCATGGTTGACCAAGTTTAACGGGAGAAGCCTTCATCATTTTCGATAATGGTTGAAAACATTTAATTGCAGGGAATCATGGTTGACCATCGCTCGCAATGGTTGAATATGGTTGATCATCGTTGACTTTTATTAATTGGGATTGAACATGGTTGACAGTAGAGGCATTGTCCATGGTTGACTAAATTTAGCCATGATTAACCATGATTTACCATGGTTGACTGTAGAGATATGGATTAACCATGAATAGGGAATTGCAGCATATTCAACAACAAATATCTGCATTGACCACAATGGATGACCATAATCAGGCATAGAGACCTTGGCTGACCATGTTTGACCATTATAAAAATCGTTGACTATGGTTGTTGATGAGGAGTCTATAGAACATGAAATGTTCTTGGTTAACCATGATTGACCAAATATGACCATGTTGATCATGGTTGACCACGGTTGATCATGGTTGACCAGATTCAACCATGTGGAACTTAATCTTGGTTGATCGTAGTTGATCATGGTTACCGATATTTAACCATGCATGATCATGGTTGACCATAATCAACCATATGGACCTCGATCTTGGTTGACCATAGTTGATCATGGTTACCAATATTTAACCATGCATGATCATGGTTGACCATAATCAACCATGATCGACCATTCTTGACCATGGTTGATCATGGTTGACTATTTTTATCATGGTCAATCATGGTTGTCCATGGTTAACCATAGAGACAATGACCATGGTTAACCATATTTAAACACGATTAATCATGGTTGGCCATAGAAATATTGGTTGACCATTATATCCATGGATGATGATGCTTGAACATGGTTGATGGTGGTTCAACATTGTTGTTCATCGTTGACAATGGTTCACATTAAATGACCATGGTTGATCATGGTTAACCATGGTTGACCAAATTCAACCAGAAAGACTTTAATCATGGTTTATGAAATTCAATCATGAATAATCATGGTTGACCTTAGTTGATTGTGGTTGATCATAGTTCACAATAGAGTCATTTTCCATGGTTGATCATGGTTGGTCGTAGAGACAATGATTAAGCATTAATAGGGAATTGTGTTTGACTGAACTTGAGGAGTGGTGACTACCAAAGATACTCCAAAATAGTCAATTGTATTAGTAAGTGTGTTTGACTAATGTAGTAATGTTGCATTGTGATGTTGGATAAATTGCAATGTGTAACATTGTGACAATGTTTGTCAAATTGCAACATCTAATAGATTTCTTTACCATTCGAGCATCACAACATATTTAATTGTCAATATTAATCAATAAGATTAATAGGAAATTATTTCTCACTAAAGTTAAATATTGTTGATTGTTAAACACAGTCAAACATAGTGAAGGAGTCACCCACATTCTGAAATGTGGTTGACCAAATGTTGTAATGTCACATTGCAATGTTAGAAACATTTCTTTACAATTCCAATTCTAATAAATATATATTAATATTAATTATATTAATATATTTATTTAGACATTTTTAAATTACTGTTTAATGTTATAAGATGTGTATGTGTGTGTGTGATCATTTAGACTTGAGGAGCCACGATCGAGGGACATCTAAGTCATCAAAGTCACTTGGGGATCGTACCTTGCATGGGCCACGAGAGCCCTTAGCTGACTTGATTTTTTAGCATGTCTCCTCCACCTAACAAAGGACATAACCCCTTGTGAGTTTTCATCTTTGGTCACCTTGCTGACTTTTATATAAATATTTTAACTAATATATTGTCAAGTATTTTAATTAATTTTATTAAATATTTTAATTAATTAACTTAATATTACTATTAATTAATATGAAAATATTAATTTAAAAAATTAACGTTTATTGTAATTGAACATTTTTATATAAATGTTTTAATTAATATATTGCCAAACGTTTTAATTAATGTTATTAAACATTTTTAAATAAATATTTTAATTAATATATTGTTAAAATTTTTAATTAATGTTTTAAACTTAAAAACATTCAAGAACAATTCCAACATCTTATTATTATTATTAACCAAATATTCATATTTAGATATATTTGAATAACGTAGTTAAACATAATAATTATGTATTAATGATTTAATTATTATTTCAATGTAATAATGGTAACATAATAGTTATTTCACTTTATTAAAATTTAATATTAATATATTCTTTTATAGAATTTTGATTTAATGTTTAATGTTATTAAACATTTTATATAAAATTTTTAGTTATATATTGTAAAATGTTTAATTAATGTTTTAAATAATAACGTTTAATGCTCCAATTTATTAATATTTTGATGTTTTAATTAATTAATGTATATTAATTAGGGATTGTATTAAAATATAATTTACTCATCTCGAGTGATCGAATATATTTTTTTTAATGCTTAGAAAGTTAAAATATTATTAAAATAAATTCTAAATTTATAATAATTTATTAATTTATTGTTATTATTATTTTATATAATAATACAAAATTAATAATATAATATTATAATATAATTGTATTAAAATAATTATTATAATTTAATCTGACAATTTTTTTATTTTTTTTTGTACGTTTAGACTAATCCTAATCTTTCCATTTTTCTCCTCCTATCTCACCCACGGGTTTCGAACCGGTGAACTTGCAGATGGAGTGCCTTAAGAATGCACCCCATCACCGGCTGCTCTACACGAGGTGGGCTAATCTTACAATTTATTATTGTATTAAATTAATTTTATTATAATTTAACTTTAGGGTTTATTTATTATATAGCAATTATGTGATAATGAAACCTTATTATCAAGCAAAGCTTTCAATACACCAAAATTTAACACAAATGTTGAATATAACAAGAAGTATAATTGCATTAGTTAAGTGATATATGATCACATGATAGTAACAATTTTTTTTACAACTAATTTATGAAATTAAAACTATATTATAATTTAAACCTACAATTTATTAGTTATTCATTATATTTTTAAATAATATGAAACTTTAATTATTGTTGATCATCATACATATTAATCATTGTAGATTTGTTTGTGCAAGTGGATACATTAAGAAAGGAAGTCTATATTAAGGAAGTCCAAATGGGTAGCATAGAGAGTTGAATAACGGAGTAACAACGTTTTTTTTGAAGTAATAAAAAATAAATCAATCGCAGCAAGAATAATTTAATAAAATAATATTTTATTCTTTATAGTTAATTGTGAGTAGACATACATGTGAATGGCATGCCTAGGAGACCACTATTCCATTACCCTTATAATAATTTAATAATATAATATTATAATATAATTGTATTAAAATAATTATTATAATTTAATATTACAATTTATTAATAATATAATTGAATTAAAATAATTATTATAATTTAATCTTACAATATATTATTGTATTAAAATAATTTTATTATAATTTAATATTGAGATTTATCCTTTATATGGCAATTGTGGCAATTGTGTGATAATAGAACCTTATTATTAACCAAAGTTTTCAATACATCAAAGGTTAACACAAATGCTGAATAAAACAAGAAATATAATTGCATTATTTAAGTGATATATGATCACATGATAGTCACAATTTTGTTTTTACATTAAATTATGAAACCTCAAACTATATTATAATTTAAACCTACCATTTCTTGTTTATTCATTATATTGTTTAAATAATATGAAACTGTTATTATTTTTTATTATCATACATCATATCAACCCCATTAATCATTGTATATTGTGGATACATTAAGGAACTAAGTAGAAATGGGTACCATGGAGAGTTGAATACCCAGCAACAACATTTTTTTTAAAGTAATAATGAATCAATCCACCTGAAAGAATAATTTAATAAAATAATATTTTGTCCTTTATAGTAACATGTGAGTCGGCATGCATTTGAATTCCATGCATAGGCAATCGTTGGGGTAATGGAGTAGAGGAAAAGTTTCAAGTGGTATAAGTTTGAGAATGTGAACAATCCACATTGCAATGCATGTTTTATAAGTTTTTATTTTTTAATTTCATTTCTAACTCATTAGCATACTTGGTTATCAACAATAGGCACAATCATTTTTTAATAATGTTTTGTAAGAAATTAATTTAAATATGGTTTAAACATGTGATTTAGATATACAAGGAAATTATCAATTTTAATTCTGTTAGTCTACAAAGAAAATATACCGGCATCATCTAATTTACATGATCAAATCAAAAAGATTAATTAGAAAAATGATTAAGGTAACCAATTCCAACCTGAATGCTTATCTGCATAATAAACAATATTTTTAACACTAATAGTAATATATTTTTCTTTGCCTTGTTTGAAAAGCATGCACAAAGAGGGTCCCATTTTGTGTATGGTGCAAGGAATGACCTCAACATTATGAGGTGAATCAAGATGTAGAGGTTCACTGGTTTCATAGTACTCGTACGAGGATCCCATACTACCCTGCTAGGTGTAGCCATGTCCTGTGTGCGTAGAAACCTTGCTCGTCAGATTGAGAAACGAGTCTGTTAGTTACGATTACACTATGGAATCAATACTGAAAACTATAATTGCTTGTAAGTAGATGAAAAGTAGTTGGTATTGACATGCATGTCTGGAGCCAGTCGTTCTGCAACCCCTACGTAAAATCACCAGGTTCCAAAGTTGCACTTGTTCCTTAATCCAATAACTAAGCAAGTAGAAGTCATGAACTCTTCACGTGATAAAGTTCTTCTAGATTATTTTGTAAAGGCATTCTAGTCCAAAACAACTTAGTTTTAGTACGTAAGGTTTTCAATTCCCTTAGTAATTTCAGTTGGAGTTTTCTAATTTCTAATCGGTGTCCGTGCATACAAAGAACATTATAATAAAAAACTTAAAAAAAAAGACAGGAGGTTATTAAAAAATTAAAAAATTAAAGCATAAATAATTTGTTTTAAAAATAGTTTTAGGAGGCAGCTTAATGGATGATCAAAGTAATAGGAAAATCTGTGAAAAATGAGAGATTAAAAGTTCAAATCTCCCAATTGTGACCCATGATTTGTAACCCATTTGCAAAAATACCAATGATAAATAAAAGAGATCTTCCCATCAACGAGTTATGAACATGTTGACATTAACACCAAGATTAAGAAGTTGATGAGCTGTTTCAGTAGCAATCCAACAAATTGCCACGGGGATCAATCACTGTGTTTGGTCCTTTCAGGGAATTTCTAAAATTTCATATCGAATAGACCTTTAGTGTAGTTGCTTCTTGTTGCAACTATTGGAACAATATTAAATATTGATCAGCAAACTTGTTTATCTATAGCAGGAAGAAGTCCACGCTCAGCAAAAGTAAAGATGTCTACTTACAACAAGGGAACGAAGTCGACACTCAACAACTTTATCAATTATTGAAAATACAGGATTTATCAATTACTGAAAAAAAGGATTTACTAGAAGATAGAACACTTGTTACATAACTAGCATTACAAGTAAAAAAAATTCTAAAAATTAATGGCTTTGGTGATTGAGTAACAAGTAAGAATATTAGCTTGTCTAATGCTTTACCAAAAGATTTAGCTTTCCATATTAGGAAGCTTAAAGTGGATGACCAAAAGTTTTAAATGGTAGACTGTATGCCTTTGTCTTTGTTTATAGGAAGAAAAATCTACATATTCTCCATCATGAGTTGTTCCCTTTCGAACTAGAATCATCCATATATTTAAAACTAAGAGGGTAGCTACGTTCGACAGAATTGTTGTTGTGTTATAAGAAAGTTTTATTTTTGTGTTTTGAACTTCCTTCTTATAATGTCTCTTAGAAAATGCAAAGATAAACTTCTCTTGTTTTGTTTGTTTTTTTTAATCTACTGCAAGATGCTTTGAATTGGGTTCGTCCAAGTTCACCTATTGCCTGGGATGCTTTTGCCTGGGATGCTTTTTAGTATAGATTTACAAGGATTATAGTGATTGAAACATGGAACTATGTTTATTAGTATTAATTAGGTTTATTATTATTAATTCGGCCAATTGGAGCATTTCATAATAAATAGGGTTTGTTCATTAATGGAGTTGGAGCATTTCATAATAAATAGGCTTTGTTCATTAATGGAGTTTGCATATGAGTAATTAAATCTTCAATATATGCTCAAATTTATCAAAATGTTGTCTTTGAACTACTGAACTCATGAAATAAACTTTATTTCTGTCAATGACTCCAATTGTTAGCCCCAAAACTTGCTTTTTAAAAATGAAAAGTCCATCATATCAATTAATACAAATTTGATACAACCATAGAATCAATTTCCATTGTTTACACAACGTTCACCTCTTTGACTGCATAGTTGGTGTTTTTCTAGTTGTATATGAGATTCCTTGAAGATTAGTATTCCGCAATTAGGGTCAAAAGGAATGAGTTGTCTTAGAGAATAGGGCAAGCTTATGACGTCAAAATAAAAGCATGGATTCAATGAGACTGGTGCATTCCCATTGTTGGAAATTTAATTCCAACTGCGAGACAAAGAAGAAGGACAAACATTAAATTTCAATTTTCAAAATGAAGGACACTGCAGCGAATTCCTTGCTTGTTTCTGCACTCCACGAAAATACCTGCAAATTCAATTTTTCTGGTTAAAAGCCGTAGCCCTTTGCAACAAAGAAATCTGCGGCTTTTAACCATGCCATCCAACATTTAAATCCTGCATCCACGCGCATTAAATCAACCCATCAACCACTGCACTTTCCGCCATTCGTTTTTTAATTTTAATGCCCCACTGCTGAGTCACCAACCCGCGGATTAATCACAATTGTATCGCACAAATCCAATGCACAGTCAGCCTCTCCAAAATGGATGCGATAAGATTTTTAAACGTTTTGGATAAAACCTTGAAGGCTGCCAGCATGTCAAGCGACAGCCAATAGCAGAGCTATCGCAAATCTTAAAGTCCAGTCACCCACCTCAAATTGGATGCGGTAAATTCACCAAAAGGAATTTTGCTTTAACTTTTAAAATCCTAGAAATGCATAAAGGTTTAGAACTTACATTTAATGTTTTAAAAATGTTTTTTTATATTTGCCGCCACATTATGTTGGTTTTAAGACTTTGGATAATATATTATATAATATTTATAATATATATTATAAACAATATATGTTTATAATATATATAAGGACATCAATGTGAGATGTTATGCAGTGTATAATATATATAAAGACAATAATGTGAAATGTTATGCAGTGTATGCCTGAGGGAAAAAACAAAAAAAAAGGGAGTGCTGTGATTGTGTGTTATTAAAAAAAAGGGACAAAGAGTGAATATGCCTAAAGGCGGAGTGTGTTAAGTAAATAGAGAACAGAAGAAAGAGAGTGCGGCACCGCGTTATGTAGTAGTCAAATATTTTTTTTTTGTAATCCAGAACTTCGTTCTAAAGAAAGAATCTCTTCTCTGTAATAGTTTTTTGTTTGTGTTTTTAATGAAATAGAAATGTTTTTAATCCATCTCTGTCCACATTATTTTTATTGAAATCTTTCTGTTAGGAAGAGGAATTTGTATTCCTCTGTGTGTTCGGAATTACTCAAAAATTCCAACATGGTATCGAAGCTAGTTTAGGCTCTTTGCATTTTCCAAAGAAGTTGAAGGAAGAAGGAGTTGTTCAAGCTTTTGACCAGCAATGTGAAAGATTAGAAAAACAAGGTATTTACTAAAAATAGAGTTTTGTGTTTGTTTTAAAGAGTGCAGTCTAGAGAACTGAAAGAAAGAGTTTATCTCTTAGTAGTGAGAAAGTTTATTTGAGAAACACAATCAAGTTTTTTTTAAGCATAGTTTAGTAAGATAGCTATGGCAGGAGCCAATACAAGCACGGGTATGGGAAATACTCAACTACCACAATTCAATGGGAAGAACTATGACTATTAGGCAATCACAATGAGAGTCATGTTTGCATCTCAAGATTTATCAGAGCTAGTTGAAGATGGTTTAGAAGAACCAGCAGATGAACAAACATATAATGCCTTAACAAAGGAAGAGAAGGATTTGCTGAAGAGTAATAGGAAGAAGGATTCAAAAGTCCTCTTCTATCTCTATCAAGAAGTGCATGAAAGCATATTTCCAAGAATTGCAGCAGCAAAGAGGTCCAAGGATGCATGAGATACCCTCCAGACAACCTACCAAGGAATGGAGAAGGTAAAGACAACAAAACTTCAATTAACAAGAAGATATTTTGAAGCCATTTGCATGAAAGAGTCTGATACAAATGGCTGAAGAGATTTTGAAGTCATTTGCATGAAAGAGTTTTTAGCATGTAATATGGCTGAAGAGAAAAATGAAGATACATGGTTTCTATATTCAGGATGTAGCAACCATATGACTGGAAAAATTTCTATGTTTCTCATGATTGATGAAAATGTAAAGTCTCAAGTAACATTAAAGGGACAGACAATAAGGTCTGTGTCATTGGAAAAGACAAAGTAAGTGTTTTGAGAAAGAAAGGAGAAAAGAAATCCATATCAGATGTATACTATGTATTTTGTATGAAGTGTAACCTTTTGAGCATTGGAAAACTCATTCAGAAATGCTACAATGTTTTCTTTGAAGATGATGTATGCACCATCATGGATAAACCACCAAGCAAACAAAGAATTGTACAAGTGAAGATGAAAAGAAACAGAATGTTTCCTCTCAAGATGAGAGCAGATTTGAAGAAAGGAGCTGCAATGGCAGCAGTAACACAAGAGACAATCCAAAGAGAAGTAAAAGATGAAAATTGGTTATGGCACCTGAGATTTGGACATCTCAACTTTTGAGGTCTGAACTTGTTTCATAGGAAAGGAATGGTAAAGGGAATACCATTGATTGAAAAGCCAGACAGCCTTTGTGAAGGCTGCATCTTGGGCAAACAACACAAAGAAAGATTTTCGTTAGGAAAGAGCACAAGGAAGACACCCTTAGAAATAGTCCATTCTGATTTGTGTGGACCAATGCAAACACCATCATTAGTAGGCAGCCACTATATGCTGACCTTTATTGATGATTACACAAGAAAAACTTGGATTTATTTCTTGAAGTTGAAGAGTGAAGTGTTTGAGAAATTCTGCCACTTTAAGGCTCTTGTAGAGAATCAAAGTGGGCATCATATGAAGGTCTTAAGAATAGACAGAGGAGGAGAATACATCTCCAAAGAATTTCTGCATTTTTGCAGAGAAAATGGGATTCATAGACAATTTACAGCAAGGTATACACCACAACAAAATGGAGTTGCTGAAAGAAAAAATAGAACCATCATGGATATGGTAAGAAGTATGATGAAGGAAAAACATTTGCCAAATGAATATTGGGCTAAAGCTGTACATTGTGCAACATTTATGATGAATAGATGCCTAACAAAGATGGTTATGAACAGAGTTCCAGAAGAAACATGGAGTGGCATAAAACAGTTTATCACCCACATGAGAGTTTTTGGTTGTGTGGCTTATGCACACATTCCATATCAGCTAAGGAAGAAGTTGGATAGTAAGGGGGAGAAGTGCATATTTGTTGGATATAGTGAAGAATCCAAAGCATAAAGATTGTATAACCCATCCACCAAGAAGTTCATGATAAGCAGAGATGTACAATTTATTGAAGAAGAAGCTTGGGATGGAAGCATTGAGAAAACAGCGAATGTAAAAAGCTGTTTGTCTCATGATGAGGATGAGGAAGAAATGGCTGAAAGACATCCCTCATTAGCAGCACCACCTCCACCAACACAAGGACAATAAGGGACACCACAAGTAGGTATGAGAACACCCTTGAGAAGTGATGACAGTGCTTCTCCAAGCACATCACAAGGAGAAGATTTGAGTGCTTCTACAAGCACAAGTTCAAAAAGTGAAAGAGGAACCAAATTTAGAAATCTGAATGATATTTATGAGCAAGAGACAACAAATGAAGGTATGAACTCTTTATTTTCATTGTATTGTCATGTAGAAGATCCTATTCATTTTGAAGAAGCTGTGAAAGATAAGAAATGGATAGATGCTATGGAAGAAGAGATAAATGCCACAGAGAAAAATAAAACATGGGAATTAGTTGATCTTCCACAAGGCAAGTAAGTAATTGGAGTGAAATGGGTTTATAAAACCAAAAGCAACGCTGAAGGTAAGATTGAAAGGCACAAGGCCAGACTTGTTGTCAAAGGCTACAAGTAGCAAAAAGGGAGAGATTATGAGGAAAATTTTGCACTAGTTGCAAGAATGGAAATAGTAAGAGCAGTGTTGTCCATAACATCACAACACAAATGGAAAGTTTACCAAATGGATGTAAAACCAACATTTCTGAATGGAGTATTGATGGAACAGGTATATGTTGAACAACCTTTGGGATATGAGAAGGAAGGCCAAGAGCACAAAGTATGCAGATTGAAGAAAGTTTTGTATGCGCTGAAACAAGCACCAAGAGCATGGTACAGTAGGATAGATGCCTATCCACTGGAAAATGGGTTTGAGAAATGTGAAGGAGAACCCAAATTATACATCAAAGAGAAGGATGGTAAGATGCTCATTGTTGTTTTGTATGTTGATGATGTTATATTTACAGGGAATGATGCTTACCTCATTGAAAATTTTAAAACAGTCATGAAGGATGAATTTGAAATGTCTGATATGGGATTGCTGAGATACTTCTTAGGAATAGAAGTAGATAAAAATGAAAATAATATTTTTATCTCTCAAGCTAAATATGTGAATGAAGTTTTGGAAAGATTTAATATGCAGGATTGCGAAGCAGCAATTACTACTACAGTGATGGGATTGAAACTAAGCAAAGAAGACAACAGCAAGGATTTTGTTCTAAGTTTATATAAGAGCATAGTTGGCAGCCTTATGTATTTGACTGCAACTAGGCCAGATATTATGCATGTTGTAAGTTTAATTTCTAGATTTATGGAAAGGCCAAAGGAGACACATTGGCAAGCAGCAAAAATAATTATGAGGTATGTGAAAGGAACAAAGAGGTATGGTATTTTATACACCACTTCAGAAAATTTTGAATTGATTGGATATACTGATAGTGATTGGGCTGGAAGTATAGATGACAAGAAAAGCACCATTGGATATTTTTTTCATATGGGATTAAGAGTCATTTCATGGGCTTCTAAGAAACAACCAATTGTAGCTTTATCAATAGCAGAGGCAGAGTATGTGGCAGCTACAACAGCAACATGTCAAGCAGTATGGATGAGAAGAATGTTGAGAAGTTTGTGTCATGAACAGATAAAAGGCACAACAATGTATTGTGATAATAGCTCAGCTATAGATTTATCAAAGAATTTGGTGTTTCGTAAGAGAACGAAACACATTGATGCCAAGTATCACTATATTAGAGAGCTAGTGAACAATGGGGAAATTGTTTTGAAACATTGCAGAACTGAAGAGAAGTTTGCTGATATATTGACAAAACCATTGGGGCATAAGAGTTTTAATTATTTGAGAAAATGTTTGGGTATGGAAGAATGAAGCAATTGTAATTAAGGGGGAGTGTTGGAAATTTAATTCCAACTACGAGACAGAGCGGAAGGACAAACATTAAATTTCAATTTTGAAAATGAAGGACACTGCAGCGAATTCCTTGCTTGTTTCTGCACTCCACGAAAACACCTGCAAATTCAATTTTTCTAGTTAAAAGCTGTACCACTTTGCAGCAGAGAAATCTGTGGTTTTTAACCACGCCATCCAGCATTTAAATCCTGCACCTATGCGCATTAAAACAACCCATCAACCACTACACTTGATGCCATTCATTTTTTAATTTGAACACCCCCACTGCTAAGTCACCAACCCGCGGACCAATCACAATCATATCGCACAAATCCAATGCACAGTCAGCCTCTCCAAAATGGATGTGATAATATTTTTAAATGTTTTGGATAAAACCTTGACGTCCTCCAGCATTCCAAGTGACAACCAATAGCAGAGTTATCACAAATCTTAAATTCCAGTCACCCACCTCAAAATTGGATGCGATAAATTCATCAAAAGGAATTTTGTTTTAAGTTTAAAATCCGTGAAATGCGTAAAGGTTTAGAACTTACATTTAATGTTTTAAAAATGTTTTTATATTTGCCGCGACATAATGTTAGTTTTAAGACTTTGGATAGTATATTATATAAGTTTTATAATATATATTATAAACAATATATGTTTATAATATATATAAAGACAACAATGTGAAATTATGCAGTGTATGCCCGAAGGCAAAAACAGAAGAAGGGAGTTCTGTGATTGTGTATTATTAAAAAAAAGGGACAGAGAGTGAATATGCCTGAAGGCAGAGTGTGTTAAGAAAATAGAGAGCAGAAGAAAGAGAGTGCGGCATTGCGTTTTGTAGTAGTCAAAGATTTTTTTTTGTAATCCAGAACTTCTTTCTGAAGAAAGAATCTCTTCTTTGTGATATTTTTTTCTTTATTTTTAATGGAATAGAAGTGTTTTTAATCCATCTCTATCCATATTATTTTTATTGAAATATCTGTGTTAGAAAGAGGAATTTTTATTCCTCTGTGTGTTTGGAATTACTCAGAAATTCCAACACCCATTAGGTTAAGGTGGTAGATCAAATGAGCTAGACTATGTGGCAATGCCTATTGTCTACACTAAGTTCACCGAGTCTCTTCATAGTTGGTTCTTTCCTAGTTGTATATGGGATTCCGCAAAGACTATTTTGGATATATGATTAGGATAAAAGGGAATGAGGTAGATTATAGAACATGGTAAGCTTATGACATTCAAATAAAAGGATGGAATAAACAAGATTGGTGCCTGTCAATTTGGTTATGGAGTATTTAATCAACACATGAACACCTGAAACACCTGAAAGTGAATGAATGTTGCATATTATCCTCCATGCAACATATGGTGGACGATTGGTCCATATTCTTAATAGAATGGAGCGATTGCGAAGGTGGGATAATAGTTTGGATGGGATTTTATGAACTTCAGTGTTTGTGATAGGATTTTTCTGGTCTCACAACCTTCTTTCAACACGTTTTTTAAGATTTGACTTATATTTCGATTTGGCTTACCACATTTAGAGGATAGGGGCTTTGCAGAGAATATTGGTTCTTTTATCTGCTTTAATTCTTTATCGTGGTCTATTGTTTTTGGAAAATGGGGATTTTGCACAAGAATTTCGTTTTGAAGATCCTTGGTCCTTCCTATGACTGATTTTTTTTTTCTATTTTTTTTAGCGAATTGAACATTATGGACGTAAAGAATCATCAAATTTTTGTACTCACTATGAAATTTCGAAATTGCATAGGGTTTAAAATTCAAAGGCAAAGTGCCAAGAAAATTAAGGATGAGGGGGCATTGTCCCATTTAATTAGAAAAATGATGACTCAACTTAACTCTGAAAACTGAAAACTAATGTAAAATATTTTATGGATTGGTTTGTCTAGTTGAATATACAACTAGATTACATTTATAATAGCATCTTCAAATGGCCTATCTCTAAAAGAAAAAAATATTCACTGAGTGGAGAGGCCAGTCACAATACAACCATTCAACCAACATGAGGAAGTGATTAATAAGAGATAAATTAACTCCTTATCCAAACTAATTTATATTTAAAGCAATTGAAGCTAAATAATGGAGGTGAGAATAGAAAAATATTTAAGAAATATTAGAAAATTGTTTCTTAGGAAGTAGATGTGGTTTTGTAAGACAAGCTAATTTTAACAAGCACAAAACTGAAAAGTAAAATGACAAAATACCCACAATTTTACATCAAAGTTGAACCCACCAGTGCAAGGCCACCCTGCACATGAGAGGACGAGACTTGATTAATGAGAAAATATATAAGGTAATGTTAAATGAAAACCAACAAAGTTTCTCTAAAACATTAGTACAATTACGAAGAAACAATATTGTCGCTAAAATAAACAAAACCATGATAGAGTAGAAACTCACATTCTTTATAATACCCAACATGAACAAAGATGCTTCTCCAATATCCTCCTAGCCTGCATAGGAATTTTGACATGAAAATCAGCCCCAAAAAACCACCTAGTTGAAAACATTTGCATTCACTTAAGCATCAATTTTACAATTCGAATTTCTAACCACTCTAATATATGTAAGTAAGTTAACATGAATGAATATAAACCCATAAATCTATTTGGCCATCTCCATAGTTTGGATCAATGTTTCCAATCATTCCATAAATCTATGCCATCTCCAGCTCGTGATAACAACTGAGAAGGAGATAAATAACTTAAATATCAAACACATCCTTCATACTTTTAATTTACCAAAACCATCAAGAGAAAAGAATTATTTTTAACCTTTAAAAAAATTAACCAAATGATAACCAGAAACAATCATTGTTGAATGACTTAAAAAAAACTTAAAATATAATGAAGATGAAAAGATGATAACCAGAAAAATAATGCTAGCACATTTATCCCTTTGTTAAGAGACTTTACATAGGATCCAATACTCTCTGTTCAAAAAGGAAATAATTTTTTTACATGTACCTAGAAAGTATCTAGAAAGGGTTGCATGTTTGCACTCAATATTTATTTTAAATTCTCCTAGATTGACAACTTCCATGTCAAGATAATAAGTTGACTATGTTAGACACCAAGCCTGCCACTGTCATAAGACAGGAAACAAATCTCAAACATGCACACATGGTAACCTTCAACACAAAATTACACATTAACCAAAAAATAACACGCCAAGAAAAGGATATCAATAATTCAAATTGCATTATAGGGGAATTGAAACGTGTGCATGCAAAGTTCAAATCATACAGGTGCCTCTTAAACCATGACTAGTATATGAACAAAATAGCTGGGTACGTCTTGTTCAATCCAAAAACATGGAATGACAAAACAAAATTTCCTAAACTGAAGAGTGTATGCATTTGTGTTTATTATTTCCCAAAGCATATATGACTACAATTGCTACTTGAATGAAGGTCAAGCTCTATGCTCATTTTGTATTACATCAGATCAATTATTTTCAGCATGTTGACCTATATGGTAATATAAATAGAGTGTTATAAAAGCTAGCTAGTGTTGTTAGTTATTTATATGCAAATGAAAGTTGGGATATTATTCCTAAACAATGCTCAAATTATACATTTCAAAGTGTGTTTTTTAGAAGAAATAGTGATCCAAAATAATGTCAGAACAATGACGGTTTGACGGTTAGAATCGAAGGAATCATATGTAAATAAAACACTTATATTTGAGATAGTGGACTATTCAGAAAAGGAAAGGACACAAATGTATGGAAGCTATATTGTTTTTATATGATAACAAATGTCAACTATATTAGAACTGTGTAACCACTAAATGCTGAATATTTAGGACCTATTTAAATGGCCTAAGGTTAACTTGGATATTTCATTTTATATAATCATATCTAATTCATGTGATTAAAAATGAAAGGTTGATTCAATCTCAACTGAAGTGCTATAGAGTTTATTCGGGATCTTATTTCCATGATGAGAATTTTTGCATAGGACAATTAAGTTCTCAAAAAATGATCCGTTTGCATTATTATGAACATATTACTTAAATCCTTGAGAACATATATAGATGGATAATCATAGATCCATTTATCTGATTGTAAATTTTATATTCCATTATTCGGTCACAGAAAATCTTTGAGCAAAAAATATCTTGTTCTGTTGATATCACTATATCAGATACACTAGTCAATCATTATCATTTCATCTAAAATGAAATGTTTAATGGAAAATAAAAACTTCTATTGATGTAAAGTAAAGATTATTTAGTAAAAATTCAACGCACGAATGAAGGATCAACGGAACAGGTAATATTAAAGAGGATCAATAAGGCAAAGAAGGCCTGGGAAAGTATAAATATTTTTTGATAGCCCTTGTCCTTTCACTTACAGGATCTTGTAGTAAAAAAATTACTAGGAGACTACATTGGGAGGAAGCTGGTTTTTATATTTTTGGGTTGATTTTTGAAGTTAAAGAATTTCTGAATATGTCTCTTGTAATGATGGAACAGAATGGGTCTATTCAAATGTTAAAATGTAAGATTTTAAAACTCATCTTATAATCTGGTACATCATGTTAGGCTGAAATGCTTTAAAATTTCAACTTTTGATCTGACACATCATGTTAGGCTGAAATGTAAGATTTTTAAAATTTCAACTTTTGATCTGATACATTATATAAACCAAAAGTTATTTTCTGCTGGAAAAAAAATTCAACTCACGGAACCTTCTACAATTACAAATGTGCCAAGATGAACATACAATGCCACATGAAATTTGTTTGAAAAATTATTCTTCGACATCGCCAATCCCACTTACAATCACAACCCTATAAGACTATCTATGTATTTTAACTTTTAAGTATAACACTACATGGATTTTGAATAGTGCATCATAAAAACAACACTCAAAGCTCATCAGAACTACATCATTCAAACTCTAAAAGATTGTGTATATTTGAAATTTTGAAGTAAATATGCAAAATAATATTGCTATATATAATTAAACTGTGAGTTAACTATCACCGCGTATGTTGTCAAGAAGTAAAATAAAAGACCAGAAGCAATTCAAATAAATACCAAGATTGTTTGAATTCAAGTGTGACCTTGAGTGTTTGAACCTCGTTAATTAAATCCCATGTTTTTCTTAATTAATCCTTTAATTCTTGCCAAACTTATGGACTATGCTATGTTCTTTTCATTGTTGTAATTAATATGCGTTTCTAAACTAAGACAAAATAAAATATTCTCAACCTCAAAAGACTTGAGACAAATAAAAAGTGGAGTCTTTATACGGTACTACATCATTACTCATGGGTTCGAAGGAATAGTATATGTCTGTGGTGGGAAAATATATCCCGTACAGCTAAACGTGTTATTGAGTGGTCACTGAAGTGTAATGAGGACCCATTCCTGTATTCAATAATTAGCTTAACCCACCGCACAACATTGATGAACGCAGAAAGGTTATTTTTGCAACTGACTCAGGACCCTCCACAGGGGAAGTTACACGTACAAGTGCAAATAAGAGTATCCACAAACTATCCAAGAGATCTATCTTCCTCACTCCTTCTCGTAGGCTAGGCCATTCTCCTCACCCATGCTCGGAGGGCCCTCCTTGTCCCTTGTTCACTTATATGACCTAACTCAATTAAGATTTTTCTTCATGCCGTGATATGCCTATCAGTTATGTTACTTCCTTGTAGCTGAAACGTAGTGGGTTGGATACCCAAGAGTTCCCCAACAATCATATATGCATTTACGCTCAAGTAGAATGGGGACATTCTTGTTGGAGTTGCAAAGTTTTGTGTGTAGGAGTTGTACTTGAAAAGTGAAATATGTCGAACCAGGGTTATTTTTGTGTGTATAAAAATATAACCAAATAGCCCAAGTTTTAACCGATGACTTCTTAGCTAAAGCACATGATAAACTCACCCAACGAGGTTCGAACTACTTAATACACTCGGTTCGACTTATAGAGAGAAGGGTCATATGTGATAGAAAGACATGATTCAACCCTTATGGAAGGTCATGTCAAGGGCCTATCCAAGCCAAATAAGACCTTTAATGGTAGGCCGGCGTAAATCCCGTGTAAAACCCGGGAAAGATATAAACACCTCCTATAAGTAAGGGGTTTGTACCTTCACCTTCTTGACAGGTCCTGGTTGCATTCCATTAAGGTCAAGCCTCATACTTCCTCTTCAATGTAGCCTTAAATGCCTAGTAAGTGAAGCTCAATACTTGTTTGCGAGTTAGAGAGAGATAGGTAAATATGTAGTGTTATCGGCCAGTAATGATGTGGTAGATTAATGAATGAGACATGACGATAGATCGATGCGATGTCAATTACTTGTTGTCATAATTTTGATTCCTTGATTGTCAAAAGCAAGGGGGTGTTGGGCGGCTTAATTGTCGGATTAAACCTTTCAATATTAATTATCAATCAGGGAGTTGTAAACGCGAGTTGTACTGCATATTGGCTCAGTTTACTGGTCAAAGTATAAATATATTCCTTTGTAATGATAAACTAAACACTGGAATGAAACACACATTTGCTGGCAAATAAACAATCTTGAAAATGATACATACTTAACCAATTCATTCACTGCAAACTCCATACTGCAATTAAACTATAATGAAATTCAAGACAATCCTCAATCATTCTCGTACTCGAATTTAAATCCCCTATGATACCTTTAAAACCTTAATCTAATTATTCCTCTCATTAACTTAGAAACTAACACTTGAAACTAAGCTTGAGATAACCAAAAGACACACATTATCCTAATGACAACTCACGCTTGAAACTAACTATCTAAACTACTCTTGATAACAAATTATAGATTGAAATCAACAAAGGACAGTTCTAACTATTGCTATAAGGAAACCACTCAGCCTCATGTAAAATAACATCTAAAAGGTCCTATTAAAAATTGTATTGCAAATGAATTATGAGAAACTTGCAATCTAAATATTTTAATCTAGGTGAAACAAATTATTCAAAAACAACTCACTCTTCGAAAGCATGCAACTCATAATGAAAACTAAATCCAACTCATGCCACTCGATAATGAAAACTTTAAATCACCGCTACATGCACAATTAAATCTGCACTCAAACTTATAAATAAATCATTATAATATGAAAAAAAAAAGAAACTCTAATTAAAATAGATCTAATTACTAGTTGCAGTCCCAAAATATATATATACAAATTAAATGCGCATTAAATCCTGCAACCTTCAAAGAAATTACATAATATCAATCTTGAACTAGTGTTCTAATTGGAAGTGTTAACATATTCAAATCCAAAACATTAGAAGTTGTTCTAATTCTGATCCAACTCAAAAACAATCATTATATTCCTAGATCTTGGATTCTCCAATTGTAAATATAATAAATGCGATTCAAATAGATAATGAGAGCATGGCTCTGTGTTAAAATGTGAACCAGGTTATAAAGTGAATTAGAGATCTTGAACATAGAAGAGCAATCCTTAAATTATATAATATAGCTACCTCATTGTTTAATGAAGCTTATCTCTAGAGGTGGTTGGCCCTCCCACGCCTGGAGTAAGCCTACTTACTGCAATAAAATAAAGAGATTCAAAACATCAAAGATAGAATTCAAAACTAATCATGCACAATTGCTTCTGCTCACAACATCACTTGAAGGGAATCATGTATTGTTAAGATAACATCTGGGAATCAATCACACCAATCATGGAAACAACGATTCTTCCTTTTTATACAGAAATCCCTCTATCTCTATTAAATTGCTCCTGCAAACTCGAGGCTGGATCTGCATCTCCTTCTGCGCCCTCTACATCTGAGAAATCGACTTCACATTGAGAAATCTCCCTTTCCAATTGACAGACTCAATGATTCTACGCCCTCCCTAATTGATGGACGGACTCAATGATTCTGCATCCTCCCTAATTGACGGACGAACTCTCTCTAATTACATTTCTGTTGTCTCAATGATGGATTAACTTCCTCCATCTAATTGACCGACTAGCCCCCCTCTAATCGATTACGACAACTTATATATATACATTTTATTACAAACTGGAGCTTCAACCAAAAAATATAGAAGATTATTGGTTTTAACAACTTGCCGGAATGAGAATTGGTTTTGAAACAGAATGTCAAATCAGGAAATCGCTCATCTTTTTGTGGGATGCTACTATTGCAAGAAGGTGCGTTCCAACTGCTCTTTTCCTCTTTGCATGATGATGAGCTGCTCACAGATGTATCGTCCAAATATTTCAAAATATGCATATCGTTTTGAGGTTAACATTGTTGGGAATGAGACAACATAATGCACATATGTCTGAGCAACAAAGTTTCTAACAATCACGACCATCATCGATGAATACTCTTGGTTGATAAACTTCTAAAACATATAGGATTGACATTTCCCAACTATGTCTCTGTATGTGGATGCTAGAGAGGATCCCTGTATACATCACCTGTACTGGCAAGCAAGAGGCGGTCTCCAATTAGTACAGGTAGCTGAAAAGGAGCAATTTGTCATCCTTATTCAGGTATTCTAACTCCTTATGGAATTTTGGAGTAACCATCATTGCCATTTGCATCATTTGACCCTGATAGTATCTGTCATCGTGCTTCTTGATGCCGTAACCCAAATACACCTTTCCGAATGAATTGATATCTATCACGACTCTATTCAATGAATAAACGCGCCTTCTCAAATGAGAGAGAAGCTCGACAATGGTCGTCCTCTCCACCTGGGGCTTCAGCAGCAGCAGACAATCGTACAGAGGCATTCTCACACCTTAAGCTTTCCCCGTAACTCTTTTGTTCCCTTGCACCCCTATGAAAACTATACAGAAACCATATCGAAGGATTCATTTGGCACCATTAAATAGTATGTTCAAGAATACCAGGTGAAATTGATGCCGGTTTTGCATTGTTTAACGTCGATTAAGCTCATCCTGGCATTGGTCGTAATGTTTGGGCTCAGCTTTAGGTCCCAGTCCAAAAGGTGTGGCCAATCAAAAGATGCGGCCACTTCCCATGCATGTTAGTTGAGGCTCAATCGAAAATATGAAGTGCGCATATGAGTTTGTCTTCAAGACATCCCAAATGCAACAAAGCGTAAAGAGATTCCTTCAAGGACTTTCCATCAAGAGGTATAGTGACAAACATCAATATCTTTGAATTTCTTCCCAGGCAAGTTGGGGAAAATGTGCGAGTTTTGAATTCTTGTATGGTACATCCTACTCCCAGTTTGCAAATTATGAAAATTACATCTCTGGACATGACAACTTTTATTAATAAATTGAATTTCTTTCAGGCGATCTCCAGTAGAGCCACTATGGAAAAAGACGTTCACTTCTAGCCAGATCAACCAGATGCAAATTCTTGCTTGAATTCTAGCTGTGATTTCAAAAGCACAGATCTTCACGATAGTAGTTGTTGCATAACCCATGACCGCATCATCTGTCTAATTGAAGGTTTTGACAAGCTTTGCAGTGTGCAGTGTTACTGAGGGAAACATCGAAGTAGATGAATCTGTAGTCAAATACACTTCGAGGATCATTCCGGCACTACTAGCGCTAAACTTATTCACCTGCTACCATCATGAAAACCTATTATTAATGATATTATTACACAAAAACTTATTCAATTTAATTAATAACAAGAATTTATAATTTAATTCTAAATGCCTCTACTCATCGACTTAATAATATAAAACATAATAAAACACTAGGTACAATCATGTATTTATTTGATAAAAATCATAAAAATTTGGACAAAGATGCAGCTCAACAGGGGGTGAGGGGTAGTGTGTAAAGGAACAAGTTCTCAATGGGATGGTAAAACCACTAACTCCTAAGTATCATCTTCTCTATTTTCCACTCAACCTGGAAAGAACTTAGCAAAAACATAGTACATAGTTCAAGGAAGCTTGTTAATTCTTCTAAGATTTTAGTTACAAAAGTTCAAGTCAGGACAATGGTTTTTAAAATTTGCGTATAATTTGTAGGTTACTCGAGAAATAACGATAAAGCGAGAGATACAAAACAATATAAAATTCTTAATAGGACTGCAACTAATATATCTACCATAGAAAGCCTCTCTACCATAGTGACTTGTTGAAATACTCTGTCTACTACGTTTACTAGTTGCTATAGGTGAAAGTAAGTCTTTTTGTTGTAAAGAATTGCTCGCTAACTAGAAAAACACTTAGAGATCCCTATTTCACTTGTCCTAACCGATGGGTAGGGAGACATTTCTATTAGTGTTATGAGATGGATAAGGAAAGAAACAGATCGAACATCAAATCCTCATACCTTGTAAGGATGCTAGGTTGGAAGAGAAAGCTAAGACATGTGAACTTGAATTCCTACCTACCTAGTGTAGTGGCTGAAATAACCAGCATACGCATAGCCATCCGGCTTCACATGGTGTGGTTTTAAGACTTTTGCATGTGGTGTACCTCGAAATAGATATATATATATATATATATATATATATATATATATATATATATATATTGTTGAAATATGACAACTAATCTTGTAATTAATGGAATTTACCAGACAATCAGTTTTATAATGAAGAGGCAATTATGTAACAAAATAGCCCATGTTAAATTGGGATGGCCAGAGAGGCTTGTAACTTAAGGAGAATCATTCTTGATTAATAAAGTTTCCAATCCCTTGCCCCGTGGAGGTTTCCTTGACACCATGTCAAGGTTTTACCACATAAACTCATATAATTACTTTTATGTGTATTTATTTTAGTTTCTATTCAGTTATATATATAAATTTCTTTCTCCTTAATGTGTTCCAGAACCCTATAAGTGGCATCAGAGCCACCAATGCAAGAGCTTGTGGATCATTCATGTCGAATTGCGGATTGCACGCTGCGTGAAAGAAAAAATTGACTTTTATTGCTGTCCATGAAAGAAGGTGTCCTACCTAGTTGTTAGACAAGGACGCGCTATGCGAAAGAACAATTTGATTGTTTTTTCCGTCTACGATAGAAGGTGTCACAGTCAATCACTGGAGAAAAGGAGGCCCGCTGAGGAGAGGCCCCATATTGAGTGCGGGAAGTATTTTTTTGGTGACTCCTACAATGGTTTGTAAGAGTCGACTCCTGTAAAAGATGAGAAGCCCTATCGCTGGAGCTGTGGAAGACCCTGTCGCTGGAGAAAATAAAAATGTCGAGGTTAATTTGTTAAACATATGGAGCCACCTAGTCACCATGTGATGAAGACGAAGTCTGATGCCATCAAGGAACCCACTGCATATTGAGTCGCTATATGAGAAATAAGACAACAATGAGTCTGTCTGAGCAGCAAAGAAGACTGTCGATGTTATCCACTGGACGAAGTGTGCCATAATTTTTGCAGAGTTGTTAGAGGAGAGACAAAAGGTTGATTAAGGGGATCAAATCCACTGGAAATACTACTCGGGTAATTTTTAAAATCGAAACAAGTGTTGATTGAAAATAAAATTTTCAAAAAAATTTTGGGCTCTAAAAAAAAGCCAGCGAAAATTCTCAGAAATATGTTAAATTTTTTGATGAAAAAAATATGGAGTGGGTTTATTTAGCTGAAGAAAAAAGAAATCATTTTTTTTCGGAAATAGAAACAAAAATATGAAAATTCAAGCAGGAAAAATTGGAGAAATCGAAATTTTTTAAACCCTAGTTGAAAGAAGGGAAACCTGATTTTTTTTAAAGAAACCTTAGTTGAAGGAAGGAAAACTAGTAGGAGGATTGTTGGAAGATATGGAAAAAATGACGAATGTTAAATTTGAGGTGGAGAAGTTCACTGGCAAGAACAATTTCACATTGTGGAAACTGAATGTTAGGGACTTGCTGGTGCAACAGGGGTTGCACAAAGAATTAGACGATGTAAAGAAAAAACCTGCAAGAATGATAGATTTAGACTCAGACGACTTAGAAGCCCGAGCTCTCAGTACCATTAGGTTATGTCTGGTAGATGAAGTTCTCTTTAATATTGTTGAAGAGAGTACAACTGCAGGTTTGTGGGAAAAATTGGAAAATTTGTGTATGACCAAATCATTGACAAATATAAGTTATTTGAAAAGAAAATTGTACAGTCTTCAGATGAAGGAGGGTACAAAAGTTGCAAAAAATTTAAATTTTTTTAATACACTTATTTTTCAATTAAAAAATATGGAAGTTAAAATTTAGGAAGAGGACAAGGCTATCACCTTGTTGTGTTCCCTGCCCAAGTCATGGGACCACTTTGTAACTTCAATCAGTCTGAGCATTGCTGATTCTTGGAAATTTGAATTAGTTGTAGGAGCTTTGATATCTGAAGAAGTATGAAGGAAATCCAGCATTGAAACATCTACACCAGAAGTCATGGTATCCAAAGGCAGGTCAAAGGAAAGAAGGGACACAACAAGAGGTTCTTCGAGATCAAAATCAAAGGGCGACAAGAAGTGTAAAGCCAAGTGTTGGTACTGCAACAAAATTGGACACCTCAAGAAATACTGTTGTAACCAGAAGGAGTCAGAAAACCATAATAAGGAAGCAATTCATGTTGATTCAGGTATGATTGATGAAGTTCTAAATGCTGAAGCTCTACCAATTTCTAATTTCTCTCAAGATGTTGAAAATTGGCTGTTAGACTTTGGTGTTTCTCATCACATGAGTCCGCACAGAAGTTGGTTTACTTCATATGAAGCTGTAAATGGTAGTTCTATGTTTATGGGAAATAATGCATCTTGTCAGACTGTTGGGATGGGAAATGTAAAAATTAAAATGTATGATGATACACTTGAAGCATTATCGGATGTTAGGCATGTACCTGAATTAAAGAAAAAATTGTTTTCTTTGGGAGTTTTGGATTCAAATGGTTATAAATTTACAGTTCAGAATGGATTGTTGAAAGTATCAAAAGGAGCCTTGGTTGTTATGAAGGAAGAAAAGGTCATAAATCTTTACAGGCTCAAAGGAAGCACTCAAGTTAGTGAAGTAGTGATTGTATCAGAAAAAGCAGAAGAAGGTTCCCGTCTATGACATCAACGGTTGGGTCACATGATCCAGGTGGATATTGGTGGTCACCCGCCTATTCCACTTGGGGCTCCACCATTGTCTCTTTCAGTTTTTCAGTTTCGGCACAATTTACTATTTTTAGCATTTTTTCGGGTCCTGAACTTCCGGAGCCGTTTTGAGGCCCTAAACGACGTTTTTTTGGAAAACGGAGAGTTCAAAATTTGTAGTCCTCGGATAGATCTTTCTAACGAGGTATGGTACGCGTCAAACATATATCGTATGCCAAAGTTACGCCCCTGGGAAGTTGAAACACCAATTTACCCAAACGGGGCCCATAGTTTTGGCGCTTCATCTCCTAGGGTTAGGGTTTTGGTTGTTTAGGATTTCCCATTGTTTCTAAATAATAAATAGGCCCTCGAGCCTCATTGTAACTTAGTTCAGAGGCCTGTAGCCGCCACATCTCTTCTCAGAGATAGCTACCAGCGCCCTAGCTAGTTTTATTTCCATTCTGTCTGTAAGCAAATTTCAGTTCTTTGATATTAATGAAATGAAGTGTTATTTCCGCTGCATCTCTGTTTTTATGGTTATATGTTTATTCTGTTGCGTTCCTGCATAAATCCGGATCAGTGGTATCAGAGCGGTCTGCTTTTTCTCGATCCTTCTTTGCATGTCCCCAACGAGGTCGGGGTATAAGGAGCTAGGGCTTGATCTGGTGGAACCTTTGCAAGATCAGCCTCGCAAACCTCGACGGACGCCCATGGGGGACAAAAAGAAAGATGAGGGAGTAGGAGATCCTATCAAAATATTGCTCGAGGAGGCCCTCGAAAAATAAAGGAACGCGATGATGGATAACTTTGCTCAGATCCTTCAACGGCTACCCATCAGCGGCGCATCTGCATCCAGTAGCCACTCTGGAGGCGCGACTCCTTTTAAGGTACAAGTAAATATTGACATTCCCATATTTGAGGGTCAAATAGACGCAGATGCCATAGATAGATGGTTGAATCTGTTAGAAGGATATTTCTCGGTTCATGACTTTTCAGACCGGGAGAAGATTATTTTTGCACTCCTCAAAGCTACCCCCATGTTAAGGACTGGTGGGAAACCTACTGTGAGAACAAGGACCAGATAGAACGCTCTCTGTTCTCAACCGTACCAACTTGGAATTCTTTCCGAGACGCCGTCAAGGAACAATACTATCCCGTGGGGAGCTATGAGGACAAGTACATACAATGGACCACGCTGCGACAATAAAGGGATCAAGATGTGCATGAGCTGACGAATATGTTCCATACCCTGCGCACAAAGTTGGGTATCAAAGATTCAGAGAAACATCTGGTGCTAAAGTATCGCAGCTGTCTGCACAGATACATTCAGGAGGAAATGGAGTTCCTCGACATCTCCTCGCTTGGTATAGCATACCGGTATGCTGCCAAGATTGAGCAGAAATTCAAGCAGAAGAAACGAGACTTTGGATCTGCGAATCAAAAGCAAGGGAAAGGTGCTTCCAAACCGCAGAACAAAGGACAGAGCCAAGGCATGGCGGCTAAAGACAACTCATCGAAGCCACAAGAAAAGAATAGCACCGCAAAGCCAAAGAAGGACACGGGAAAGTGGTGTGAGTTCCATAAGAGCTCCACTCACAACACAAGTGAGTGTCGGGCCAAGCAGTCGCTAGTGGCCGAGATGAGGGCTTCTGAGTCAGATGCATGCTCCGACTCCGAATCAGAACCTTAAAAGGGGAATGAAAAAGGGAAACAGATTATTGATGCGGAGCCCAACGCCACTGTTGCCACTACAAAGGTCCAGAAGGAGGAACCGGAAGATCCAGAGGAGGAGGAACGTCTCTTCCACTCCCAGATGTGGGTAAAGGGCTCCCCGGTACAGTTCATTGTCGACAATGGGAGCCAAAAGAACCTCATTTCAGTAGACACCGTGAAGCGGTTGGGCTTGCCGACCACAGCTCACCTACATCCATACACCATCGGGTGGCTTCACCAAGGACAAGATCTCCGTGTCAGCCAACAGTGCTGCCTTCCGTATAGCATCAAGCCCTTCACGGATGAGGTATTATGTGACGTTGCTCCTATTGATGTTTCTGATGTATTATTAGGACAACCATACTTGTGGAAGCGTCATGATATGTATGAGTCTCGACCTCGTGCTGTTATTATTACTTTGGGAAATAAGTTGTAAAGGATACCAGAGGTACCACCTCCTGCCGCTATCTCTTTGGTTACTGCAAAATAATGCAGTAAGCTCATTTCCCAAACCAGGAAATTTGTTTTCCTGATGATCCGCCCCCAAGGCAAGAAGAAGACTGTGGCCACGACCTTTAGACAGGGCTCCTCTGCATGACAACAACAAATGGATAAGGTTGTGGAGGAGTACGGGGACATATTCACCTCACCCACAGGGGTTCCTCTGCACTGTCAGGTCAAGCACCCGATTGATCTGACCCCAGGTGCGTCGCTACCTAATGGACCGATCTATCGGCACTCTGTTTTGGAGAATGATGAAATCAAGAGGCAGATTCAGGAGCTGTTGCAGAAAGGTCACATCAGACCAAGTTCATCGCCCTGTGGGAGCCCGATCGTGTTGGTACAGAAGAAGGATGGGACGTGGACACTCTGTATTGACTATCGGGCGCTGAACAAGATCACTGTCCAGAATAGGTACCCAATCCCACGGATTGATGACCTTTTGGACCAACTCAAAGGTGCAAAATATTTCAGCAAGATCGACCTGAAGTCTGGGTATCACCAGGTACCAATTGAACCCTCCGATGTGTGGAAGATTGCCTTCAAAGCCAAGGAAGGCCTTTTCGAATGGCTAGTCATGCCTTTCGGGTTGACGAATGCTCCCGCCACCTTCATGAGGATGATGGATGACATCTTGCGGCCATTCACCAACTCATTTGTAGTGGTGTACTTGGATGGCATTCTGATCTTCAGCTAGACTTGGGAAGAGCACCTTCACCACATCCGACAAGTCCTCCAAACACTGCGGCAACACAAGTTGTGTGCCAATTTGGAGAAGTGCACTTTTGGCATGACCCAGGTTCAATATCCGGGATACATTATTGATGAAAGGGGGGTGCATGTGGATCCAGCCAAGATCCAAGTCATTCGGGATTGGCCAGCCCCAACCACTATAACAGAGCTTCGCAGCTTTCTGGGTCTTGCTAATTTCTATCTGAGGTTCGTGTTGGGATTCTCTCATATCACTTGGCCCTTGAGTCAAGTCACCAAGGGAGGAGCGAGAGCAAATTTTTTTTGGTCGGAACCTCAACAGAAGGCGTTCACAGAACTGAAAAACCGCCTCTGTTCTGCCCCAGTGCTCACTTTACTAGACTTGCAACAGCCATTTGAGATCGAGACAGATGCCTCTGACTATGCTATTGGGGCAGTTCTTACTCAACAGGGACATCCAGTGGCATTTCACAGTGAGACATTGTCTGACACAGTTCGCAAGTATCCCACTTATGACAAAGAAATGTATTCCATTGTGTAAGCTTGTCGACAATGGAAGCATTACATTTTGGGGAAGGAAACAATCATCCACACAGACCACCGACCCCTGCAGTTCATACAGACACAAGGGAAGTTGCAGAATGATCGCCATCAGAAGTGGTCCACATATCTACAATAGTTTCATTTGAACATCAAGTACAAGAAGGGTAGCACCAATAATGTTGCAGACTGCCTCAGCCGACCACCGATCGTGGCACTCACCACCGTGCTCAACTCTTGTGGGCACGAGACTTCTGATTGGCCGCTTCTCTATGAGAGTGACCCAGAATTCAGCCACACTTACAAGGCACTCTTTGGGGGCACGCAAGTTCCAAATTTTCACCTCCAAGATGCACTTTTATGTCACCTGGGACACCTTTGTGTTCCTTCAAGCGAGCGTGCCAAGATGATATGGGAAGCACACTACAGTCGAGTCGCTGGGCATTTCGGGGTCGAGAAAATAGTAGCAATCTTGCAGAAGTATTTCTATTGGCCGAACCTTCGAAAGGATGTCGAGAAGCACATCAGATCCTGCACTGCTTGTGCCATTGCCAAACCGACCATCAAGAAGCAAGGCCTATATACTCCACTACCTACCCCTAGTCGACCTTGGAAACCCATCTCCATGGATTACATGTCGGGCCTGCCCTCTACTAAGAATGGCAATGACTGTGTTTTCGTGGTCATTGACAGATTCTCAAAGATGGCCATTATGGCGGCCTGTAAGAAGAATATCACAGCAGAAGCTACTGCTAAACTCTTCTTTGAACGAGGTGCACTTTGATCCCACAAACTTCATCATATCGCATCTGCAGCTAGCAGTTCCTCCATTGACATTCTGGTCTAGCCTCCCAGTCGAATGTTGATACCAAGCTCACCAAGTCCACAGCTTTCCATCCCCAAACAGATGGCCAGACAGAGGTCGTCAACAGAATGATTGTACACATTCTGCGCATGTACAATTCAAAGCATCCACGCACATGGGACGAGAGCCTCCCCTATGTACAACATAGTTATAATCAAGCTCTCCACAGTTCAATCTACCATAGCCCCTTTCACGTGGGCTTGGGATTCCAGCCACTATGTCCCATTGACGTAGCCATGCCATTTGCAGCTGCTCAAGACAATTCAGCTCATGTCCAGTCTGAAGTTGAAAAAGCAAGTAGATTCATCGAGTGCATTAAACACATCCGCCAACAAGTTCATGATATATTGGACAGAGCCAATGAAAATTACAAGCAGCGCCATGATCAACACCGGGTGCCACACCACTTCCAGGTGGGCGACAAAGTATGGCTACATTTGCAGAAGGAGCGCCTCACTGGACCTCACCGCAAGCTTCGCCCGCTCCGATACGGGCCGTACACCATCACCAAGGCTGTAGGTAACAATGCCTTCGAGCTTAGTACTCCACCATTCCTTGGTCTGCACCCAGTCTTCAATGTGGATCGCCTTCGTCCTTACTTTCCACCTCTACTGGACACCTCGGACATTGCAGAACAACTCACACCAACAGAGTTAAACCCAGACTGCATGGAACAGGCCACCACAGATTGTATCATGGACATGCAAATCAAGAACACTCGCCAACAGAAGATCCAACTGTATCGTGTTGTCAAAGCTGGCCAACTCCTGCACCAAGGAAAGTGGTTCACCAGGGACCAAGTTCAGCAGAAATTTCTTCATCTCATGGAGGAACTTAACGCAATGGGGACCATTGCTTCCTAAGGGGGGAGGAATGATCCAGGTGGATATTGGTGGTCACCCGCCTATTCCACTTGGGGCTCCACCATTGTCTCTTCAGTTTTTCAGTTTCGGCACAGTTTACTATTTTTAGCAGTTTTTCGGGTCCTGAACTTCCGGAGCCATTTTGAGGCCCTAAATGACCGTTTTTGGGAAAACGGAGAGCAACATGTGTCCATGGACTGATGTTTCTCATTCAAAATTTGTAGTCCTTGGATAGATATTTCTAACGAGGTATGGTACACGTCAAACGGAGATCGTATGCCAAAGTTACGCCCCTGGGAAGTTGAAACACCAATTTACCCAAACGGGGCCCATAGTTTTGGCGCTTCATCTCCTAGGGTTAGGTTTTTTGCTGTTTAGGATTTCCCATTGTTTCTAAATGATAAATAGGCCCTCGAGCCTCATTGTAACCTCGCTCTCGTAGGCTCGTAGCTCATCTCTTCTCGAGATGTCACCACGTCTTGAACAGTTTTTTCTGATTTCCTATCTGTCAAAAGCAAATTTCAGTTCTTTGATATTAATGAAATGAAGTGTTATTTCCGCTGCATCTCTGTATTTATGGTTATATGTTTATTCTGTTTCATTCCTGCATAAATCCGGATCATCACATGAGCGAGAAAGGCCTTGAGGTACTGATGAGCCACAAATTGCTTCCTGATTTGAAATCCTTATGAAGTTGGATTTTTGTAAACATTGTGTGTATAGAAAATAATGTAAATAAAGGTTTAAAACTGGAAATCATAATAGTAAACAAATTTTAGAATACATTTAGTCTAATCTTCGGGGACCATCTTCTACTATGTCTTATGGAGGTGCATTATATTTCTTAACATTTATTGATGATTTCTCCCAGAAAGTTTGGGTTTATATGTTGAAAAAGAAAGATGATGTATTTAATTTTTTTAAACAATTTAAGGCTATGGTGGAAAAGAAAATAGGAAAATCAATTAAATATTTAAGAACTGACAATGGCAGTGAATTTACTTAATTAGAATTTGAACAATTCTGTAAGGATGAAGGGATTGTTAGACATAAAACTACTATTTATACTCCTCATCAAAATGGCGTTGCTGAATGTATGAATCAGACTCTTATGGAAAGAGACAGATGCATGATCATCAATGCTAACCTGCAAAAGGAGTTGTGGGTAGAAGCTGTATCTATTGCTTGTTATTTAGTTAACAAATCACCTTTTGTTGCCATAAATTGCAAAATTCATGAAGAAGTTTGGTCAAGTCTTGTGATTATTCACATTTGAAGATTTTTGGTTGTGATGCCTATGCTCTTATTCTTAGAAATCAACATCCAAAGTTAGATCCAAAATCAAAATTTTATCTCTTTATTGGGTATGATTATGCACTGAAAGGATATATGTTGTGGCATCCTTCTTCACGAAAGATATCATTAGTAGAGATGTAACATTTGATGAATCTTAACTTTTAAAATAAGATGTTTGGAAAATTTGAATAGGAACAGGTATCACCAAATCAGCTAATTCAATTGGAGACTAAAATTTTTCCACGAAGTCGAGAGGAAGGAGAGACTTCTGATGAAAAAGTTGAAGAAGCAAAGAAAACCGAAGAAATTCTAGAACCAATTCAGTAACCAGTCACTCTAAGAAGGTATACAAGGGAAATAAGAACACCAAAAAGGTATGAAGATTCTACTTCATCTTTTGCGTTGATTAGTGAAGATGGGGAACCTTCTTGTTATCAGGAAGCAATGGATGATGCAGATAGCAAGAAATGGAAAAAGGATATGAAAGAAGAAATGGATTCCTTAGCTAAGAAAAATACATGGGATCTTGTAGAACTTCCTGAAGGGAGAAGTGTTGTTGGGTGCAAATGGGTCTTCAAGTTGAAGAGAAAAGGTGATGGAAGTATTGATAGGTATAAGGCGAGGCTAGTTGCAAAAGGGTATTCTACGGTTGAAGGTATTGATTTTCATGAGATTTTTTCACCAGTAGTTAAACTTGTTTCTATTCGCACTGTGTTCACACTAACTCCATTACTTGACCTTGAGTTAGAATAGTTAGATGTTAAAAAAAACTTTCTTCGTGGTGATTTGGATGAAGAGATATATATGGATCAACCAGATTTGACTCCTTAGGCTTAGGAAATCATTGTATGGCCTAAGGTACAAGAAGTTTGACTCCTTTATAGTGAGCCAGATTTTTATCTGAAGTGAGTATGATCATTGTGTATACTTCAAAAGTTTCAATGGCATATTCATTATCTTGGTGTTGTATGTTGATGATATTCTTATTGCAAGAAAAAACATGGAAGAAATCAATAGGTTAAAGGCTCAACTCTCTAGGAATTTTGATATGAAGGATCTTGGAGCAGAAAAACATATCCTGGGCATGGAGATACACAGAGACAGGAAGAATGGTAAGTTTTTGTTATCACAACAAAAGTATGTGAAGAAAGTGCTTGAAAAGTCCGGTATGAACAATGTGAAACCTGTTAATGTTCCATTAGCTTCCCATTTTAAGCTTTCTTCGAATTTAAGTCCTAGAACTAATGAAGAAAAGAAGTATATGTATTGTGTACAATATGCAAATGTGGTAGGAAACTTAATGTATGCGATGGTATCTACAAGACTTGACATTTCACATGTAGTTGGGTTTGTGAGCAGGTTAATAGTAAATCCGAGAGAAGAACATTGGTGAGTAGTGAATGGATGCTTTGGTATTTGAGAGGCATAAGTGAACATTGCATCAGCATTGATGGTCATGAAGGTTCAGTCTGCGAATATGTGGATGCTGATTATGCAAGTGATTTGGATAAAAGGAGGACTACTACAGGTTATTTGTTTACTCTTGCAGGTGGAGCAATCAGCTAGATGTCAAAGCTTCACGAGACATTTGCTTTGTCCACTACTGAAGTAGAGTATATAGCTGCTTCAGATGCCTGTAGAGAGGCATTATGATTAAAAGGTCTGCTTAATGAGATTGGAAGGACACAGGAGAAAGTGTGTTGAGATTCAACAAGATGATGAGCTTAGTGAAAAGAGTCGCCTTCACTAAGTGGGTCCACAGGCTATTTTTGGCGCAAGTCTATTTTAGACTATTTGTGGATGGTTGATCAAGTTGGAAAAATAGATGAAATTATATTTTTAGAATATTGGGAGAAGTCTATTTATAGATCGTCGATCTAAAAATAGAAGTGTCGATTATTATTAGCTCTTAATAATAATCCGACAATAAACAACAACTTATTCTTTTGGAGAACTTAGTTTCAGTGCAGAGATTTGGAAAATCAATGGGCTGAAGGAATTACGCAATTCCTAGGGTTTACTGGTGGTTCATGCATGGAGGACTCAGTTAGAACTGAAGTGGCAAAGTTATGACAGAGTTGGAAGAGTAGTTCATGGATTTGTATTCAGTTTAACTCAGTTAGACTCAGTTGAGCTAGTTGTATCTAGTCTAATTGAATGATACACTAGTGAGAGTGGAGTGAATTAATTAGTTAATTAATTCACAAATAATAACTCATTAATAAACTGAACAATACAACAGTTAACTACAGTGCATGTCAGATCCAGTGGAGACCTAGTGGAGAGACAGGTTAAGGGTAAGATGGACTATCTATTGTGACTATAGTGATGCATTGATTGCATCACACACACATTGGAGTTGTCAATGAGGATTTCATAGTCAAGGAAAGGGTAATTCAAATTCATTCAGAGCTATTCTTCAGCAGGGATTGCGCAGTGGAGGCAGGCTAGCAGGGGGCAAATATCGGTGCATGGATTTGCAGATTTTTCCTGATTAGTGTGTGACGATTGTATTGTACTGAGAGCTTGATGTACTAAGCTTTGTATGAGGATTGTTACATGATATCCATGATACATAATATATGATAGTTGGGGTTTTCAGCTTCAGGCTTTCCCGTTAAACAACTGTGTTATGTGTGATTGTTTTTATGCTTCACATGTGTGTGCAATTAATTTTCCACAAAAGATTAACAGTGGAATGATTCTGTATTTTGCAAGAAGTTAAATATTGTGAGATCAGGGGAATTTGGATGTATGCATGCTTAGTGTATACTAATTTCTACATGGTATCAGAGCATTGTTAATTCTTGAAGATTGCAATTGTGAAGAATTGTTGAGTTTGTGCTGGTGGACAATTCGAATTTGCTACAGAAGATTCTTGGTGCAGAAGTTGAGTATACATTGTAATGTCTTTCAATGGGTTGTGATTGGAGTATGCCCTTGATGGTAGCTCGAATTACATAGCCTGGAAGGACAGGATGGAGGCGGTGATGGAGGATAATGGACTGAAGGAGTTCATCGATAGTGATGTTCCTAAGCCGGGATCTAGCAATGCTGCATTACTTGACGCATGGCAAAAGAAGACAGTAAAAACAAGAGGAATTATGTTGGAAGGTGTGAAGGACCATATTGTGTCTAGCCTTCATAGGAAAGCCACTCCATTCTTAATGTGGAAGGCTTTGAAAGATTTGTTCCAAAGCAAAAGCGACTAGAGGAAGTTGGCGCTTAAAGACAAGCTCAGAAAAATAAAAATGGAGAAGGGAGACAGTATTCCAAAATACCTCACGAAGTTTGTCCACTGTAAGGATGAACTGGGAAGTGTGGGGGTTACTGTTGATGATGAAGACTTGGTGATCTTGCCTCTCCTTGGGCTTCTGAAGAGTTGGCATAGCTATGAAGACTCTGTCAATGGACGGGAGAAACTGGGAGGATGGGAGTGACTTTGGTCGGATCTTGTGTAGGAGGAGATAAGGCGGGGTACCAAAGATGGATCTTCATCGAATAATGAAGATGAAGAGAATTTCGCCTTGGCTGCCAAATAAAGGAAAGGGAAGGGGAAGAAATTTCCTTCAAAATCCGATGCTAAAGGCAAGAAGCAGGGTTTGTCCAAAGTGAGTGTTTTCATTGTCACGAACATGGGCATTTCGCCACTAACTGCCCACGGAAGAAGAAGAACAAGAAGGCTGCTGGAGCTGCAGCTGGAGAGGCCTTAGCCTTGCAATTTGAACTTGATTTATCTTTGATCGCATGCTTGGTTTCAAGGGCAATGGGATCGGTGTGGTATCTTGATAGTGGTGCATCTTTCCATATGATAGGAGACAAGGAGTTGTTTAGTGACTCGGAGGAGAAGGACCTCCAGATGCATATACAGATGGGCGACGATGGTCGGTACAGTGCGACTGGCATTGGGACCATTACTTTAAGAGGGATTCCGATACTCCATTATTGTTGAAGGATGTTATGCATGTTCTAGGTCTGAAGAAGAACTTGATCTCGGTCGCAATGTTGGAAGACAAAGGTTATGATGTTGTTTTCAGTGAGGGAAAAGCCTTCCTTCGACTTAAAACAATGGGTCAAACCAAGAAGATAGGGATTCAAATTAATAATCTCTACAAGCTGGAGGTAGATGGCTGCACTACAATGGTGGGAAAATCAGAAGAAGTGGTGAGCCGGGATGAGGGAGAATTATGGCACAGGAGATTGAGCCATATTCACCATGGTGCTTTGAAGATTTTGCAGCAGATTTATACTGGACTTCCCAAGGGTACTCTTGTGTAGTCAGATCAGTGCAAGGGATGTACTATGGGTAGGTTAGTGAAGACCACCTTTCATGAGAAGGAGAACCGTGCTTCAGTGATCTTGGAGAGAATTCACACAGATGTGTGTGGAACTTTCTCGGTTGCTTCAAGAGCAAAACACAGGTATTATGTTATATTTGTTGATGACTATTCTCGTAGATGCTGGATCTTCTTCATGCAGAATAAGAGTGAAACATTCTCAAAGTTCTGTGAGTTCAAAGCATTGGTGGAGAAGGAGTTGGGGAAGCAAGTGAAAGCTCTACGGAGCGATAATGGTGGTGAATACATCTCGGGCGAATTCAAAGAGTTTTGTAGCTAAGAAGGAATTCGAAGAGAACTCATAGCGCCTCATAAGCCAAAGTAGAATGGGGTCGTGGAGAGAAATAACAGAACGATCGTGGGTTCTGCACGAGCGATGCTACATGACTAGGGCCCACTGATGCACTTGTGGGCAGAAGCATGAAACACTGCGGTTTATATGCAAAACTGCTGTCCTCATAGAGTACTTGGCATGAGTACACCTGAAGAAGTTTTTACTGGTAAGAAGCCTGATATTTCTCATTTGAAGATTTTTGGCTCATCTGTTTACACTCATGTGACAAAGGACGCTAGGAAGAAGCTGGAGCCCACTGCAGAAGTTGGGATATTTGTGGGGTACACAAAAACACCCCATAATTATTGTGTGTATTTTCCAGAAAGTCGGATGACTGTGGTGCAACGGGATATAAAATTCAATGAGGTGAAAGCCATGAAGTTGTCGCTTGAGAGGGAGCTACACCTGAATGTAGAGGAGGAACTTCTTGTTCCCAAAGATGAGCCTCTAGATGTGGATCAGCCACAGGAGGAGATTCATGGAGTGGAGGAGTCCACTCATGCAGAACCAAACATCAGACAAGGCAGAAATCGTACCACAGAAGCTGAGAGACTGAAGCCTGATGCGGCATAGAATGTAGGAGTCCCTACATCACAGCGCAGATAGAGATAGTCACCTGACCGATTTACTAGATACGTGGCTCTTATGAGCAAGTGTATCATGACAGAGCCATCTTCTTTTGAAGAAGCAGTGCAGGAGCCCACATGGGTAGATGCCATGGTGGAGGAGTATGACTCCATTGTCAGAAGTAGTGCTTGGGAGATTGTTCCAAGGCCGGTGGGAAAATCAGTTGTAGGATCAAGATGCATCTACAAGGTAAAGCAAGCTGCTGATGGGAGCGTTGAGAAGTATAATGCAAGATTTGTTGCCCGAGGCTTCTCACAGATCGAGGGGATTGACTATGAAGAAACCTTTGCACCTGTCGCATGGTATTCTTCCATACAGACCATCCTTGCTCTCTCAGCGCAGATGGGTTGGCACATTCATCAGATGGATGTGAAGACTGCGTTCCTTAATGGGATCATTGAGGAAGAGGTGTACATTGAGCAGCCTAAAGGATTTGAGATCTTCAGCAGTGAGTCGCATGTGTGCAGGCTCAAAAGAGCGTTGTATGGGCTGAAGTAAGCACCACATGCTTGGTACACTCGGATTGATAGCTATTTCACTAGACTTGGCTTCACCAAGAGTGAGGTGGATGCAAACCTGTACCAAATTATGGTGGAGGGTAAGATTTTAATCATTGTTCTTTATGTTGATGATTTAATACTAATGAGTGATGAGCAGTTGATACACTCATGCAAGGCAGATATTGCAAAGGAGTTTGAGATGAAGGATTTGGGCCTCCTTCATTATTTCCTTGGATTGGAAATATGGCAGTGGGAATGTGAACTCTTTGTGTCTCAAGGCAAGTATGCCCGAGAGATAATAGAGAAGTTTCACATGCAACGTTGCAAGCCTATCGACACTCCTCTTCCAGGAAATTGGAGGAAAGAGGATGCTACATCGTCAGAGGTAGTGGATGCCACTGCTTATCGACAGTTGGTGGGTTCGCTTATGTATTTAGTCAATACAAGACCGGACATATGCTATGCGATGAACCAACTTTCACAAGCGATGGTTAAGCCTACCAAGCTCTTTTGGAAGGCAGGCAAGCATGTTTTGAGATATCTCAGGGGCACATCTGAGTATGGTTTATGGTACAAATAGATAGATGAGGTGAAGTCGCATGGCTTCACGGATGTAGATTGGGCAGGCAGCCCAAAAAAAAGAAAGAGCACATCAGGAGAGATTTTCAGTATCAGATCTACGGTAGTTTCTTGGTACAACAGGAAAAAAATATCCATGGCACTCAGTTCAGTGGAAGCAGAATACATGGTAGCAAGTCAAGATGCATGTGAGGTTATCTGGATGAGGAAGATCCTGGTTGGTTTTTTCGATTCACATTTAGATCCCACAGTGATACATTGTGATAATCAAAGTTGCATTAAACTCTTGGTTAATCCTATGTTTCATGATAGATATAAACATATTTATATCTGGTATCATCATATCAGAGATTGTGTGCAGCGGAAGATCATGTTGCTTCAGTACATTCCTACGGAAGATCAGGATGCAGATATTCTAACGAAGGCGCTCACCAGGAGAAAATTCGAATACCATAGAGGTAGGATCGGGGTGAAGGATAATCCCTATCTTGTTGAGAGGGAGTGTTGAGATTCAACAAGATGAGAGTCGCCTTCACCAAGTGGGCCCGTAGGCTATTTTTGGCGCAAGTCTATTTTTAGATATGGTGATCATATTTCAGAAGTTGCAGGATGCTATTTGTGGATGGTTGATAAAGTTGGAAAAATAGATGAAATTATATTTTTAGAATATTGGGAGAAGTCTATTTATAGATCGTCGATCTAAAAATAGAAGTGTTGATTATTATTAGCTCTTAATAATAATTCGACAATAAACAACAACTTATTCTCTTGGAGCACTTAGTTTCAATGCAAAGATTTGAAAAATCAGTGGGCTGAGGGAATTACGCAATTCCCAAGGGCAACTGGTGGTTCATGCATGGAGGACTCAGTTAGAACTCAAGTGGCGAAGTTATGACAGAGTTGGAAGAGTAGTTCATGGAGTTGTATTCAGTTTAACTCAGTTAGACTCAGTTGAACTAGTTGTATCTAGTCTAACTGAATGATATACTAGTGAGAGTGGAGTGAATTAATTAGTTAATTAATTCACAAATAATAACTCATTAATCAACTGAACAATACAATAGTTAACTACAGTGCATGTCAGTTCCAGTGGAGTCCCAATGGAGAGATAGGTGAAAGGGCAAGATGGACTATCTGTTGTGACTATAGTGATGCATTGATTGCATCACACACACATTGGAGTTGCCAATGAGGATTGCGCAGTCAAGGCAAGGGTAATTCGAATTCATTTAGAGCTATTCTTCAGAAGGGATTGCGTAGTGGAGGCAGGCTAGCAGGAGGGCAAAGATCAGTGCATGGATTTGCAGATTTTTCCTGATTAGTGTGTGACGATTGATTGTACTGAGAGCTTGATGTACTAAGCTTTGTATGAGTTTGTTAAATGATCTCCATGATACATCATATATGATAGTTGGGGTTTTCAGCTTCATGCTTTCCCATTAAACAACTGTGTTATGTGCGATTGTTTTTATTTATGCTTCACATGTGTGTGCAATTAATTTTCCACAAAAGATTAACAATGGAATGATTCTGTATTTTGCAAGAAGTTAAATATTGTGAGATCAGGGGAATCTGGATGTATGCATGCTTAGTGTATACTAATTTCTAAAAAGTGAATGTGTTCTGTGATAGTCAGAGTGTTGTCCATTTGGCTACAAATCTAGCCTATCATAGCAAGACAAAGAACATTGATGTAAGGTATCACTTTGTGAGACATGTAATCGATGGTGGCAAAGTAGTTCTCAAGAAGGTATGTACATAGGAAATATCATGCAGACATATTCACGAATCCAGTTACAGTAGAGAAACTGAGATGGTGTCTAGTTTCTCTTGGCTTGAAGAAGAGATGATGAATGGGCATGTGCAAGGGATTAGGAAAATTGTTGTCAAGGTGGAGTTTGCTGAAATATGAAAACTAATCTTGTAATTAATGGAATTTATTAGATATTTGGTTTTATAACGAAGAGGCAGTTATGTAACAATGTAGCCCATATTAAATTGGGATGGCCCGATAGGCTTGTAACTTAAGGAGAATCATTCTCGATTAATAATGTTTCCAATCGCTTGTCTCATGGGGATTCCTTGACACCCTGTCAAGCTTTTACCTTGTAAATTCGCGTAATTACTTTTGTTTGTATTTATTTTATTTTCTATTCAGTTATATATATATCTATATCTATATCTATCTATCTATATATATATATATATATAAGTAATATAAACGAAACATTTGCAAACCAAACGAGCCAAACATTTAATTCCAACGAACTAATGCCAACATTAATTTTGGTTTCAAAAATATGAATTGAGCAAATCCTTTTAACAATAAACAATATAGCCTATTTTCCTTGTTAAGAGGCCAAATAAGATGATGAAAAATCTTATTGGCTGTGAAAATCCTTGCATATATTTTATAGGTTGAGCTTTCAACACGTATTAAGTAATATAAATGAAACATTTGCAAACCAAACGAGCCAAACATTTAATTCCAACGAACTAATGCCAAACTTAATTTTGGTTTCAAAAATATGAATCGAGCAAATCCTTTTAACAATAAATAATATAGCTCCTTTGCCTCGTGAAGAGGCCCAATAAGATGATGAAAAATATTATTGGCTGTGAAACTCCTTGCATCTATTTTATAGGTTGAGTGACCATATTTCATGAAACTGGATGGAAAATTTTAGGTTAATTTCAACACGGATTAATGTCACGGACTATATTCGATTACTAATATTCCTATCCGTAGACAATACAGACTAAAAAATACTCATTGTTTATGAAGTAATTTTTTTTTTTAATTGAATCTTCCTTATATATATATATATATATATATATAATTTTAAATATTATGAAAAAATACCATTAAATTTTATTTTAAAATATTGATATATTATTTTTTAAAGGACATTGCAAAAATTTATTATAAAATAATAATTAATAAATTTTAATTTATAAAATCATTATTATAAGATAATTACATCGTTTTTGAAATCGAAAGCTTTAATAGAGATTTCAATCTCCACTAAATGGTGAAATTACTAGCCCCTCTCATTAAGTTGGTGTGCAATTTTCTTTCACTTTAGTTTACCTTTTAATAGAATGCTCTGAAATTTCCATTGAAAAAATAATTTACAATTTTTACCTACAGAAAAATAAAATTTCATACTTGCTATTTAATTGAAATCAAAATATACTAATAACTATTGAATTAAAATCTCCCAAAGAATTATATCAAGAGCTATGACATTCTATCAATAGATAATGTAAAACTGTAAAACATGGAAACAAGCAATGTCCCAATGATTACAACAACTTGAGTTTCAAATTTTTTTTTGGCATTCACCATAAGGAGATCATCAACATTTTATGTAATCACTAAATGTACTATAGGTTGTAGTTATGCCTCATTTTATCTTATGTTCTCATTAATGTTTAGTTCATCTAGATATGTCATACTTCTAGCTCCTCAAAAAATTCTTGTAATTGGTGAATTATTTATTGCCAAGGATTTAGGGCCATGCTATGTAATGTATCAATACCTAAGAACTAATCAATAACCACTCGAGAATCACCAAATATCTGTAAGAACTTCACATTCCTAGACATTGCAAACTCAAGGAAAATCCAAAGCCCAATTAATTCTTCTTTATTATTAATTACGGGCCCTAACCCCAATCTACGAAGGAAAGTATGATCTAGTTGTTCATATGAAATGCATATTTTTCTATGAATACAACTTTTTCATGACTTTTGGCTCCATAAAAGAAGGTCCAAACCTTTGAAGTATCTATCCCACAACTAATTGGAGTTATTTTCTTCTTCTTTAGACCATTTTTGCTAGGTTCCTTCATTGTTTTTTTTTGTTTTGTGTACCACTTGTCATATATTTGTGGCCTGACTATGGAATATGGTTCTGTTTTGGTGCATCTATATATTCCAAATGAGAAATACTAGAAGGATCAAAATATGCTACAAGTCAAGGGTTTTTGTGCATTCTGTGAAGCATTTCACTAATTACCTACTCAGCCATGTCCCCGCACAGGCCTCCTCAAACAATATTTTTCTCCACATCAGTGACGATAATACAAAATCCAAGAACAAGTGTGCCACTGAATCTTTATTATCACATCAGAGTGGGAACTATGTACGCCCTTCCCAACCTCCCATCTAAAGATAACCTTGCATGAAGATCATGTTATTTAGCACCAACCATAGAAAGATGAATATTTGTAAAGGGAAATGCCACCTCCAAACAGCTGTATAACACTAAAATGTGTCTAAATCTACTTCTTGTGTCATCGTTAGTTCATAAGCTAGTTTCTTTATCACCACCTTGCATTCTTTGTTCATTTTCCATATGAGTTTGTCCAAGCCTTTGTTTAACCTAATGGCATTCTATGTAAGTGACAAGACAAATTGTGCATTAGAGGAAATTTCATCCTAAAAGTTCCCAAGAAAATTTCCATGTCATAATATAAAAACCAATGACACATGTAAATATTTTGGAGCCTAAAATGAGAAACTACTTTTTTTAACTGTATTTTTGGCTTATCTCTTTATAGGTTTACTCAAATTTCAAGTGTAGGCACTTGTTGGATGCATAATTAAATTCCACACCCAATTAGTAACCATTATGCATACTTCTTAGAAGACCAACATTGAAAAAAATTGAAGACACATTAAAAAGCATTTTCAACACGCTTTTTTAATGTATTTTCATTTTTTATAATGGGGGTCTTCTCAGATGTATTAATAATTTGTACTCATTGGATATAGAATTTAATTTCACATCCAACAAGTATTTGCACATGATATTTGAGTAAATCTATAGGGAGATAAGCCAAAAATACAATAATTTTTTTTTTCTTCTTCTTCCTAAAAAATTCATAACTCTTGTTTTATTATTTTAACTATTATTTTTGTTATTTTTCATTAGGAGGCCACTTTTAGGCTAAAAGTTACTCTAATTGTCCATTCCCATGCTAGATTCTATGAGAGACCTAGGGCATTAGCTGATTTCCAAGTTCTTAGGGACATCTCATTGGCTCTAGGTTCAATCACTTCAGAAATTAGAGAAATGCCTATGTGCTTTAACACCACTTTTAGGTTCAAGGAGATTATTTTGAGGCCATCAACTCCTATCCAAAGATCATGTCTTAAGTATATTTTTCTTCCATATTCGACCTACCATAGAAGACATTTTTATATTATTTCAAACATTAACACCAAGGCCTCTGAAAGATTTGACCCTCTTTGTCATCACTTTGTCTCTAGACGAATCCATTCTTCAAATTTTTTATTCTTCTAATACTTGTCTCTAATAAGAGCTACCCATAATCCAGCACCAAACATAATCCTACAAATACTTCTGGGAACTAAAATCATTTCCAAAATGGAAATGTATTTAAGCCCCCATTCTCCCAATTTCGTTGGGTTGGAAATGTATTTCTAGCTTGCTAAATGCATAATTTTTTTTCTTTTTCCTTTTGAAAGAAACTCAAAGCATAAACTTCTAATTCTATTCAAATTTTTCTTAATACACTAGCTAAGGTCAACAAACAGACATATTTCTTCCCAAATCAATTTTACCATGATTAATCGGCAAGCCAAAGAGCCATGGGTTGCACCAGTGATTGATCCAAATATTCCACTTTATTTACCATCCATAGCCAATCAACAACTCAATAATAATTACATTTAATTGGAAACCAATATATTTTACTCCCTCGTATAAAGGGAAAATTTTGAAACAAATATTTTTTTTTTTAAATTTAAAAGTATACTTTCACGAACCCTATTAGTTAACATAATTGACTTGGAAGGACTATCATCCATGTCTATATCTTCACAATACAATGTAGTTATGATCCAAATACTTCTCCACTCTTCAATCAAACCATGTAAAAATATGATAGCTTCAACAATGAATAAATGTTATGTGAGTTTGACCAATGTGAATACTTGTATACCTTTGGTTCTCCCTTCCCTTGCTACTTGGTTGAGAAGAAGACTTAAGCCTTCCACTTTCAACATGAATAGAAAACATGAAATTGGACATCCTTGTCATATTCCTCTAGAATATTTAAAAAATAGAAATGGTATTCCATTGAATACTACCACAAATTTTGACAAGGAGACACATCTAATTATCCAATAAGTAATATCAAGAGGCACATCAATTTGTAGTAAAACTAGTCTCACAAAAACCCAGTTAACTTTATAATATGATTTAACCAAATCTAATTTCAATACTAACCCTAGGAGCTTCTTGACTTTCATACTATGTAGTCCTTATTTTACTAATCCAATAACATTGAGAATCTCTCCATTTTTCAAGAATCCAAATTTCATTTACAAATACCTTTTCAAACCTGTGACTTCAAACAATTTACATGTAAATGATTTTTTTTTAATATGTTTTTTTTAATTATATATATATATATATATATATATATATATATATATATATATTTAATAATTTAAAAATAATTATTTTTTCCAAGATTTTACTTGATAAGCTCAAAAACATATAATTTTTTGTGAGATTTAGGTTTCTTTTTAATTCCTAGGCTACTTACTAGTGGGTCTTGTTTTGGGTGGTTTAGTCCACTTAAGAGTATAGTGGTAGCTACATGAATAAACCACATGTCACATGAGTATGACTTGATATCAAGCGAATACAAAACCTACTTATTTATATGACAAAAAAAAATATTAATTTAAACTATATATGCATATTTAAAATATTTAATTAATAAAACAATTATAAAATTCACATATTAGATTTCAAAACTATATGTAATCTTGAGCCCTGGTGAAAATTCGATGTAATAAAAGTTAATAAAGGAAAAATAATAACCAAGATTATGGGACACGTATTCCAAGCTCAATGTTGGGCCAAAACATCCTAGTGTGGGTGTTCACATGGTTTATTATGGCTATGGAATTGGAAAAGGAAATGGATAAGGCATTAAAGAGGCAAAAAGTATTTTTGGCACATTTATTTATGAAAATAATGGAAATTAGGAGAAAATGGAGGTGAAAGGTCACAAGTTGCATGTGAGGAGGAAAATGAAGGAAAATAATGGAAGCTGAAGAAAATGGAGACCTCATCAATAAAAAGGCTTGTGAGAATCAGTTCATACCTTTTGTTAGTTAAGTTTTGGAGCTCTCTCATTATTCTCTCTCTCTCCCTCATATTCTTGGATACTCAGAGTTTTCTTGGAGCACTTTTGGAGGGTGTGGCATACTTTGTGAATTGGATCAAGAAGGCAGAGGAAAAGTAGGAAAGCACAAGAGGACATCAGGATCAACAATTATAGTGTGTTTTGATTGCAGGTACTGAGTCGCATGTATATTTTACTCACTATTTTTGGCATGCATGGTGTATGCATGTGGTTTCTTAGTCATGATCTGTCATTGGCATGGATGATTTCCTAGATTGACAATGGATTTTCATAGCCTTTCCATTTCTTGTACAACCATGGTGATGCGGGTTTAGTTTCATTGTTTGATTCCTGGTTGGTTCTCACGTTCCTTTAGTTGTGGGTTGAGTTATTAGTTTCTAGAAGCCTTAGTTGGACAAATGTTATGGAAGCCTAATGAAAAATTGTGCGTTGAGTTACTAGTCCTGAATCCTTGGTTGGAAAAATGCTCTGGAAGCCGTAGGTGGGTTGAGTTACTAGTCCTGGAATCCTTGGTTGGAAAAACGCTTTGGAAGCCATAGGTGGGTTGAGTTACTAGTCCTAGAAGCCATGGTTCGACAAATTATCTTGAAGACCTATAAAAGTTGGGATTGAGTTAATAATCCTGGAAGCTCTGGTTGGAAAAAACACTGTAGAGCCCTGGAACAATTTGGGTATAAACCAATCCATGATGCTTGTGATTTCCAACTGTGAGGTTGAATCATTGGTCTAGGGTTGAGGTGGTTTTTCCTCTTGAAGCTCTATTTTGGTTTTGATGGATTTGGTTTACGATTTCCCACATTAATGCTTGTAAAATGGCATGAGGGTGACTGGTTGAAGAGAGATTTGGCTCATCCATGTCTATGGTCAAGTGGAACGTGGAAGTCTGAAACTTGGTTTCATTTTTCTTTTGGAAATATGAGCTCTTTTTCCTTTGTATTGATGGGTAAGTATGATTTTTATTATATGGCTTATATGGTTTTTATGTGCTTTCCATTTCTGTTTATTATATGCTAGTTATGTCTAAGTTTTATGATGGTGGTGAAGTATTGCTCTCATCATGTTTTGATTCATAATTGAATGAACAATATATCTATGCCTAAATAGATTATAATGCAGTTAATGTAATGTAGCGACAATGGTTCCTATCAATTCTCAGATAAGTATGAGACCCCTATGTTGAGATATGTTGTTTACACCTGTAGATTAAATATTTGTGACATGTTTGACGAAATTCCTGTCATGGCTAGTAGGGGTCCAGTCAAGTCCTTGTTCAAATGTTTGATTATGCACCATTTTTTCATTGTTTTAATTCATTCATGAGCTTGTCATTGAGTTTTGTGCAGTGGTCTGGGCTATGGGCATGAAAAATTTCCTTAAATCTCGAGGACACAGGCACAGGTCTAGGTAATTTAGTCCTTGGATGCAAGAATACAGGATTGTGCATGCGTTTAGAGCCTCCCAAACATAGGCATGTCATCTTGTGCATGCGTCCAAAGCTTAAGTGGGTTAAAAAATCAATGGGATCTAGGGGATAGCTACCTGAGTGGTTTGGATGGTTCTTAGGTGTTAGGAAACCAACTCCAAAAATATAAGAAAAGAGAGATCAATGCCTTATAAATAAGCCACTTCGAGGGGGAAACCTCCTTTAAATTACATAAATGAACAATTCTTGGATGATCCAAATGACAAAAGCTCTTTTCTATATATAAGAGTCTATGAGGTCACAATATAGTCCTAACATACCTAACAATAATAATGTAAGGGCACAATAATAATAGTATGGGGGTTACAAGGGTACAAAAATAAAAATAAGGGGGTTAAACTAACAACAATAAGGGACTACACTAGTAATATAGGGACCTAACATGCCCCTCTCCTTCAAAAAAGTGTTGTCCTCAATGCTTGAGTAGCTCTGGATGCTTCTCTATAAAATTCTCATCCTCCCATGTAGAATCTTCAGTGGGTAAGTTCTTCCACTTGATGAGATACTCTGAAATGGATCGATTTCGTAGTTGTCGAGTTCTTGTTTCCATGACTGATTCAAGTTCGAATATGATTTTTCCTTCCTCATCAAGTTCTGGCAATAATGTTTGAACTGGACGTTTGTCACCTATAACCTTCTTTAAGCATGAAAAATGGAAAACTAGATGTACTCACGAAGAGGTAGGAAGCTCCAATTTGTATTCCATAGTACCAATCTTTTGTAAAACCTTGTAAGACCATAGTACTTTGGTGATAGTTTATTATCCTTCTTAGCTTTCTTGAGGGACATTTGTTTGTATGTTTGTAGTCGTAAAAATACCCAATCTCCTACATCAAAACTTCTCTCGTTGCGATGTTGATCTGCCTGTTGTTTCATTCGATTTTGCACCAAAATTAGGTTATCCTTTAAGAGTTGGAGAGCTTGTTGTTGATGCTCTATGTGATATTCCACTGCTTGAACCTTAGAATTTTCTCTTAAAGTTTATTTGATGGATGGTGGATGATATCCATAAAGTGGCACAAATGGGGTCATTTTTATTGCAGTATGGAAGGAAGTGTTATACCACCATTCAGCCAGAGGTAACCACTTGACCCATTGTGTTTGTTTATCATATACAAAAAAACGAAGATATCCTTCTAAACATTTGTTCACTATTAAGATGAGCTATGAGCTAGTTGAGTACCCAAACAAGAAAATAATTCCGTCCAAAAATTTCCAGTAAAAATGGGATCTCTATCGCTTACAATAATCTTTGGGTTTCCATGTAGCTTTTGAATTTTTTCCATAAATGTAGTAGCAAATGTACTTTCTTTAAATGGATGAGATAATGCACAAAAGTGTGCATACTTGGTAAGTATATCAACTACCACCATGATGACGCTCTTTCGTTCAGACTTAGGTAAACCTGTGATAAAATCCATTGAAATATCCTCCCAACATTGACTTGGAATGGATAAAGGTTGTAGAAGAGGGTATTAATTGTATCAACTTTATTTTACTAGCAAACCAAACATTCCACCACAAAATTTCGAATATCAGATTTAAGGCCATCCCTGAAAAATTCTTTCTTCACCCTGTGGTAAGTTTTTAAAAATCCTAAGTGTCCTCCTAAAGGAGAAGTATGCAATTCAACAGAATATTTTGTTTTAGTTGGGAATTATTAAAAAGATATAAGCGATCTTTGTACCACAAGGAATAATTTTTCCAACTAAATGTATCAGATGTACTAGGATCTTGCAACAAATTTTGATTGAGTGTCCACACTTCTTATTCCTTCTTAGCAACACCAGACTTCATCCTTTCTTGAGAGTGCATCTGCAACAACATTTAACTTCCCTTTTTTTTAGATTATTTCAAAGTCATAACCCAACATCTTTGTGACCCATTTTTTCTGCTCTTCTCAAGATAGTCTTTGTTCCAAAAAGTGTTTAAGACTATCATGATGAATTTTTACCTTGAAGTGTCTTCCCATTAGATAAGGTCGACATTTATTTAATGCATGTAGTATTGCCAACATTTCCTTCTCATAAATAGCTTTCTATAAATACTTTCCTTTGATTGGACGAATTTAAAAAGTAATGGGTCTTCCTTCTTCCATTAAAACAACACCAATTCCATTTCTTGAGGCATCACATTCAACAATAAAGGTTTTTGTGAAGTCTGGTGTTGCTAAGACTGGTGTGAGACACATTGCCTCTTTAAGATGTTCAAAGGCCTTAGCTGCTTTAGGAGTCCATGAAAATGCATCTTTCTTCAAGAATATTGTTAGAGGTGCTGCTATTCTCCCATAATTCTTAACAAAATTGCAATAATACCCTGTTAGCTCGAGAAATCCTCGCAATTTCTTTATGGTTGTGGGGACTTTCCATTCCCTAATGGCTTTGATTTTGTTAGGGTCTACCTTAACACCCTTGTGAGTATGACCCAAATATTCCATATCTTGTAATCCAAAGAAACATTTGGAGGTTTTTGCATATAATTGTCTCTCCTCCAGTAGTTTGAGCACCCTGTCAACATGTTGAACATGATACTTCCAAGGCCTGCTGTAGATTAGTATATCATAAAAAAATACTAACATAAATTTTCTAAGGAGGGGTTTAAAAATGGAATTCATTAACCCTTGAAATGTAGAAGGTGCATTGGTAAGGCCAAAAGGCATGAAAAAAAAATTCATAATGATCCTCATGAGTTCGAAATGTTGTTTTCGGAATATCTTCAGTCTTCATTCTAATTTGATGATATCCTGAACGAAGATCCAAATTGGTAAAATAAATTTCTCCATGTAATTCATCAATCACAGGAATGGGAAATTTATCTTTAATAGTGATCTTATTGAGCTCCCTACAATTCAGACACATGTGCCATGATCCATCCTTCTTTTGCATGAATACTAGTGGAGCAGAGAAATAAATTTGACTAGGTTGAATTATACCAACCTCTAACATTTCCGCAATCATATGTTCAATTTCGCTCTTTTGGACATAAGGATATCTATAAGGCTTGATGTTTGGAGGAACACTTCCTGGAATCAAATGAATAGCATGATAATGATCACGAATAGGTGGGAGTCCTTTGGGAGTTTCAAACACCCTGGAGTGATTGTCCAAGGCTTTTTGGAGATCTGGAGAAATAGATGATTTTGATGTTGGAACTTCCAGTGAGCATAATTGTGCAATTACGCCCAGTTGTTCGTTATTAAGAAGATTTGTCATGAAATTAGAGCTTATTATCTTTCCCGACCTCCCTGTAATACCCCGTAGTTCAACTTCCTTTCCTTCTGAAAAGAATTTCAAGAAAATTTCTTGAAAATTAAAAGCTACCGTCCCCAAAGATTGTAACCAGTGTAATCCTAGTACAACATCAACACCTTCCATTGGAATGGAAAGAATTGGACTATTCAATACATATTCCTCCATGGTTAGCTTGATATTATGGCATTTCCATAGAAATTTATGGTTCCTCCATTTGCAACCATCACTTGACATTTTGGTGCTGGGTATAGGGAGAAATTTAATTCCTTGGATACCTTACAATGAATAAAATTATGGGTACTACCTGAATCAATCAACACTATTACCTTTTTCTTCTTGATATGTCCTTCTGTCTTGAGAGTTTGAGGAGTGGTAATTCTTGTTAATTCATTACACGATATGGTGGGGTCACTTTTTCTTTTTCTAGGGTTGGTTCCTGGTGTATATCCTCTTCCTTTGAAGTTTCTTTCTCATTTTCTTCCTCCTCTTCACAATATATGTAAAATAATTTATTCTCAGTACACTTATGACCTTTAGTGTATTTTTTATCACAACTGTAGCAAAGCCCTTTTTGTATTTTTTATTCCAATTATTGTGGTGTCAACCTTGTAGGTTGTGGAAGTCTAGGAGTAGCAACACTTCCATCTTTATAGATGCGAGTGGTAGGATTCCTTGTCGCCATAATTTTACATTCAATTTTTCTTTCCAACCTGAAAGCCTTCTCCAATGAATCAGGTTCTCAAATGCAAAACTCATGTTGGATGTTATCCTTTAAAGTCCCTATGAAGACATCAATCCTATGTTCCTCTGGAATATCAGTTACCCTTATATTAAATTTTTGTAAGTCCTCAATGTGCTCCACCACTAAACTGTTTTGTTTGAGATTTATCAATTGGGTAAAGAAGGTGTTACTCCTTGTATCTTCATAATGTGCTATCATTTCCTCCGTAAAACTTGACCAAGTGACAATTTTTTTACAGGAGCTAGCCATAGATACCATACAAATGTATTTTTATCTAAATATAAAGTTGAAATGTGTACCTTTTGTGTGTTTTGCATGTTATTGAGATCAAAATATTGTTCCATATGTAGTATCCATGTTATAGGATCCTTGCCATCAAACTTCCTCATATTGATCTTTGGAAAATGGTGGGTCTTCCATCCAATGTTCGAGTTTATGAAATCATTAGTAAAATTTATTTTGTTCTCATCATTATTTTCCTCTACTATATTTTCTCCATTCGGAATCATTTCTTATATCATCTTTGTCAAACCTTCCTTCAAACCTTTCATTAGATCATTCTTCATGTATTCCATGTTGTCTTTCATTTTTTCTTCTATACCATCGATCTTAGCTTCCACGCCTTTCTTCAAATAATCCATATTAGCTTCCATGCCCTTCTTCAAACCATCCACCTTAGCTTCCATGCCTTTCTTCAAAACTTCCATCTCATTTTTTGGTGCTCTTTGCGAGAGCAAAATTTGGTGCACTTGCTCTTGTAATTGTGATATATCATGTTGAAATTATTCATCTTCATGAGTCATAATATTGTATTATGAGGGCTTAATGGGTGTTGAATTCTTTTTCGGGGGCATTTTATAACCCAATACTGATATATATGCTTCAATATGCCCTTGGAATCACTTCACACTGATTTTTAAAACAGGAATTATGCAATTTGAAAAAAAAAATACACACCTTTTTCTTTCTTTTGAGGAGCTTGATATTGAAACTAAATTATCTCTATGATTTCAGATCTTCAATAACTAAAATTTAGTCCTGTAGTATCCTTCTGAAGCTTCTTTGAAATTCCACAAGTCTGACTTGATTTGGATGCTTCAAGGCAAAGTTATGCCCAATCTCCCACAATGACCTAATTATTTACTGGTTCAGTATAGCCGCACTTGTATGACGTGCCACATGTCACTAGTTCCTCCTTCGAATCTGAAATTGATACACATGAAACTAAAGTCTGTGTACTTTGGGCCACTTGTTACAGAATTCCGATCCGATGCTCAGAGAGAGAGTTATGATGATTTTCTCATGGTCACATCTTTGAGATGAAATTTGGGAGCCTGAAAAAACCCTAACTTCCACTGATCATATCTCCACAAATATTGTGAACCAAGATCTGAAATTTCTACATGACGTTCCTCAAGATTTCAGCTTCGATTTGTAAGAATTTTAGCTTATGAACATTCGTAGAAAAAATGTTATAGAGAAAATTCCATGATGACCTATTTAGGTGAAATTCAGGAGCCTTAACAAACCCTAACTTCCACAGATCATATATTTGAAAATATTGCGAATCAAGGTCTGAAATTTTTACACAACGTTCCTCATGATTTTGACTTCGCTCTATACAAATTTCAGCTTCTTAACCTTCGTATAAAAAAAAATTATAGCGAAAATTCCACGATGACCTATTTGGAGCAGCGAAACCCTAGAATCCAAATACCAAATGTTAGGAAACTAGCTCCAAAAATAAAAGAAAAGAGAGATCAACACCTTAGAAATAAGCCACTTCGAGGGGGAAACCTCCTTTACATTACATAAATGAACAATTATTGGATGATCCAAATGACAAAACCTCCTTTCTATATATAAGAGTCCATGGGGTCACAATATAGTCCTAACCGACCTAACAATAATAATGTAAGGGCACAATAATAATAGTATGAGGGTTACAAGGGTACAACAATAACAATAAGGGGGCTACATTAACAACAATAAGAGACTACACTAGCATTATAGGGACCTAATACTAGGAGTCTTGTTACTGATGTGGAAGGTCTATATGATGTGTTTCCGTCGATTCCACTTCCTTGAGGTCACCTAGGAGGTTGAATCTGATCATAGTAGTCTCTCGTCACATGTTTACCCTAGTTCACCGGTTACATGGGTAGATGTGGGATGAGGGTATTATAGAGTGGTATCAGAGTATGGTTCACCCCTTGGATTGGATGGGAGGTGTGTTGGTCATGCTTTTCTGTTGGTTGCATATGTGTTTCTCATACCTATGGTGTATGTTCTTGTTGCACCCGCAGATTGTTGGTCGTGGTTGCAATGATGTCATCATGTGTAGGTTGATGGCGTTGTTGTAGACTATGCCATCATGAGTGTATGAATGATTACGTGTTGTGTATACATGTCTATATATGTCATTACATTTATTTCCCATGTATGTTTGGTTACATGTGGTTATATTTTGTCACATCTATTATTCTTTTATGCTTGATTGCATGTTGTTTATGCTTGTGTATTGTATGTGGTTATGCTTGTGAGTTTTATGTGTCTATGCTTGGGTATGGTGGATGTTGTCATGCATGTGGCATGGTATGTGCAGTGATGTGGTCATATATTGACGACAATAATATGACTAGAATGACATTTACATGTTGATATGCCTATTTATTATATGTCTATATGCTGATATGGTTATATATATGCATGAATGACACTGAATTGTTGATATTACAGATGAGATATCCTCCCAAAATTATGCTAAGGTACGTTGTTTTATTGTGATTTTGTTTAGGTGATATATTATGCATTGTAGGAGAAAGATCAAAATCAATAGTAATATGGTAGACTACAAAGACTCTCCCTATAAGTTAGATGAGCAACATGGTGTTGGGAACTCTTATGACTTGGAAGACACACTGAGAGGTTTAAAGGAAAAAATAAGGAGTTAAAGGGAAGATAATGAGAGGCTCATATAGGCACGGGAAATGCAAGCAAAGGATAATGCAACCATCCTTCAAAGTTTTTCAGAATTATGGAAACAAGAGCCACTTCCAATCATCGATGGACAGGAGGATGTGACCAATGAAGCATATGGCAGTAGGTCTCCCAACAGTTAGAGGTCGGATAGAGATGTCATGATTAGACATGGAATATTTTTGGACACTCCTGATAGGAGAGGTGACCGACACAAATATCATTCTAGTTTTTGTTTTGATAGGCATCGTGATAGTCATCGTTATCATCCTTACAAGAGGAGTGACAGGGGCTATCTTCTGCATGAGTTTAAGAATGAAAAACCACCTAAATTTGATGGAGAGATGAAGAAACCATAGGATGTAGAGGCATGGTTGCTAGGTATGAAGAATTTTTTCAGATTACTCAGAAAATATGAAAGGTAGAATAGCTACATTGAGCCTCAGTGGTAGAGCAGATATTTGGTGGGAAGATGTGAAGGATGTTAGAGATATTTATGAGGAGGAATTGACTTGGAGTGAGTTTGAGAGGCTATTCTAGAAGAAGTATCTATCAGAGAGATACTACGATGATAGGGGAAATTTTTTTTATGAGATGAAGATGGGTTCCATGATAGATGATGAGTATACTATCAAGTTCTTGGAGTTACTGAGATATGTCCCTTACCTCTAGGAGGAGAAGGCAAAGATTCACACATTTATTATTCGGATTTCGCTAGAATTTAGAGATAGGATTGAGATTGATTAGCCTAGATCAAGGAGGAGGCGATCCAGAAACTAAAGAATTGTTAAGAGCAATCAAAGCGAAAATATGAGGAAAATCGATACTGGAAAGGTAATGGTAAGAATAAAAGAATATGGGGCAAGAAGGGAGCAAGCCCCCAAGATACAGGTAATAAGGACAATGTTGCACCACCTAAGAAGTTCAATGCATATGGCAGAAGACAGGGATTTCAATTTGGGGAGAAAAATAAGGATGAAGGATGGAATCCTATACAGTGTTGGACTTGTGGAAAAGATCACCGTAGGAGAGATTGTCCACAACATGAGGGTCGTAGGCCACAGATCTACAGTGCACAAGAGGCACAAACAGTGGGAGATGGTGTACATAGTATTCCCAGGATCTATGAAGTGCTGGAAAATATGCAGAAAGGCATCATCATTGAGTTGGTTGGTAAGCTTTGTGATCAAGTTATTTCTATTTTGATTAACCCTGAATATAATTATAGCTATGTTAGTCCTAACTCGGTGGATAAGTGTGTTTTGAATAGAGAAGTGCCTAAAAATTCTTGGTTAGTACAGTTTGATAGAAGTACAAAGAAATGAGTTCATCATTAGGTAAGAGGATTTTCATTTGAGTTTAATGGTATGCCTACATCAACACATTTGAATGTATTACCATTAGGATCATACAATATTCTATTGGGTATGGATTGGCTATATCTCAATAGGAACAAGGTAGATTTTTATGATAAAGGCCATTGAATTCTTGGATGAAAATGGGGAACAAAGAGTCCTACAGGGTAAGAAGAAAGCAACATGAGTTAGGATGGTTACAACTGTGCAGGCCAAGCACAGTCGCAAGAAAGGGTGTGTGTTGTTTGCGGTACATATTTCTAGTGACAAAGGTAAGGAAGTTGAGGATGTAGATGTTTTCAGCAGGTTACCATTTCTATATTAGTTTCAAAATGTATTTCATGCAGACATTTCAGAGTTACCACCTCATAGGGAAGTAGAAATTTCTATTAAGTTGGTACTAGGGACAACTCTAGCATCAAAATCACATTACAGAATGAGCATACCTGAGTTGGTAGAGTTAAAGTTGTAGCTGAAAGAGATGCTTGAAAAGGGATACATTAGGTCGAGTGTATCACCATGGGGCACACTAGTATTGTTTGTGAAGAAGAAGAATGATACTCTCAGATTGGGCATTGAATACAGGAATTTGAACAAAGTGACCACTAAGAACATGTATATGTTGTCGAGGATTGATGATTTGTTTGATCAGTGGAAGGGAGAAACATTGTTCTCTAAGATCGACTTGATATCAGGATACCATCAGGTACGCATAAAAAAGGATGGTATTGACAAGACAACCTTCTGGACCAGGTATGGAAATTATGAGTTTGTTTTAGTTCCTTTCGGTTTGACTAATTCTCTAACTACATTTATGTGTTTGATGAATAGTGTGTTGTGTCCTTATCTAGACAAGTTCATTATTATGTCCATTGATGATATACTATTATATTCTAAAAATGAGGAAGAACATGCCAAGCATTTGGCAGCAGTGTTGAGATTGTTGATAGTGCATCAGTTGTATGCTAATCTTATCACATCAAATGTCTTTCAGATTGAGTTTCATTACTTGGGACATGTTGTTTCCAAGGAGGCATCGTAGTAGATCCAGAAAAGAAAAGGACCATCATGGAGTGGGTAGCTCTTAGGAATGTGGATGAGGTGAGAACCTTCATGGGATTGACAGGTTATTAAAGGAGGTTCATGGGGAACTTCTCACATATTTTTTATCTGACTACATAATTGGAGAGGAAAGGTAAGAAGTTTGAATGGACAGAGTGTAATGCCAGTTTTGAGCATCTTAAGTAGTTGTTGACATATGCTCTAGTGTTAAATATTACATATCCTGACAAGTTTGTGGTATGTGCTTATGCTTGCAAGAGAGGACTTGGTGGAGACATTATGCACGATGGACAAGTAGTATGCTATGAGTCATGAAAAATATATGAGCACGATCAAAACTATCCAATGCATGATCTTGAGTTGGCAATTATCATTCATGCATTGAATATGTGGAGGCACTATATTTTAGGTAGACGGTTTGTATTGATGAGTGATCACAATGGATTGAGGTATCTATTTTATGAACATAATCTTAATGCTAGACAAGCTAGATGGTTTGCCATGGTTAATGAGTTTGAATTTGAGATCAGGTACATAAATGGTAAAGAGAACAGGGTCATAGATGATCTTAACAAACATATACATGTGAATCACATAGCAGTAATGAGCTCCTATGGGATAGATATACATGATAGAATCTTATATGCAGGTCACAATGATGACAGGTATATGGAGATTGTGCATAGTTTGCAATAGAGTACATGTACAGGTACAGGTAGAGGAGTACAAGATATGGATTATCATATCATAGCATATGGTTTGGTTAGGTTTAGAGACAGGATAGAGGTGCCAGTTAACAGTGAGCTCAAGAAGGTGTTCTTGAGGGAGTTTCATGTGAAACCATATTCAGGTCACCAAGGCTACTAGAAGACATTGACCGCAGTAATTAAGTTCTACTATTGTCCGAATCTGAAGAAGGATGTGGCAGAGTTTGTGGCTAGGTGCTGGGATTTTCATCAAGTTAAAGTAGAGTATAAGCGCCCAGGTGGACTGCTACAGATGATTGTAATACCAAAATGGAAATTGGAGGTCGTTTCCATGGTTATTATCACAGGTTTGCCGAGGATAATGGGACAATACAATTCCATCGTGGTTGTTGTGGATAGGTTGACAAACGTAGTGCACTGCATTCCAGTGAAGTCTACATTCTTAGCTAGCGATGTAGCATAGGTGTTCATCAGAGATGTGGTCATATTGCATGGTGTTCCAAAGAATATTGTGACAGACATGAATACAAAGTTCACTTCTAAGTTTTGGAAGGATTTGATTGAAGGTTTGGGTACAAATTTGGCCTTCAGTACAACTTATCATCCACAAAAAAATGGACAGACAGAGAGGGTCAACAAGATATTAGAGGACATGTTGAGGATGCATGTGATGCATCAACAATGAAAGTGGGAATATTATCTTCCACTAGTAGAGTTCGCTTACAACAATGGGTATCGAGAATAATTGAGGATGAGTCCATTTGAGGCATTTTATGGGCAGAGGTTCAATACTTGCATTAGTTAGAGTGATCCGGTTAACATGGTGTTGATTGGACCGCACACGTTGGCAGAGATGGAACAGGAAATGCAGGTAATAAAAAAGAATACGAAAGCAGCATGGGCTAGGTAGAATAGCTATGCATATTGAAACATGTTGTTCAAGGAGTTTTAGGTTGGGGAATAGGTGTATTTTTGCACCAAGCCCAAGAAGTGCTCCTTGCGGTTTGGATCATGTGCTAAGCTAGAACCACAGTTTTTTGGACCTTTCAGGATTATTAAGAGGATTGGGCTAGTAGCATATCGACTTGCACTGCCTTCAATAGTGAAATTCCATGACATTTTCCATGTGTCATTTCTTAATAAATATGTTAAAGATGTTGATCATGTGACTGACTAGTCTGTATTGCAAGTGGAGCCAGAAGGAGAATTCCAGTCAGAACCTTAGTGCATTTTGCAGAGAAAATTGTTCATTCTCTGGAATCGAGCAATTGAGCAAGTTAAAGTTCAATGGAAGTACTTTGGGCCCGATGAAGCTACATGAGATATGGTGGATCATATGTGGGTTATGTATCCTTCATTTTTTGTTGGTTTAGGCAAAGAATTTTGGTGTGATGTTGATATATGTTTGGCGTGATGTTTTGATACATGTACATATGTGTATGGCTGTAAATACCACCATGAGATATGTTATAAAGCTCCAACAAGTGGTATGGTGTCATGTCAATATGGTTTTCATTATGATGTTATGTTCTTATGCTTTCATGTTGGTTTTATTCTCGGTAGGTTGATCATTGTAAATACCGCAACAAGCTAAGTTATAAATCTCCCTGGGAAAATTGTTTTTCTACAACAATATTTTTGGTTGTAGGTGTTGTTGAACATCGAGGATGGTGTTCCCCCAAGGGGGAGGGTTTTGTAACATCCCTGGTGAAAATTCCATGTAATAAAAGCTAATAAAGGAAAAATAATAACCAAGGTCATGGGGCATGTATTCCAAGATGAATTTTGGGCAAAAACATCCTAGTGTGGGTGTTTGCATGGTTTATTATGGCTATGGGAATTGGAAAAGGAAATGGCTAAGGAATTAAAGAGGCAAAAGGTATTTTTGTTACATTTATTTATGAAAATAATGGAAATTAAGAGAAAAGGAAGGTGAAGGTCAGAGGTTGCATGTGAGGAAAAAAATGAAGAAAAGATAGGCCTCATCAATAAAAAGGCCTCTAAGGATCAGTTGGTACCTTTTTTCAGTTCAGCTTTGGAGCTCTCTCATTATTCTCTCTCTCTCTCTCTCATACTCTTGGATACTTATATTTTTCTTGGAGAATTCATGGAGGGTGTGGCATACTTGGTGATTTGGAGGAAGAAGACAAAGGAAGAGAAGGAAAGTGCAAGAGGACATTGGGATCAGAAACTACAACGAGTTTTGGTTGCAGGTATCGAGTTGCATGTATGTTTTCATCACTAGTTTTGGCATGCATGGTGTATGCATACGATTTCTTGGACTTGATCTGTCATTGGCATGGAGGATTTCCTAGATTGATAATGTATTTTCCTAGACTTTCCATTTCCTGGACAACTATGGTAATGTGGATTTAGTTTCATTTTTTTTTGTGGTTGGTTTTCATTTTCCTTTAGCTGTGGGTTTAGTTTTTAGTTCCTAGAAGCCTTGGTTGGACAAACAGTCTAGAATCCCTAGGTGGGTTGAATTACCAGTTCCAAATCCCTGGTTGGAAAAATTCTCTTGAATCCCTCTAACATCTGGGATTTAGTTACTAGTATTGGAAGCCCTGGTTGGAACAAACACTATGGAGCCCTGAAATAGCTTGGGTAGAGGCCAATCCGTGATGGTTGTGATGTTTGACTGTCAGGTGAAATCACTAGTTGAGGGCTTTGGTGGTTTTTCCTCTAGAAGCCATGGTTTGGTTTTGATGGATTTGGTTTATGAGATCCCACATTCATGCTTGAAATATGGTATGGGGGTGACTGGATGAAGAGATATTTGGCTCATCCATTTCTATGGTCGGATGGAACGTGGAAGTCCCAAACTTGGTTTCATATTTCTTATGGAAATAAGAGTTATTTTTCCATTGTAATGTTGGTTATTATATGGATAATATGGATGTTATGTTCTTGTCATTTATGTTACTTATATGCTAGTTATGTCTGAGTTTTATGATGGTGGTGAAGTATGGCTTGCATCATGTTTTGATTCATAATTGAATTAACAATGTATATATGCCTAAATAGAATATAATGCAATTAATGTGATGTAGCACAATGGTTCCTAGCAATTCTTAGATAAGTATGAGACCCCTATGTTTAGATATATTGTTTACACCTCTAGATTATATATTTGTGACATTTTTGATGAAATGCCTGACCTGAACTTGTCATTGAGTTCTGGGTAGTGGCTTGGGATTCGTGCCTGAAAAAATGCCTTAGATCCCATAGAGGCAGGCACAAGTTTGGGTAATTTAGTACCTGTACGCAGGCATGCAGGATTGTGCATGTGTCCAGAACCTCTTCGACGCAAGCATGCAAATGTGTGCATGTGTACAAAGCTTAAGTGGGTTAAAAACTAAGTGGGACCTAAGGGATACCTACCCTGGGTGGTTGGGATGGCTCTTAGGACTCTTGCTGCCGATGTGGAAGGTCTTTATGATGCGTCTCTATTGGTCCGACTTCCTTAAGGTAACTTAGGAGGTTGAATATGATCATAGTGGACTCTCATCACATGTTTACCTCGGTTGGTCGATTACTTGGGTAGATGTGGGGTGAGGGTATTACACTATATAGATATATTTTAACTTTTAATATATTTAAAAATTAAATTTGAACTCAACGTTACATGATATTTAAGATCTATATCTACGTCTCATATCATAGATAAAAAAATAAAAGCATAATGATATAAATATGTATCAAAATCAAATCATATAAATATTGAAATTAAAATTGAATTTGAAACTTACATTATTCCTCAACATAAATGATATGATATTTTAGATTTATATGATTATCGTCTACTAAGGCTATGATTAAGAAAGCTATTTATTTAAACTCTTTAAAATATTATCTCTATGATTGACAATAAGGGAGAGGAGTGTTCCAAGATCACTACAACTTTGTTGACTCATATGGAAATGTGAACATATGTGAGTAAGAGTCGGGAATTCCAATAGAAAGTGTTTTTCACCTTCAACTCTCTCGTTTCACTTTGAAGCTCCTGAGAATTAGTTTTTATCTTCACAATATTCCTTTTCTTGTTACCATTGGTCAAGACAGAAAGATAATTTATGTTAGGAGGATTGAGGTCGCTCCCCTCCTTATACTACCTTAACTTTTTTTTTCCTTCCATACACAATGTACATCTCATAGAATAAATACAAAATATAAGATATCTATTTTTCTCTACTATAACAAGGTATAAAAATATAGATATAAATTTATTATGATTTTTTTTATCATTTAAAAGGTTATAAAAAATATATTATTCATAATTTATTGACATTTTCATTTATACGGATAACAAATATTTAAAATAAATTAGAAATAAATTATTTAGAAATATTTATTTTTTAAAATGAAATAATATTTATTTTTTAAATTCGAAAGCATATTTCTGTTATATAATTTTTCACTTGGTTACTTGAAAATACATAGAGTATTACTGAGCTAATTCATCAAAATTTTCTATTTTTTTTTCTAATTTTCAATAATAATACTTGATTTCCTTGAGAGTAGTATATCTAAGAAACAAAAAGAGGGGCTCTATAAGTGAATAACCTACAAAACCACTCCAACAAAACACAAAATTTACAACACATAACTTTACTACGAACTTTTTTAATATACTTCATCTACTACAAGGTTGATTTGGACAATAGTCTTTAATTCACTTATATTTAATTCAAAACCCTCATTATCATATTTGTTTGCTTCTCTTTTGAAGTTTCAAAGGACATGAAAATATGCTTTGGATGAGTTATGTTCCATAATTTTATTGATTCCTTTCATGATATTTTTCGTAAATTTCACATTTGAGAGTACATTTTAGCAATTTATGCAACATTCACAGAGGATATACCATAATTGTAAGTCTATTCACCTAATATTCTTAGGCTAACCAAAGTCGCTAGTAGACACCATATATCTCTGCTTGATTATTCATCATATGGCCATGAATCCATGAGTACCTCGTTAAATTTTCCTCCTTAAAACCATAGAGTACCCCTTCTACTACCCATATATATATTAAAAAAAATCATAAAGGCTGTGTGACACGTAGTTAATAACCTTTAGAGTCTATAAACTAGTTCACAATTAGGGGATTTTGAGCCTTCGATCTCTCAGTTTTCTTAGAACTCACATTACTTCGATCACCAATTGATTTTACCCCATATAAGCTATATACTTGTATTTTTAAATACATCACCAAAATTATATTAAGGTTATAGAAATGCTTTCCTTCATAAAAAAACATAATAGGCTTACTTCATTTAAAAGTACAAATCTTGATGTGTACCGTTATTATAATATAGATACAATTTAGGTTATTTGATCTCATTATAATTTATTATTATATCATATCTATATAATTAAGTTACAGCGGAAGAACATCAATACTTGAGGAGTAAATTTACAACTATCCAAATCTTGTATTTCTAACCAATTTTTATGTGTAATTGCTTTATGTGCTCAGCATCAAGAATATTTTATAAATGAAATCAATGTTGGTTGTAATTAATATACATGCTTGATTAGTATTAATTAGAATTGTTTCAAAATATTAATAATCAATGCTCATAAGAAGTCTTAAATAAAATATTTGAGTGAAATATTATATTGTGGTGCATAAAATGTTTTTATAAATAGAATATTTGGATGTTTATGTTAATAAAACATTTTAATATAAAAAATGTATATATATTATCAGGTTATTGAAAAAACAATTTTCTATGGTTGAAATATGTGTACTCTTATTATTCTATATTTTGGCTCATTTTTAGGCATATTTCAGTGTCATATCAATTCTAAAAATATTTTGTTGGAATTGTAAAGTTAAGATGTTTATTTACATAATCTTAAGCATTCAAACATGCAATTTAAATAATGAAAATTATATCCTTAATTAAAATGAATCTATATTCGTCAATTAAATTTATAATAGATCAAAATTTTAAATCAATCTCAAAATTAGTTTAAAAACAATTATTAATTTTCTAACTTATAGTTTAAAAGAAATATAATAATTTAAAAAAATATATACATTTTTTATATAAGTTTCAAAATATTTATCTACTAACATAATATGCTTATAATATGTTTTTAGTGATTATCTATTTTTAAAAATTAAAATTAATTTGTATTAAATTATTAATTGTGAAATTTTATAATTGTTAGTTGATAAATTATTATTATTATTATTAATGATAAAATAAATATATTAATTTGAAAGGTATAACTCAAAAAAATTGATAAAATAAAGATGTAAAATTTTAATAGAATATTATTTATGTATTTGATGATGAGGGTGTTGGAAACAATTCCAATGAATAGGGGAAGCCTAACACCTCCCATTTTATTTAAGAGGGTGATGGTGTGGTTATCCTGCCCCATGCATTCGATCATGTGAACTATATTCACATCCCTTTGCATTAGTCTGACAATACTCATTTGCGTTGTGAGCTCTTTGACCTTCTGTCATGACTCGTTGTTTTTCTGCTAGATTGACGGTGTTTCGGAGCTGTCGTTGAGATATATCTATCATTTCATTAGCTTTGTGGAAGTTATAGTGCATGGAGGTCTCAGTTCTCTGGTGGTTGGATTTCATTGTACACCCCCTATGATAGCAATTCAAGCTTGGAACTGGTTGGAAGTTGTAGCAGTAACAAGCCATGTGAATTTGGAAGCAATCACAGTGGGAGTCAAATCTAATATGGGTGGCATTTGGAGAAAAAATGAATCTTTCCCGCAAGACCTCAATGCACGGTGGGCCAACATTCATGGGGTAAACTATTTTATGTTCAATCTTTAAAGGATTTTTAGCCTGTTTGTATTTGCATGGTGGAATTTCTCTATTGGCCTATAAGGTTTCTTAGTGACATGGAAACTAATTTTCATGCCCTGGGTCTTATGGTTGACTGATCGTGCCAAAAGCTACTCTCTGTATATCCCTCCTCTACCAATTTTAGCTAATCGCGTCCCCAAGTCGTCCTGGAAGCATCGTGTGAATACTTTTTTTTTTGTCCTAGTTTATTTCAATTTGCCTCACTGGATTTCCCCTCTACTATGGGGTTTGTTTCATTGAGCATATCTTTCCTTTAAGTGTTATTCTGCATCAGTGTATGCCCTCCCACAAGGGTTCTAGAGGTCGAGGCCCTTGTGATAGATATCAGGATTAGAAACAAGATTAGACAATGGTAGCTATTTTCCATTCCTCTAGTCTACCAAAAATCAAAGAGGAAATCTGCTTGTTGGAAGCCTTGACCACTAATGATCACTAAGCCTACCTTGTCTTTGAAATATAAATTGAAGTAGCCAGTTGAGTTCTAGACCCTAGACATACTAGGGTAAGATGGATCTAGTACCTCAATTCCATCACCCTCCATTGGAAATGAAGACACTCTTGGGTTGGGTACTCAAATAAAATTACAATGACCACAATGGTTCTATTCAATGTGTTAATGAAATCCAACATGTCCAACACCACTAGAACTCTTGAATAATGAGTTGTGATGCTCACCTATCACACATAGAAGATCACCTATAATGCAACCTCAAGCGTCTGAGATCTGGATTCGAGTAAAATTCTCTAATAATTGATGTTATCCCAACCCTTTGGTTTTTTTTTATATGTATAACCAACTATAATTGGTAATCGATACTTTGCATTTATATCATAGTGTATGTTAGAAACTTGCATGCAACCTAGTAGTCCTTTTGGATGCTTTTGGATGATAAATAATACATCTCACTATTGGTTAGTCGTGGCATACCACGAAGGTATTTAGGTCTAACAATGAACTTTCATTTTATATGGAAGTTATTATGCGGAAATATAACAGTTAACCAACAAAATTTTGTTTATTTCTGTATATTTTGGAATAGGGTGCTAGAACTTTAGTTTATTTTTCAATAATTATTTGATGGATGCTAGAGACCTCCATGGAATATTTTAAAATATTTATAAGGATAAGAAAAATCAAATATTGATATTTATCTACATAGTAGTTATGTTGTTTTTCATTTGATTTAAATTGATTAATTAAAAAAATGTCATATGATAAAATATCATATGAAGTGATTTATCGTTTTTTGGGAATGTGTTATTAATAAGCCACTGAATTGGCCCATGTTATTATAACAAAGTCTATTTACACGTTTATAATATCCATGATAAAATGGTGATAAAGCTCCATATACATATATATATATATATATATATATATATATATATATATATATATATATATATATATATAATTTTAAATAATTTTATAATTAAGCTAGTTTTTATGTTGTTGTTGTTGTTTTTTTCTTAAATTTATTAACCTGATATATATTATGTAATGTATTAAGTGTTTTCATCGTTATTATGTGACCAAAATACACTAGCGATTTAATTTATATGGATGAGTTGGTAATAAATATTATTTAACTCTAATAAATTTATTTACATTTTAATCTTAGAAAAGTATATATATATATATATATATATATATATATATATATATATATATATATATATATATATATGAAGCAGCTTTACAACATGGAAACCAAGAGGCTTCCCAAAATTGCTTCTAATTCTAGCCAAAACCCCCACCTCTTCCTCAATTGTCGATGACATAAGGATGCCCATTCTTGGCTCTATCCTCAGGAATAAGGATTGTATCAAATATACTATTACCTCCAAATTTAAGGATAAATTGTGGGAAGATAAGGAACTAGAGGGAAAAATGAAGCTAAGGTATTATAATGAGGTTACCAACCCCACCCTTGGTAACTAGAATTATTGTAACAACCCTAGTGAAAATTCTATGTAATAAAGTTAAAAATAATAACCATGGTTGATGAGACAATTATTCCAAGCTCAATGTGAGGCAAAACATCCAAGTGGGTGTTCATTTCGGTTTATTATGGGTAAGGAAATTTGCAAAGGAAAAGGAAAAAGGCTTTGGAGAGGCAAAATGACATATTTGACACATTTATTTATGAAAATAATAGAAATTAGTAGTAAAGGGAGATCAAAGGTCACGGGTTGCATGTGAGGAGGAAAATTAAGGAAAATAATGGAAAATGAAGAAAATAGGGCCTCATTAATAAAAATGATTATGAGAATCAGTTGTCAAGATTTTGGCTCAAACCTTTTGTTAGTGCATTTTTGGAGCTCTCTCATTATTATCTCTCTATCTCTCTCACTCTTGGACACTTAGAGTTTTTGGAGCACTTTTGCATTAGAGCAAGAAAGGGAAGAAACCAGGAAGAAGGAGGAAGCAAGCAAGGAGGAGCGTGAAATAATAAGCTAGAGGAGGATTCTTTGCGGGTATCAATTTGCATGCATGGTTTCCTTGCTAGCTTTGGCATGCATGGTATTTCATGTGGTTCTTTGTTATCTTGGCATGGGTTTTGCGAGGTGTGATAGTGTATTCAACCTAGTCTTTCCATTTCCATGTTGTGGAGTTCTCGTGTTTTGGTTTAGCTGGATTACCAGATGGATTCGAAGCTATGTGAGGTGGATCTCCGAATGATTATAGAATCGGTTAATTTTTTGTCTCAGTTTAGGTCCTAGAAATTCAGGTTTGGATTGCGGTAAAGCTTAAGAGGTGGTGGTTTTCTCTCCATTCAGGCCTACGAATCTCGGGTTTGAGATTGCGGTAAAGCCTGAGAGACTAGGAGGCATGAAAATTCCTCACGATTTAGGAGGAGAGAATCTCGTGATATCCATGCTTATGTTGGCCTAGTGATCGGGTGTAGATCACAGTAAAGCCTAGTTTATGATTGATGAGGGTGAGGTGGTTTAGCCTCGAGATACCCTGGTTTGTTCTTTCGGTTTAAGTCCCACATTCATGCTTGGAATATGGCACAGGGGTGATTGGCTGAAGTGAGATTTGACTAAGCTAATCTATGGTTGGGTGGAACGTGGAAGTCCCATCTCCGGTTGGTTTTTTACACTCATTAATGAGAAGCTCATTCTTTTTGTATTTGATGTATAATTGCACTGGTTATTATGTAGATTCTATTGTTGTTGTATCCATGTTATTTCCGTTGTTATTATGTTGGTTATAAGCATGTATTTTATCAGTGATGATGTATGGTTCTATCATATTTTTACTTGTAAATGAATGCACAATGGATCTATGGTCAAGTAGATTGTATTGCATCTAATGATGTAAGGAAGCAATGCTTTTTATCGATTCTCATATAAGTATGAGACCCCTATATTTCAATATGTTGTTTACACCTGTAGATGCAATGCTTGTGACATGTTTGATGAAATGTTTGCTATGGCTAGGAGGGGTCTAGATGAGTTCCTTATGATGTGATTTCTTTCATACCTTTGTTTTAATGTTATTTATCATTTCCTAGAGTTTCATGAAGTTTTGGGCATTGACTTGGGCTTTGGGGCTGAAAAGTGGCACAAATCGAGGAGTTGTAGGCACAAAACTAACCAATTGGGGCCCTGGCCGCATGCTTGTTGTGTTGTTACTATGGCTATAAGGTCCCATCCAGTACCTTGCCTTGGCATGTCTCCGGCTATGGTCCGAAAGGGTAAAAAATTCAGCCTCCCTCACGGGTCACGGGTCTCAAAGGTTGGGTTGCCTCCTCGGGATGTTGTTGATGTTGTGTAAGGTGTGTTTGTCGTGTTTACATCGGTTCCACTTCCTTAAGGTCATCTAGGAGGTTGAATCTCGTATTAGTAGCCTCTCGTCGCATGTTTACTCCGCCTAGGCGGTTACTTGGGTAGATGTGGGAAGGGGGTGTTACAATTATCTCTCTTTCTTGACCAGTACTAAGAAGAAAATGAACATTGCAATGATAAGAACTAATTCTCATGAGCTTTGAAGTGAAATGCCTGAGTGGTCTATTCCCAAAACACCATGGTACCAAAGAATTTATCACCTTTGCGATACTAAGAGAGTGGAAGATGAAAAACACTTTCTCTTAGATTGTGCGGATCTTAGTCACATTTCCTCTCATTCCCAAAACATTTTCCACGCTTCCAACCTTGCTTCCAACCTTCTTGACTAGTTAAATCACCAAAACTATTGTAACATGGGAATGCTTGTTTCCCTTCATTTTTAACATAGAAATAAAATTTTAAAGAGTAGCAATTAATCTCTTTCTTAAATGAAGATAGACCTTATTCTTCTTAACCAAGGTTAATCATCATTATACATATATAATTATAGTTAAAATATAGTTTAATAATGGTTAATTTTTTGTTTTGTTTTATTAACTATATTCAATCATTTTTTTAAAAACTATAAATATTTCAAAAATAACCCAAAAAGAATTCCCCTTTGAGGTTTAAATGCAAAAGATTTGGTATCAACTGCTTCTGCATTTGATTAAACTAAACAGATAATTAGAGAAGAATGATGTTGTTTTTTTTCTACTGATGAAAAAAAAAATAGAGAAGAATGAAATAACCACAGCCTCAAAATGTTTGATGCTCATTACATAAATTGTAAACACGCCGATTTCAATTAGCAACAAATTCACGGCCACAAGATCAATATAGCTATCTGCTTCATATCTCTATTATTGACACTACAGAAATCAATAAAGATGTAAATGAAATCATGACTGTCTACATTACCGAGCAAAACAGGTATTCATAATGAGTGCATATATGTGAATCAATTTACGGTTTAGAAGACTAACAATGATACATATGAAATGAATAAATACACATATAAATTAGAGATTTAAACGAAACTTATTCACCAAAGAAAGAACAATAAACTGACAATGGCAAGGAGAAAAGTATACTCGCATTGCCAAAATTATTAGACGTTTAAATAGTTACATACTAGCTGGTACTTGACTTAGATCTCTGAAATTAATAGAACTAGTTCATGCCATATGCAGCCAGTGCATATAAAAGCACTGTTTATTTATTATAAAAATGAAAATACATATTTTTAGTTCTTATCATTCTCAATTTCGAAGGCATTGACAGGGAAGGATTTCCTAATGCCAGCAATAGCGCTCTTGAAGTAAATCTTATCGTTAGATTGGTCGTCAATGGCGATCTCAGAGATGGTGATCCAGACGAGCAGCTCCTTGCTCTTCACTCCAGTCACCTTCTTCATCTTGCGTTGCTCAACATAGGCGCTGATCTCTTCACCATATTCTACTAACTTATCAATTGACTTGAAGTGGTGCTCAATCTTCTTATTTCGCTTCAGCCACACATAGCCCGTTTCCTTTACGTACCCACATTCTTCAACCTCATCAAGATGTATGAGGCCCTTGGGAAGACCTACCTGTTCCAGCAATTCCATACATTTCTGCTTGCAGATTTCGCTTCCATGGTAGATTTCTGCACCCTCTTTCAGATCACAGGCAAGCTGAAGAGCCATTCTCTTACTTTTGTTCTATAACAGCTCTGCTATGCTCTTAGTCGAGTCAGGAAATGCATCGGTATAGGGAGCTTAAATAGTTGAAAATGACTCAATTAGAAGCGCGAAAACATACTCAATTTCTGTCGCATTTGAGTAAATTGCAGATATTTATGAAGATTTGGTTATTAATCAGCATTCAGTTAAGGATAAGCATACAGAGCTCATGAGAAAGATGTGGGTAAATAAGATATGATATCAAAGAAACCACGAAAGCATTGTATCCATACAGAGCTCGTGAGGAAGATGTGGGTAAATAAGATGTGATATCAAAGAAACCACGAAAGCATTGTATAAATTTGTTCAATTTAACTACCTCTTACAAGATGATAGAGACCCACAGCCCGAAAGGAGGGCATGCAATTAAAAACGACAATTGTTTGCTTACCTAATTACCAACTACGTTATAGAGAATTTAAAGTGCCTATGATATATGTACATCAGCAATTCAAAGCTGTGCATGAAAGATCTGAACTAACTACAAAAGTGGTCTATTTTGGGAAAGAGTATGGCTACGACATTAGAGTATAAACACATGCTACTTAATAGAAATCTCCATCAAAACAGCAGCACCTGCATTAATCCGTGGAGTCGTCTAACGAGCCGGAGGAATTGCCCGGACGGTCAAAATTGGCCGGAATCAGGGCCAAAAAAATTTAAAAAATCTTGCAGAAACAGTGTTTGAATCCTGATTTTGACATTGGATATGGATTCAGCACCATCAAAAACCTGTAGGACATCCAAAATATTAAACTTTGATAGTTATAACATGGATTTAAAAAAATTCCTGCCAGATTTTCTGAAAATCTTATCGGAATTTTCATGATTTTCAGGGCAATTCCTCTGGCTAGTTAGACTACGGCTTAATCCGTGGGAAAACTAATTATATGCGCAGCGAGATTGGAGATCCAGAATTAATCCATGAGGAAATTACATATATACACACCATCCAATAAAGTATATTGTTAGTGTTTATGTCTATTCTCCTGTGCTTATTCACAGCACCAGTGTTTTATATCTCATGCAGAAGGGAATGTACAATAATTTAAAATACATACATTTATCAAAGAGGTGGATTGTTCTAATATATATTAAATTTAGTAAAATAATTGTAGGGAGGTTGGAGTTGGTGAGAAGACTTGCATTCATATTACTTGTATCTTCCTACATTAAGGGTGTATGGGTGACACTTTCAAAGATTTGAACACTAGTGAGACTACTTGCACCAGAGCTTTGAACAAGGGTGGTACTACTTGCAAATCGATTCCAAACACCAAAACTCTAGAAGCAAGAGTTGGTGATGGGACTTGCATTCATATTACTTGTATTCTCCTACTATATTGGGTATGGGTGATGTCTTGCCTCTAGAGATTTGAACACATTGGGACTACTTGAAAATCTATTCCAAATGGGTGATTTGAACACATTGGGACTACTTGAAAATTGATTCCAAATGGGTGACCCCTCTAGATATTTGAAAACATTGGGACTACTTGAAAATCGATTCCAAACACCTCCAGATTTGAAGACATTGGGACTACTTGAAAATCGATTCCAAACACCTCCAAACACCAAAACTCTAGAGACTGGAGTTGGGGATGGGACTTGCATTCATATTACTTGACTACTTGCAAATGGATTCCAAACACCTCCAAACACCAAAACTCTAGAGGCAGGAGTTCCTACATTAATGGTGTGGATTTCCTACACTAATGGTGTAAAACATTAATGGTGTGGATTTTCTACACTAATGGTGTAAACTAATTGTGTATGGGTGATGCCTCTAGAGATTTGAACACCCGTGCAAATTGATTCCAAACACCAAAACTGGAGAGGCCACTTGCATTCATATTACTTGTATCCTCCTACACTATCCTGGTATAGGTGACCTATAAAATGTTATATTGAATACTTTTAAACGTTTTTGAATTACATTTATTTAGTTAAATGATATTTTAATTATCAAAAGTGTTTGACTATAATATAATTAATGGAGTTATATAATTTTAAATAGTATGAAAATGTGTATGGGTATAAATTCATGATAAGTATCAAAACACTTATATTATATTACATTTCATATTTTCATGTTTAAAAAAATCATAAAATCAACTAAACTAAAAATTTATTATTATTATTATTATTTATAAAAATAATTAACACTAGTTAAAAATATATATACATTTAAAAAAAATATGTAACAAGATTTTTAACCATAGAAATTTATCTCAAATTTTCCAGTAAGATCCTTAATCTATAAATAGACTTAAGCATAGCAAATATCATGGTTTATCAATACCATATGACCAAAAAACCACAATTCATCACATATGACACATGTAACTATGACTTGTTATTTTCTAATTAATCAATTTAATCAAAAATGTAAGAAGGACACAATTATTTTAAGATAAATCTCAACCTTGATCTATGACTATTTACTAAAAATGTTTTAAAATATTGAGTGGAGATTAAATCCTTACTATCCATCAAATAATTATTAATAATTAAATTATAATTATAAAATCTCTACTCCAAAATAAATAAACTTATAAAAACATTATACATACATTCATTAAAAAATTGACTATTTATAATATATTTATATATTCATATATTCATAACATTTTAGAAGATATCAACTTAAATATTATAAAAATATTTATTTTTTTATAACTAATGGTAGTGGTAGCTAGATCTACGAGGTCAATTCCACATAAAATTAATTACGAATTTGAACTAACCAAGTCATATGAGAAATTTTTTTTTTTTTAATTATATAGAAAATAATAATATAATAAATTAAATATATAAACAACAAACAACATTTATAATAGAAATTAGATGGCATTCAAAATAAAAGGGACACATTACCTAAGATATAATAAATTGAATGCTCAAAACCTGCATTCCACTTTAGAGAGTTCGGGGATTATGATACAATAAAACCCTATATAGAGATGAGCATTCAACTCTAGAGAGCTGGGGATTATGATACAGTAAAACGCTATAGAGACGAGGCTTAATGGTATCATAAATTAGGTAGATACAATAAAACCCTATAGAGCTGAAGGTTTATGTTATGATAAATGAGGTAGATACAAATCAAGTGGTACTTTCATACTTTCATTTAGTTGATGGATAAATTTCATAACATAAAATTAATATACACACTTCTAAAGTTCATTTCAATTTTATTTTCGAAAGTTTATTGATAATATTTTATATATATATATATATATATATATATATATATATAAAATATAACCATCAATTTTCTAACTAATTAATTTAATTATTATTATTTTTAATAATTTCATATTTTCTAATTATTATATTTTTATTGGTTAATTTTAATATATGATATATATTTCTAACATTTATGTTTAAAATGTTATTTACCTTATGTCATTTGAATTCTAAATCATGATCATCAAACTTTTTTTTTAAGGATAAAAGTGATAAGAAGTTCATGATATTTTTTTAAGTAGGAAAAATAAATATTTAATATTAGAATAAGCTTTAAATTACTAAAAGAGTTAAACAAATTTTAATTTATAAACTATATAAAATATTTATTGAACTAAAAAGTTTATTTTACAACCTGGTGTGAAGGTTATGTGTAAGTATGTATATCTGATTTAAATTAAAAAAAAAAAAAAATCTCTAAATACAAAAATAATATTGACTAAATAAAAAATAAAAAATGCACATATTTAATTAGTTGTCCATATAACCTAATATAGTTTTATGTAAAATAATTAAAAATAAAAAAATATGTGACCAACATTTAAACACATTATATATATATATATATATATATATATATATATATATATATATATATATATATGTTAAAAATAAAATAATTTAATGTTGTTTACAATAAAATATCTAATATAGGTTACGAATAAAATATTTATAAAAAACAGTTTAATATGAGCTTAGAAAATGGCTCAATGCAAATGTTATGTAATAAGTTTGCAACCCTCTCAATTCATGTTAGATCTGTGGTTAAAATGGATTTATGCTAATTTATTATATTTTCTATTTAAAAAAAGTTAATTCAATTTTTTGTGTTTTCTAACTTTTCTGCTATTTGCAAAAATCTAGAAAAAATATCATAACTTGAATCTGGGTGAAAAGATTATCATTAAACCATCCAAAACACTTAAAATAAACTCAATTTACACTTTAATTCAATTTTTAACCTCCACTCCACATAACTTCCCTATTTTTGTATTATCCTTCTATTAACTAAAAACATCGATATTAAACGTTGATATGAAAATATTGCTGTATCATTTGTGTTAATCTTTCTCAGCATTTTACAATGAGGTATGTAATTACGTTGCTTTAACAATGAGGTGTGTAGTTACCTTGCTGCTTCTTGATGAACTAGAGGAACTCATTTTCCAGTTTCAACTAGAAAATCTGTGTCACGTATTAGTTCCCTCTTCGTTAATAAGAACTTCACCTTTGAGCTAACGATTCTTTTATCACCTTCAGATTCATTGTTCTTCAATTCCGTCTTTGTCATAGAAGACGTTGATGAACGTCACCTTCAAGGCAATGGTTTGTCAGTTCCATTTTCATCACGAAAGAACTTTGAATGGCTTTTAAAATGAGGCATGGCGAAAGTTATCATTCAACTAATGATTAATTAAAAAGATATGGGAACTTGCCATGAAACCAGATTCGATGAAATTTATCAACCACCTAACGATTTATGAACGAAAAAGATATGGAAATTTTTTCAGGAAAGGCACTTTTCAATGATTCACTGGCCAGAAATGATGGAACATCTGATACCTTTCGGTGAGCCTTATTTCCTCTGCCATAGGCCTATAAATGCACCTAGGCAGGAAATGCCGGCCGTCAGATTAAAGTTGTAGATCATCCTGCAGTGGGCATTTCCTGCCTCGGCACATTTATGGGCATAAATGCACCCAGACAGGAAATGCCCACCGCACCCAGACAGGAAATGCCCACCGTCAAATTAAAGTTGTAGATCATCCTGCGGTGGGCATTTCTTACCTGGGTGCATTTATGGACCTATGGTAGAGGAAATAAGGCTCGCCCTTTCCTTTCAGTCTGCCGATTGGTGAGAACATTATGATACCTTATTTATCAGCATACGAAATTTATGGAAATGATATGAAAAGCTGGCCATGAAAATCAGCTTACGGACTGATTGGCTGGAGTGGTGGGACATTATGATGACTTTCTGTCTACAGATTAGTGTGAAATGCTGTGACATTTAAATACCGGCTTTATGCACCTATTTATTAGCATACCAATCCCATGAGAAAGGTAGGTGGTCGGGGTTTTGTCAGTCTTAGGGTTTTCTTTTGACCTGTTTTCATTATCCACTTCAGTAATTCAATATTTCTGCTCTGAATGATTGACCATTTGTATTTCTAAACCAATAATTGCCTATAAACTCTTATTTTGATTTTCTATAGGTACACTACAACAGACACGAGCCTATGTTTTCCGAGGTTAACAGTTGATAGAAGCAAATGCTTCTCATTCGATTTTGGGAGGAACTCGTTGTTCCGTTTTGCTCTGCCGCTTCAGTTTGGAACTAGCTCTGTGATTGGTATAGTAATTGAGCAAATTGATATTTCATAAGTTACATATTTTTTTATTTTTATTTTTTATGGGAAAAAAAAACAAATTTTTATTAGCAAACAAAAGTTGTTACATCTATAAAAGATCATTATCAACCAATTACAAAATCGACAAAGAATACAATGTGGAAGTCACCTTGCCTGGACTAGTCAAAGGTGTACAAATATAACTCCTATCTACCATAGCTCCCAACTACCAGGGAAACCCTAGGAACTCCCTTCCTCAAGCCAATCATACAAAACAAAGCATGTAGAGGTGAAAAAGCAAACCCATCTTCACTTCCTAGATGACATAAAGGTATGCAAAAATGCAAAATTGCCCTTGCATAAGGAAACATGCAAAAACAATAAAGAAGGGATCATAATAAAAATTCGGACTTAGTCACCTAGAGGACAAAGAGGAATGGATATTTGTCAAAAATCAACTATCCATCTTGCAAAAAGGAAGGAACCAGAGCCAATGACAAAGCTCTCTTCCAGACACTCCCAATGAAACAACCCAGACAGTATAGAGGTTCCATGCTTGGAGAGCTCGTCCACAATTGAATTATGATCTCTAAAAATGTGGCGAAAGGAAATAGAGAGGAAGAAAGCCTTCATCAAAGTGATTTTCTCCAACTAGTGACAAAGAAAGAACAACTAGAGAGCAAGAACCTAATGCCTAGTCGATTTCCACTTTCGAATCCCCTCAGATAACAATCTCATCCACACCAAGCCACATGGCACAATAAAGGACTCCCAATAAGACCAACACCTCAACCCACATATTAGTTCGTTCCTAATCCGCCAAACCAAAAGAAGTGATAATGCCGAGAGGGGGAGAGGAGGATATATATGGGTAGTTGTTATATTTGTCATGGTTCTCTACGTTTATTCTATTGAAATTGTAGCAAGGAATGACTTCTTTGACGTGTGCCTTAGTCAAAGATGCTAATTTGAATTCAATCTCATAGTTTCTTGAGTTAGTTGTCAGTTAACATGTGTGATGTTGCCTAACACTGAGTTATTGTCACTTAATTCACATTAGATGGATTTCAGTGAGTTTTGTACTCATTGATAGCTAAAGTTTAGCTATCTAGTGGAGTTCAACTCTAGTGTTTATCAGTTAATTAATCTCTAGTTCTAGAATAGAGATAGACTTGAGTTCTTGAGTTTAGTTGGGTAGTTTGACTTTTGTTAACTCAAATAACTCTCAGTTAACTAGTTGCAGCTACTAAATTTAGCCCTAGTAGGTCATGAAAATTCAAATTGTCTATTGAGATTGAATGAAGACACATATCTATTTATTCATTTTACACAGGTTTTTGTGCAGAGACTTGAGAAGCCAAAAGATAAAATTCTCTTGGGAAATGCACAAGGAAATAGGATAAATTCATATTTTTAGGGGCAGATTTGTGCTAGGAAATAAGAGCTCGTAGCAGGCCTTAAAAGCGTAAGTGTTGAGAAATTCTTGTAGAGAGTTGATTAGTATTAAAGGGAGCTTTACGATTGAAGCAGATTCTATGTAATAGATCATATTGTTCATTTGATTATTAAAAGAAAGAAGGGTTTTTCCTAGTTGGGATCCTGAGATAAAATTTTGTGTTATGTCTGATTGTGTCTGTATTCATTGCTTTCTTTCCGTAGAACTTATGGTAGAGAAATCTTGTTTCTTTTTTGTTCAGTTTGATCTCATTACCAGTTGCAAGGTTTCAAGGATTTTCTACTTGGTATCAGAGAAGAAAAAAAGATAGATGCAAAGTTCCTTGATTAGCGTCAAAGTGCGTTGTAGAGAAGATCAGTTGGTGCAAGATTTCTACAAGCAGGAATCATGTCATCCTATGGTTTGAGGACAGAGCATGCCCTAGAAGGGACCTCAAACTTTTGTGAATGGAAGGAAAAAATGAAAGATATTTTAGATGATAATGGGGTATTGGAATACATCAAGACTGATATTCCTAAATCTCCTGCACTAGATGCACAATAGCTGACTCAATGGAGGAAAGACATTGCCAAGGCTAGGAGGATGATCCTAGAAGGAGTTAGGGACCACATTGTTACAAATTTGCATGGGAAGGAAACACCATTCTAGATGTGGAAGTCCCTTACTGATATGTTCAAAAGAAGTAGTGATGCCAAAAAAATTTATTCGATGAACAAATTGAGAAATATTCGAACGGAAAAATATGAACCCATTGTTATTTACCTATACAAGGTTTCTCAAGGGAGGGATGAACTTGTGAGTGTTAGAGAGATCGTTCCATTAACAAAGCTTGTGAGCCGTGATCTTCCTGGGCTTCACAAATCATGGAATATCTTCTAGGATGCAATGAATGCCAATGATAAGCTCACTAATTTGAAGGGTCTGTGGTTAGATCTTGTACAAGAAGAGATAAGGAGGAGCACAAGGGATGAAATATCACCTTGGACAAAAGATGATGACAAATTTTCTTTATCTGGAAAAGGGAAGAAAACCAAGCATGAGAAGGCCCAAGGAAAAATTGTATCTGGTCAGAATGGAGGAAAAGAAAAGAAGGATCTTAGCAAGATCAAGTGTTTTCATTGTGATGATTTTGGACATTAAGCTACAAAATGTCCAAACAGAAAATACAACGAGCCTGTTACAACAACAGTAAGAGGAGAATCACTCTCTTCTAAATTCAAATTGGATTTCTCCTTGATATATTGCATGGCATGCTCAACACGAGATAATGTGTTGTACATTGACTCAAGGGCTTCATTCCACATGATAGGGAATACAAATTACTTCACCAGTTTGGAGGAAAAAGACATGCAATTCCATATCGAGCTTAGAGATGATGGCAGATATATGACCAAAGGGGTTGGCACAACAAGCTTTAAGAGGGAGTCTGGTTCCATTCTCCATCTCAATAATGTGATGTATGTTCCAGGATTGAAGAGAAACTCTGTCTTAGTAGCAATCCTTAAAGACAAATGGCATGACGCAATATTCAACAAAGAGAAGGACAACCTCAAGCAGTCTACTTGAGGACAAGTGTAATATTCCCAATAGGAAATAAACAAAAATATAAAGCAACATAAACAATAACTACAGAAAATAGAGAGACATCATGAAAACACTACAAACATGGAGAAACACTGAGCCATTTTATTATAATATGAAAGATTAAAATGTGTACAAAGGTGATCATAATGATGACAACTTGGCTTGATTAAGGCAAGTTGAAAATACTCTCAGAATATCCAAGTGAATGGCTGTTCTCTCTATGACTGCGTAACTCCCTGATGCTGCTGCTGCTGCCGGAACTGCTGCCTCTGTCTAGAATGGAGCTGCTATTTAGGGTTGTTCCCCTACTCAGAAAAATATGAAACTCCAGATATGAGCTCTCCCCCAAAAACTAGGAAAAGCCGAGGAAGGAATTCCGAAATGGCTGACCCCAGAATTTGACCCCCCTTGGAAAATGACACATTCCAGGTGAGTAAGATGGACCTAAACTATACCACTCCAAATGATGGCCTCCTCCTACTGCAAAATATGATTTGTGAAGGAATGATCCATTCACACTACTCCCAGGTTGAAATCCCTGACCTCCCTTCTCTCCTAGTGCTACCTCCTCCCAAGACTACATAATTTCTGAGTGTGACTACGTTGCTTCAGTGACCGCGTGCTCCTGGATGAAAGGTACTGCATGCTCTGCTATGGAAAAATATGGTGGACATCCTCACCTGAGCAGGCACTCAAAGTGCCCAAAGGCTGAGGTTGGGATCTCCGCTCGAGCCGCGTGCTGAATAACACTTGCATATTTCGCTAAACAACATAAGCGTGCTCAATGTCTGAAAGACAGAAAATCAGAAGATGCATAATAGAATGACTGAATGGTTAGCCTCTCCCTCCTTTTATGCTTGAGAGCCTATCTCTCCCTTGGGCCCCACTCAACTGCGTTGTTCCTCCTTGACCACGATGTCCCCACCAACTGCGTTGTCCTCGCCCACGCTGCCTCCATGTTGTCCCTCTCCTTGCACTGTCACTTCGCTCCCCTGGGTTCCTTGATGAAATCCGAATTTACGTAAGTGACTTTAGGGAGTTATTTTCTCCTATGTTTCGGTGATGGATCCCATCACCCCTTTTATTTCCTGACTAAACATTAGAAAGGCAAAATCTGAGAAAAATTAATATTACTAATTAGTTGCTGCTAATTGGGAATATTACAGTCCTCCTCGTCAAAATGTTTCTTGTCCTCAAGCAACTGCAAGGATGGATTCTGCAAAATCTTATCACTCTCCCAAGTGGCATCCTCATCCGTCAAATTCCTCCATCTCACCAAGTACTCCTTGATTGTCCTGCTCTGTAGCTGTCTCTCCCTGGTGTTTATGATGGCTTCTGGATGTAGCACCAAATGTCCCTCATCATATGTAGGTGGAAGATCCTATGTTGCAGTGACTTGCTGCCCCAATTCTGTTTTCAGACATGATACATGGAAGATGTTGTGTATCCTTCTACCTGAGGGTAGTCCAACTCGTAAGAGACCTCCCCTATCTTTTGGATCACCCTGTAAGGTCCATAGAAGTGAGGCTTGAGCTTCTCAACTCCCTTTTGCTTTAGCGTGGACTATCAGTACAGATGAAGTCGTAGGTAGACCAATTCATCCACCTCAAACTGCCTCTCTACGCACCCTCTGTCGGCATATAGCTTCTGCTGATTCTGCGTTGTGGCTAACTTATCCTTAAGAGCCCAGAGTATATCTTGGCTCTCTTGGATCTAATCCTTGGCCCTGGGGACCTTGCTAGCTCCAAACATAACATCAAAAAAATTCATAGCATGATATCCATATAAAGCATAAGATGGAGACATATTGATAGACATGTGGAAAGTGGTGTTGTAGCAGTATTCTCCCAAATGTAGCCAATGTAGCCAGGCATTTTTCTACCCCGTGACATAGTTTCACAAGTAGCCCTCCAGCCACTTGTTCACTATCTCTGTCTGCCCATCCGTCTTAGGGTGATAGATGGTACTTGTACCCACCAAACAAAAGAGCTCTTGCCAAAAGCCGCCCATGAAATGACTGTCGTTGTCACTAACGATGGTCTTCAAAATACCATGCAATCTGAAAATATCATGGAAGAAAATCTCTGCCACCTATGCAGCTTTGTGCCATGCTGATATGGCGAATAAGTGAGCATACTTTGATAGTCTATCAATGACCACAAATATGCAATCCTTGCCCTGCACTGTAGGTAACCCAGTGATGAAGTCCATCGAGATGCTTTCCAATTTTCCTTCTGGAATGGGAAGCAACTGTAGTATCCCTATTGGGTGGTTTATCTACCCCTTATTCCTCTGACATACCTTGCACTACCTGACATGCCGGAATATGTCCTCCTTGAGGCCTCTCCAAGAGAACCTCTCCCTAATAGCCCTGTAGGTCTTCATGAATCCCTGATGGCCCGAAAATGGTGGGTCATGGGAGCCACATAGTATCTTCTCCTTGAGCTAAGAACCCCCACTTAAGAAGATCCTGTCCCTGAAGTAAATAACCTCATCCATCATTCTGTACCTATCATCTGTGATCTGGCCATCGATCACCTCATAGGAAAAACGATCCTTGGAGTACTCTACCAGTACATGAGCGCTCCAGTCTGTATCTATGCTCATCAAGGATAACATTGTCAGTCTGCGTGATAGAGCATTGAACACCACGTTGTTATTCCCTTTGACATACTCAATGTCAATTTCATACACTTGTATCTTACTGACCCACTTATGTTGCCTCTCCTACAACTGCTTCTGCTTAAGGAAAAACTAGAGGCTGTTGTGGGTTAGTCCTCACCCGAAACCTATTGCCCACCAAGTACTGCTGGAAATTGGCGAGTGCATGCATAATGGCCAACATATCCTTGTCGCATATAGGATATAACCTCTCATGTGGAAAAAGAATCTTTCTCTTGAAATATATGGGGTGGCCTCCCTGCATCAAAACTGTGCCCACTCCCTCTCCTGAAGCATCACACTCCAGAATGAAGGGTTGTGTGAAATTTGGCAAAGCCAACACTGGCCAGCTACTCATCACCTCTCTGATCCTTTCAAAGGCTCTCTGCATTGTATTAGTCCAACTGAATGCCCCCTTTTTGGTGAGATCTATGAGGGGTGAAACAAGCTGGGAAATCCCTTGACAAAATTCTGGTAGTAGGTGCAGATGCCTACAAATCTCTAGAGTTTTGTCACACTCTTCAGCTCCGGTCATTCCTGAATGGCTCGGATCTTCTCCTCGTGGACTCTCACTCTATCCACACCAATGATATGCCCCAAATAGAGCATCTTTGTCAACACAAACTCGCACTTCAACATCTTAGCATAGAAATGATTATCCTCCAAGATACGCAATACAACCTCAATGTGATGTAAGTGATCCTACCAAGTGCAGCTGTATATAAGGATATCATCGAAGAACACCAACACAAACTTCCTCAACAGATCACGAAAGATGTGGTTCATACAAGACTGGAAAGTGGTCAGTGCGTTGGTTATTCCAAAGGGCATCACCAAAATTGTGAAATGGCCATAATGGCATCTAAAAGTAGTCTTGGGGACATCCTGGTCCCGCACTCGGATCTAATGGTATCCCAACCTCAGATCAATCTTGGAGAAGAATTTTGATCCCCTCAGCTCATCCATCACTTGTCAATCCATGAAATGGGATATTGGTTCTTCACCGTCTTCTTGTTGAGATCTCGGTAGTCGATGCACATTCTCAGTGTGCCATCCTTCTTCTTCACCAATACAACAGAAGAAGCAAATGGTTTAGTACTGGGCTGGAAGTTTCCCAGTGCTAAGAACACATGAATGGCTCTCTCAATCTCATCCCTATAGGCTTTGGGATGCCTATAGGGTGTGGTGATCACCACCTGAATACCTTTCTCAAGCTCAATGGTATGCTCAAACCCCCGGTCTAGTGTCTATCCTGGTGGTATATTCCCAAAAACTGTGGAATACCTGTCCAAAATCGACTGCACATCTGGGTGAAATTCCTGCCCTGTGGCCCTTGCCTTTGAAACATGCATCTCTATAACCCACTCTATGTCTCCCTTCCATAAGTATGCCTCTATCCGGTGTGCCGAAACTGTCTATGGAGGATATGTGTGCATGCCTCGAATCATCACATGATTTCCACTCTTCTTTTCCATACACTCCATCTCGAAAGTCTCTGAGTTTGTGGTGACCTTCCCCAGCATGATCAACCACTGCACTCCCAGCACCACATTTGTGTTTGGAATGTCGACCACAAAAAAATAATCTGTCATAGTATAAGTCCCCATGGTCACTGCTAATGCGGGAATGTATCTAGGACACTGCATAGTTCTGGCACCTGGTACTAGTACTGAGAAGCCATCAAAGCTCTCTGTTTGTATGCCCCTCCTCTTTACCAGTTTGGAATCAGTAAAGATGTGAGTCGCCCCACTGTCGACTAGAAATCAAACACGATGTCCCTGAATGGTGCCCCGGATATGTAGTGTCAAATACTTCAGAACCCCTCGCAAGGATGCAAGGACTCCTCTTGTACTGGGTGAAAACACTGGTCCTCTTGCTCCTTGGGGAGGAGGTGGTGGATGATCCCCTCTCTGAACTACATTGTTGGCCTCTGTCTCTATCCCCTCATAGGCATCTTCTTCTCCCTCACTGTCGGAGAATACCTCTATGTAATGTACCTTCCCTGCGGCACATCGATGACCCGGTGCCCATGGCTCTTGGCATGTGAAGCATAACTTCCTCCATCTCAAGTCTCTCTGGGTATCATCGTCCAAAGGCCCCCGAATTTGGTTCCCCTTTGGTGGTGGAATTCTTGTGGCATTCCCATTCGATTGAAATGTCGATCTCTGGGGGAAAGGAGCTCTGGTCCTTCCAACGACATCTTGAAGTGTAGAAGACCTCATGGATCTGACTAGCCCACGCTGACGTTCTTCCAACCCATAAATGAACATGTAAATCCTCCTAGCCGTGGAAAAGTGAGGTACCATCACTGAAAGTCTCAAGAACTCAGAAATGTAAGTTTCCAAGTTCCCGGTCTCCTTGAGCTTGGTCAGCTCAATAAAATTCTATTTCGCATCCTTCCAGTCAAACTACTCCACCAATCTCCGTGTAAATTCTACATACATTGTAACTGCTAAGTGACCCAGCGTGGCCATCCCGTGGAACCACCAGTTGTGGGCCTCTTGTTGAAGGTTCAACGCTGCCACCTTCATGGCCTCTCCCTTTGCCATATGATTAAGCTGAAAATAAATGTCCAACTTCGCCACCCAAGCCTTTGCTGAAACTTTGGAAGATCCCTCAAATGTTAGCAAGAAAAACCTGCCCACGGTAGATTGTAGCTCACCTCCCTGGGTGTACCCACCACCTCTGTTCTGGTTGCGAGATCTGTTTTCCTTCTTGAGCTGGAAAAAATAATGGAAAGTGAGAGTTTCACCAAAATATCGCCCATAGGATTGATACTCTGCAAAATAGTCCCCCAAATGAACCACCTTTGGCTCCTGGGGTCCTCTCATCCCGGTGCCTGTAGTCAAGAATGTGGGCATCGTAGAACATGGGGAAGTGTGTGGTACTACATGTTAGTTTTGTGATTCGCTCCTGTATGTGATGGGAAGTGTCAGATCCGCAACCAATGTTAAAACTCCTTGGGGTTTAACACTGTCTGTTATCTGTGGAAAAATTCTAACCCATCTCTTATATCCTCCTCGAGAGCTCCTGCACAAATTTCAGGAGGAGATTCCCGAACTCCTTCCCTTCATCTCTCTCTTCTGCCATAGGTTCTTCCTCCTCTACGTCCACCACTGGAACGCAGTCCCCCTCTCCAAATGTGGCCTCGAGTCTCTGCTCTCAGCTCCTGTACCTCTTTGTCTAGTAAGTGATGTATTCCTTTCCTCCAGGTGTCATAGACTGATCTGCTCCATAGGCTCAGCCAATTCTATTGGCTTTGATACCACTGTAATATTCTGAATAGGAAATAAACACCAATATAAAGCAACATAAACAATAACTACAACAAATAGAGAGACATCATGAAAAACACTTCAAACACGAAGAAACACTGAGCCATTTTCTTATAATATAAAATATAAAAATGTGTATAAAGGTGATCAGAATGATGGCACCTTAGCTTGATCAAGGCAAGCTAAAAATACTCTCAGAATCTCCCAGTGAATGGATGCTCTCTCTATGACCGCGTAACTCCCTGATGTTGCTGGTGCTGCTACCAAAACTACTGCCTCTGTCTGGAATGAAGCTGCTCTTTGGGGCTGTTCCCCTGTTCAGAAAAATATTAAGCTCCAGATATGAGCTCTCCCCCCAAGACTCGGAGAAACCCACGAAGGAATTCCGGAATGGTTGTGTTATCCTCTTGTATTCTACAATATCACTAGGTGACTATGGATTTTCTATAGTCTGCTAAAGATAGCATTCCTTGCTTATCAGATATATTTAGAAATCTCATTGCATTCATTATCTTTATAAAGCCTTTTTCACTATCTTTTAGTTTTTCTTCTCAAAAGTCACCCTGCTACTCTTAAAAACTCATCTCTGAGTTTATTTCTCTCATTCTTATCCTTCTTCCCATCCTAAAGCCTCAATTCCTCTTTCTCCCTCCAAAAAATCCCCATTGACCCCCCTTACATTCATCATTCTTTCTTATTTTCACTAAAACAATGTAAAAAGTTCCTTTTTACATTGTTTTATTAAAATAAACCTTTCGGGCCCTTTATTTTATATTAAACTCTATTTTAATATAAAAAACCCAACTCTTTTGTTTTATAAACTGACCCTTCATAAAAGTTAAAGCCCTCCGCTTTAATGCTTTAAACCCCTGCTCTTTGTTAAAACCTCATGTAACCTCGCCCCTACCCCTTATAAAAGCCTCCGCTTATTTAAAAACTCGGGCCCCACCTCTTCACCTGCCTGGCGCTCCTAAACTTCCCGACCACCGTTGATTTCATTCCCCGAGATCTTACGCCCCACAACCCGTATCGAAAATATATATGCATGGGGGTTAAACAAACCCCAACCACGCGAAATGGGCAGTATCCCTCTGCCATGCGTCAATCAATGAATGGAATCACACCTGATTCCCCAAAACCATTACCACCCCTCCCTCTGTGTGAAAACCACCTTCTCGCTTGAGAAAACCGCCTTTTTTCTTCATGCCAAATCCTGATACCACCTCCTCTATTCAAAACGATCCAGAGCCCTGTAGCTCTGCGATGAAGCCCTCCTCCACCATGAACCTCTACAAAACACTCCAAACGCCCGAAGACCCCAAACAAATGCAGAAAAGCCCCCACGCAGGTTTTCAAACTAATTTATTTTTTTATTGTGTAGGTATAATGGCAGGAAGGTGAGAAATGCCTTCCGAAGGTCCAAAATCATTTTAAAGAGTGTATGGGTGACGATCCAGGGAACTCATTTCGTTAAAAGGACCAGAGGCATGAAATCAAGTATAATCATTAATAAATCATGATTTTTGGTGGTTATTTAAACCCTCCAACAACAAAAGATACCTACCCTGCACAGTAAACACAAACAAAGATACAGTGAGAAGACAAAACAGTTAGAAGACCGCAACACTAAATATCAAAGGGTTAAAAATATTAAATCAAGGATTAGAGGAAAAATCAAAAGGGATTAGTCACAAATCAGAGATAAAGGCAAAATTAAAGTAAAAGACAGTGAGGCAGACAGTTAAAGGATAAATCAAGTTTAATAGCCTAAAACAGAGTTTAAAGGCTAAAACAAAAGTAGATCAACACAGAAACAGATTCGAGGGACTAAACCAAAGAAATTACTTCTTCAAGGACACAAATGGACACCTACAACATGTTTATTCAAATAAAAACATCAACAGTTATTACAACAGTCAAAGATATTTCTCAACCACTCAAGGGTTATTGTAAAAGTTATTGAGAAAGCCTTAAAGTCAAATATTTCCAAAAGTTAGCTCAAGCAGTTAAGTTAGGAGTTATTGTTACAATGAGTCACTTTTAGATATTTTTGCCTTGGGCCTTGCATGGCCTCAAAGGTAAAAAATACATTAAATCTGTAATAAATGACATCTGAAGCCCTAGCTTAGGATCACCTCCTCATTTTGTAGATAAATACTGCATGAATGATTCATTTCTGTTGTTGGTTGGTTGGTTGATTGATTAGTTGGTTGATTGCTGTTGCTGAGCTAGTTGAAGATTGCTAGGCTGGATTTGAGAAAGCTATGAGTTGTAGAGATCTATTGTACTGGATTAATGTAATTGTCTTGAACATCAGTAATACAAGCATGTTCAAAGGATTCTTGAGCTATGTGAATGGTGAAGTTTTCCTTCTTTGTCAATGTTTTCCTTCTGTTTTCCATTATGTCCATTATTTCTCTAATAAAAGAACATAAATTTTAGACTATGATATGCTATCTTGGCACCCTATTTATGTCTGCATTCTTTATCTTATTGTTTTCTTCTACAAGGTCTAATTGGAGAATTCTTAATTGCTCTCTGGTTCCACCTAGCTTGTTGTCTTGGAAATGATTTAATAGAGTCAAGCCAAAGAAGTCTATGGTATGCCTTGTCCTTTGGTGTAGCTTGAAATATTGTTTTTAAGGCCTTTCTTGGAAGTATGCTTAGTAGAGTCCATCCGGGGAAGTCTATGGTACACCTTGTCTTCTGGTATGTCTTAAACTATTGCTTTGAAGGTCTTTAGAGTGTTTGGTTAAAGAAGATTGGTTTAGCTTGCTCTTTAGTTACATTCACTGTTATCTAGAATGTTTTCTTTTTCTGAAAGTAATTCTAGGATTGATGGATTGTTGTCTTAAAGGTTTGCTTATTAAATTCTAGCCAAAGAAGTCTATGGTATGCCCTATCCTTCAGTTTTCCTCAAACAGTTACCTAAAAGATTTTTCTTGTTGAAGTAGAGTTAAAAGATTATTAACTGACTTTTAGTTCTGCTGTTTTCACAACATATTGTCGTTTCATATTCCATCTAATCTAAAAGATCCACTTGATATAGTCAGCTTGCCCTATGAAAACCCTTGCAGAGTTCACGAATGATTAAATCCTTTTATGACTCCATAGCCCAATGGATTGATGTTTCTCATGGTCTATATATTCAGCTGAAACACTCCCTCAATTAATCACACCATTGATCTATCAACATATCAATCAATCAATCAAAACAAACAAGTCCTTAGAACTTCATAACTAGCCTAACATCATAAAACAAGAGCATAAAGACATATAATTTATAAAAAAATACATAGAGAGATCCCTCTCTGAGTCCAGGAATGCTAGGTCCTAGGATTCCAAAGTTGTTTTGATGTGGTTCCTTCCAGAGTTTGTTCTTTCCAATCTTGCAAATAACTGGGAGAGAACAGGCTGACGCCGGAATTTGACCCCCCTTGGAAAATCACACACTCTAGGTGAGTACACGGGCCCTGAACTATCAAACTGCAAATGATGGCCTCCTCCTACTGCAAAATATGATTTGTGAAGGGTTGGTCCCCTCAACACTACTCCCGAGCTGAAATCCCTGACCTCCCTTCTCTCCCGGTGCTGCCTCCTCCCAAGACTGCGTAATCTATGAGTGTGGCTTTGCTGCCTCAGTGACTACGTGCTCCTAGCTGAAAGGTACAACATGCTGTGGTTTTGAAAACAATGGTATATATCCTCACTTGAGCGGACACTCGGAGTCCCTTGAGGCTGGGGTTGGGATCTTTTCTCGAAGACACCCGCGTGCTGAACAACACTTGTAGACTTTGCTAAACAACGTAAGCGTACTCAATGTCTCAAAGACAAAAATTCAGAAGATGCATAATAGAATGACTGAATGGTTAGCCTCTCCCTCCTTTTATGCTTGAGAACCTAGCTCTCCCTTGGGCCCCACTCAACTGTGTTGTCCCTCCTTGGCCACGTTGTCCCCACCAACTATGTTGTCCTAGCCCACGTTGCCTATGTGTTGCCTAGCCCACGCTGCCTCCATGTTGTCCCTCTCCCTACACTATCACTTGGCTCTCCTAGGCCCCATGTTGCAATCTGAATTTACCTAAGTGACATTAGGGAGTTATTTTCTCATATGTTTGGGTTATCGGTCCCATCACCCCCTTTATTTCCTGACTAAACATTAGAAAGGAAAAATCTGAGAAAAATTAATACTATCAATTAGTTGTTGCTAATTGGGAATATTACAACAATTCAATCAAATTGGTGTTATAATCGTAACCTCTACAATTTTTAGGTTGATGCATGTGGAGCCTTAAGCATCAAGGCGTTGAGTTCTCAGAGTAAAGATGTGGTGGTTGAGTCAGAGCAGGATAGAGCTCTCAAGATGGAACATCAACCAGTATCTCACTTTTAGTCTAAACTAGTTAGAAGTTGGGATAACCAGTAGAATGATGATGACGACCATAGCCTACGAAAAGTAGAGACAAATACTCAATCAAATACTTCCAGTAGAAGGAAAATTCAAGCGAAGTGGGTACAGAATTTGGTTTAGTCTTCCAACTTCAAGAAGGAGAGCATGATGGGAAAGAATGGGTGTTCAAAAAGAGTTTTGCAAAAGAAGGAAAAGAATTCTTGTAGCTCAGAGGGAATAGTTGCAGCAACAAAGAACTTGGTAGACTTAAAGATAGATCTAGGTGGACATAGTTCTTCCAATAATTCCTTCTGTGCTAAGAGGGAGTGTTGAAATTGTAGTAAGGAATGACTTATTTGACTTGTGCCTTAGCAAATATGCTATTTTGAATTGCGTCTCATAGTTGCTTGAGTTAGCTGCCAGTTAACATGTGTGATGTGGCCTATCACTAAGTTATTGTTAGTTAATTTGACTTACATGGCTTTCAGTGAGTTGTGTACTAATTGATACCTAGAATTTAGCTATTTAGTGGAGTTCAACTCTAGTGTCTCTCATTTCATTCATCTTTAGTTCTAGAATAGAGATAGACTTGAGTTGTTAAGATTAGTTGAATAGTTTGACTTTTATTAACTCAAGTGACTCTAGGTTAATTAATTGCAACTACTAAATTTATCCCTAATAGGTCATGCAATTTGAATTTCCTATTGAGATTGAATGAAGACACATATCTATTTATTCATTGTACACAGGTTTTGTGTAGAGCTTTGAGAAGCAAAGAGAAAAACTTCTCTTGGGAATTGTGCAAAAAAATAGGAGAGATTCCTAATTTTTAGGGAGAAGTTTGTGCTATGAAATAGGAGTTTTAGCAGGCCTTAGTTGCCTACATGTAGGGCAAGTCATGTAGAGAGTTGATCAATATTGCAGGGAGCTTGAGGATTGAAGCAAAGTCTATGTAATACATCATATTGCTCAGTTGATTAAATACAAACAAGAAAGTTTTTCCATGTTGGATTCTCACTAAATTATTTGGTTTTATATGTGATTGTGTTTCTATTCATTATTTTCTTTCCATAAAATTTTTGGTAAAAAATTTAGTGTCTGTTATAATAAATTTGCTGCCATGAGGAGTCGCACGGTTTCATAAATTTTCTACATATTCAACCTTCGCTAGCGTTCACTTGTTTTGTTTTTAGCAATTTGATATTGATTAATGTAATTCACGTAGTTTCGTTTTTGACAATTTGATATTTATTAATGTAACTCGCGTAGTTAATTTCTCTTCAATACACCATCCAGCAGTAGAAAAGGTAAATTTTTGTCCAAATTTGAAAATGTTTCAAGGTTTCACCTATCAACGGGCATAATAAAATTGTTATATATTTCACACAGCTTATATTTTTACAGTTAGACATTGTAACAGAAGCATGCTGCTCTAGACAGGTGGGTTTAGTTCATGAAAACGGTAAAATGTTGCAGCAGTAAAATACCAGTATACAGACTTACCACGGATACTTTTATAATGTTTGTTTGTTTTGCTGGCTGGCAACTTTCTAGGACAAGACAGCCTTAACTGGAATGGAAGTCCCAATTGGTCAGAAAGGCATTCTGGGATTTTGTTATGAGGCTTTTATAAGACCTGGTAAATCTGGACTTTCCAGGTTATTTTCCTAAATGGTTTTCCCTCTCAACTCCTCTCTATAAAATTTAAATAAAAAGTTGAAAAAAATAAACTCCACGCAAACTCACTGTTTCACTGCTATTACAGCACACTATAAGCAGCATAAGAGGCCACTCTGCTGTTTTCCAGGAAAATCTTGATGGGGAAACGTCAGTTTATCATGCCGAAATGTACGTATTAAAAAAAAGGGATGAAATTGTGTCTTTCCTTTGTAATATAATTACAATGGAGAATCCCTCCTGCTATGACGTAAAATTGTATGTATAATATATAGATGGCAAGAAACCATGATGTCCACTGTATTTCTCTTGGTATATGTTCAAATATATATTTTTTTTCTTCAAACGTGCCTATTTTGAGTTATCTTAAAAATTTAGATCCAATGAGGGGAAATTTACAGTGTGGATGAGATCTATTTTCCATTTATACCTTTTTTCTTTTCAATCAAAGTCGTTCTGATCCTTAAAATGATGATAGGTTATACTTTTTTCTTTTCAATCAAATTCTTCTGATCCGGAAAATAACGATAGGTTACGTACTCTGTAGAACAGAAAAAGTATTTTATGGAAGAGACTGTACAACTCCGTGGAGAGATTCAACTTAGTGTATTGGTTAGATATCAACACTGGTATACAAGTGGAGACAATAATCACTGAAAATTAAAATACAAGGAATGCATGAACAATTGTGCTTGACAGTATGGACGCAAGACAAAAAAGATAACAACTTTACAAGAAATTTTAATGTCGATTGGAGATTCCAGTTGTTATTGTGAGGTAAGGAATGTGGGTTTAAGTCAGAAGGGTGAGACATATAACGTCATGCAAAAATTTGAAGTACCGTATTGATAAAAAAAAATTAATGGTTCATAATTTTTAATTTTTAATTTTTTTTCCAAATCATTCGATTCATGATATAGCGTTATGTTGTTTTGGTTTTTTTTTTTAATATGAATATAGCTTTGACGGTTAGTTCAATTAATTAAGTTAAGACATATGCCTTTGGTTGGTTTAAGTAAAGGTATTATAAATTATCAATAATCTCACTTTCTGAAAGGCCATATTAAAGAGAAGTGATAAAAATATTTCACTCTCAGTGTCAATTTTAAATAAAATATTTAGATGTTCATATGATATAACATAACCTTATATCAACTTTATAGAAAAATTAAATAGTTAAAAAAAAATAAAAAAATAAACTATATATACATTATATTAAAGCAATTGAAAACAAATATTTTTTGTATGGTTAAAACATTTTAGGCAGTCTCAATATTTTATACCCAACTAAATTTGAAAGAGGTTGAATCCACACACACACACAAATATATATATATATATATATATATATATATAGCTTCTAGAGAGATCATATTTTTCTAGGTGCAAACATTTTCATAAGTTTTGCATTCTAAAAAAGGTTTGCACTTCAACAAATTTGATCAGTCTCGGCTCATGCTAGATCCATGGTATTTGATCACTCTCGCTCTTGTTAGATCTCTGCTTAAAATAGATTTGTAGGGGTTATTATGCTATTGAGAAGTCTCACCCTCCATCCATCAATAAACATTTTATTTATTTCTAATAACAAATAATACATAAATATTAAATATTTTAAAATATTTAAATAAACAATTATTAGTTTGAAAGTTTTAAATTGTTATATTTGAATATTTTGAATATTTCCTTTATAACTTAAAAAATATTATAATAACATATCCATTAATTATAATAATTTCACTAATCACTAAATCAATCTTTTCATAGTATCACAACTTCAATATTAATCCACTTTTACTTCAATTTTTAACGGAAAGTTTAGACCTAATAATCCCAAGATCTGATAATTTATAATGGAATTAATAAGTGACAAAGCTTTGGCCATATGACTTTTTTTCATGGTATAATGGAATTAATAAGTGGCCAAGCTCTGGCCATATGACTTTTGTTCATGGTCTTGGCAGTAGTGTTGTGCATTATGTAATATGTGCTGCCCATATTCTCAACCGTATTGTAAATTTTTACCTCGTAAATGACCACGAGATTGATTCTAACCATAAACCTCTACCCTTAACTCTAGACCTTGACGTGCACACGAGACACATGCAAAAGAATGGTGAGAGTCAAAGGAACATTTATGCTAGAAGTAAAATGGATCTCTTCTTAAAGGACTTGAAAAGGGATTTAGGATTCTTAACATATAATGATAACATTGATCACATCTACCACAATTTTACTACAACGCTCTGCACTAACATTAATAAGTTCTATACCTAGGTGTCTTATAAAAAGAATAAAAGAACTTTCAACCCTCGATGTTATAATGACTATAAAACTTTTAGGAAAGCGATTAGAGATGCTCCTAATGAAATTATAAACCTTGAAAAAATAATTATGTACAAGGCTCTTATCAAAAGGAAGAAAAGGTCATATATAAATAAGAGGGACAAGTGTCTTCGTCACCTTTCTAAAGTCGATCCTAGAAAGTTTTAGAGGAATATTCTTGTTCATAAATTAAAATAAAATAATTTGATCGCCTTAAAGAACTGGAATACCTGTCTTAATAATATTTACGACTCCTCAGACATCATGGGACACATCTTAAATAGTCCTAGATGAGGATATCATTTCATTAGAGGACGTGGTGTTCAAGATTAAGAAACTCACTAATGGGAAAGCTAGGGATATCGAGGCTACCAAGCTAAAATTTGCAAAATGGGTATGCCTATCCTCATCCCTCATATACGCAAAATCCTCAATTTGAATGCGAAACATGACTTCCCTAAGCCTTCAACATAAAGCCTTATGATGCCTATCTTTAAAAGTGGGGATATGAAAATTCTCTCTAACTACAAGACAATTATGATTAACCACTTTCTATCCAAACTCTATGGGATCATTTTGGAAAATAATAGTATCCTCTATCTTGAAAGCCATGGTAAAATAACTAAATGGAAAGCTAGTTTTAGGAGACATGACACATTTATTGACTATCTTATTACTCTTAGGATCATTTCCAGGGAATGTCACAATAATAAAACTCATCTCTTCTATTGTTTTTTTTTTAATTTAGAAAAAAATTCACCACAATTCCTTGGGATAAGCTATGGTTGAGACTTGAAGATATACTGGTTCCTCTTTAGTTGAGGTTTGTCATGACATGTCTGGTTTATAATGTTATTTCCAAGATTAAGAACACTGAGGGATGGTCTGAGGAAATTAAATACAATATTGGAGTTAATCAAGGGTGTCCCCTATCGTCTACCCTTTTTGCATTTGCATTGATAATCTAGAAGTGTGTTTTGTATTTGTAGGTTGTGATGGCCCCAAGCTCATTGGTATGGTCATTTCTCTTCTCCTTTCTGTCGATAATATCCTTCTTCTATCCAAAATCCACGAGGATATTGACAAGAAGCTTAGAATTCTCCATGATTACTGCTCCAAAATGGACATGTTTGTTAATATTGACAATACTAAAGTCATGATAATTAAATCCAAAATATCAACTATGATAGTTTCATTTATCATAAAAATTACCTCGAGATGGTTTCTTCATACAAATATTTAGGTATTGAAATTTAGCATTAGCTTAGCTAGATTTATAACTTTGGGAAAGGGATAATAGGAGGATGGAAATCTTATTATGAGCTTGAAAATAATTGTAAGTTGACAGATATTTGGGTATGGAGTAAAAATAAGTTCCTCTTTGAGACTCTTGTCATCCTTTTTACTTTATATGGATGTGAGGTTTAGGGTTGCATTATATCTAGAGAACCGTGGAGGAAAAATGAGTTAATCCAAAATAAATTTACAAACTATAACCTCAACATTAAAGAAAATAATCCCTACCATATCCTCTTGATTGAAGATAGTATTTCCCCCATTGAAAGCAAGGCTATGTATAGGTATCTCATATATAAGAAGAGACTTTACAACATGAAATCCAAGACGTTCCCTAAAATTGCTTCTAACTATAGCTAAAACCCCACCTATGGTTCAAAAAAGACTGACACAGGGATTCTCAATCTTAGATCGACTATTGGGGGATAAAGGAGGAGTTCATCTCGGAGAATAATGATAATATTAAAAATACTATTACTACCAAATTTAAGGAAAAGTTGTGCGATAGTAAGGATTTAGGGGGAAAACTGAAGCTAAGGTATTATAAAGACATGGTCAACCCCAATATTACTGACCAAAATTATCTATCTGTCTTGACCAATCATAGGAGGAAAATGAACATTGTGAAGATATGAACTAATTCTCAAGAGCTCCAAAGTGAAAGAGAACATTGATCAATTCTCAAAACACCTGGGGACGAAATATTAGTTCACCTTTGCAATACTAAGAGAGTTGTAGATGAAAAACACTTCATCTTAGATTGACTCTCTCTTGCTCACATCCATTCTCATTTCCAAAACCTTTTCCACACTTACAACCTTCTTGATTTGTAAAATTAGCAAAACAATAGGGATCTAGGAATGCTTCTCTCCCTTCGTTTTGATCATAGAAATAAAATATTAAAGAGTCTCAATTAATCTCTTACTTTCTTATGGTTTGATAGAACATATTTGTCTATATATATATATATATATCTATATATATATATATAAAATTAAAAAATCAAAATATAATTTTTAAATGCATAATTATTTATAAAAAACTTAAACAAAATGGAAACTAGGTTTAGACGTTATATTTATCAACGAATTCTTCAACGTTTTTGAATATTCTAAAATTGAGTCTCAATCTCACTGAGCACTTGACCTTCAAAAAATCCCTAAACATAATTGTTTGACATCCATATTGCATTCATAGAAAGTGTATCAACATTAGTATTTAATTGTCAAAAAATATTCTTGTAATAGCCCTCATTAAAATTCAATGTAATAAAGTTAAAAGTAATAGCTATGGTGGATGGAACACTTATTCCAAGCTGAATGTTGGGAAAAACATCCTAGTGGGTGTTCATTTGGTTTATTATGGCTAAGGAAATTGGAAAATCCAAAGGAAAAAGCTTTTGAAAGGAAAAATGTCGTATTTGGCACATTTAGTTATAAAAACAATGGAAATTATGAGAAAAGGGAGATTAAATGTCACAGGTTGCATGTGAGGAGGAGAATGAAGGAAAATAATGGAAAATGAAGAAAATAGAGGCCTCTTCTATAAAAAGGCTTTTGAGGATCAATTGGTACCTTTTGTCAGTACATTTTTTTGAAGCTCTCTCATTACTCTCTCTCTCTCTCTCTCTCTCCCTCTCTCTCTCGCACGGATAAAGTTTTTGGAGCACTTTGGGATTAGAGCAAGGAAGGAAAGAAAGAAAGAAGAAGGAGGAAGCAAGCCAGGAGGAGCAGGAATAATGTATCTATAATAGGATTCTTGAAACGTATTGATTTGCATGTATGATTTCCTTTATAGATTTGACATGCATGGTATTGCATGTGGTTATTTGTTATCTTAGAATGGGTTTTTTCCAAGTGTGGCAATGTATTCAACCCAACCTTTCCATTTCCGTATAGCCACGGTGTTGTGGATCTCTCATGTTTGGTTTAGCTAGATTTTTAGATGGATTCAAAGATGAGTGAGGTGGATGTCTGAATGATTTTGGAATCGGTTCATGTGTTGCCTCAATTTAGGGCCTAGTCATCTGGGTTTGGATTTCAGTAAAGCCTGAGAGGTGGTTTTTACTCCATTCAAGCCTAGGAATCTCAGGTTTGGGATATATGGTAAAGCCTGGAGAGTATGTCTTGGTTTAGGGCCTAGTGATCCCTGATTCAAACTTTGGGTTGTAGTAAAGCCTGAGAGAATAGGAGACAAGAAAATTCCTCACGGTTTAGGTGGAGAGAATCAGATGATATCCATGCTTTTTTTGGCCTAGTGATCGGGTGTGGATCATGGTAAATACTGATTTCTGTTTGATGATGTGAGGTGGTTTAGCTTCGGGATTCCCTGGTTGGTTCTTTCAGTTTGAGTCCCACATTCATGCTTGGAATATGGCATGGGGGTGATTGGCTAAAGAGGGATTTGGTTCAACCAATCTATGGTCGAGTGGAACGTAGAAGTCCCATATTTGGTTGGTTTTTACATTCAGTAATTAAGAGCTCATTCCTTTGGTATTTGGTAGGAAAATGTACTTGTTTGTATGTGGATTCTATTGTTGTTGTATCTATAGTATTTTTGTTGTTATTTTGTTGGTTATAAGCCTGTATTTGATCTGTGATGATCTATGGATATATCTATTTTTTTACTTGTAAATGAGTTAAAAATGTATATATGGTTAAATATATTGTATTGCAGCTAAGGTTGTAAGGGAGAAATGCCTCTTAGCAATTATCATATAAGTATGAAACCCCTATGTTTAAATACATTTTTTACACCTGTAGATTTAATGTTCGTGACATGTTTAACAAAATGCCTGTCATGGCTAGGAGGGGTCTAGATGATTTCTTGTTGATGTGATTGATTTTGTATCATTGTCCTATTTTTATTTAACATCCTTTAATTTTTCATGAAATTTTGGGAAATGAATCGAGCTCTGGGCCTAAAAAGGTGGCTCAAATCCTGGAGTTGTAGGCACAAAACTCAACATTTGGGGCCCTAGTCGCTAACATGAAATGTGATGCCTGTGGATATATCATTCTAGCCCCTAAAATGGAGTTCTATGCCTACAACTATGGCTCAAAGGGGGTCAAAAAGTCAGTATGACCCAATGGTAAGATGCCTGAGTGGTTTGGTTACCTCCTGGGGCTGTTGTGGTTATTGTACAGGGTATGTAGGTTGGGTTTTCCCTTAGTTCCACTTCCTTAAGGTCAAATAGGAGGTTGAATCTCATTATAATAGCCTCTGGTCGTATGTTTACCCCGGTTTGTTGGTTACTTGGGTAGATGTGGGAAGGAGGTTTTACAGAGTGATATTAGAGCATGATTCAAACCTTGGATTGGATGGGCAGTGTGTTGGTCATGATATTGTTGATTTCTTATGTGTTTTTCATACCTATGGTGCATGTGTTTGTTCATCCATGTTTTGTTGCCCATGGTGGCAGTGATGTCGCCATGGGAGGACTGATGATGTCGTTGTCAACATGTTGTCATGTGTATATGACTGACTATGTGTTGTTCATGCTTATGTATTGTGCATGCACACTTGCTTACATATTATTACATGTTGTATATGCATTGTTTGTTTATGTTAGGTCATATTTTGGTCATGATTTTATGTTTTCCGTGTATGTTTACTTGTGTGATGGTATATGTTGAGCATGCATTGGTCGTTCATGCATGGTTACATGTCTCTTATGCATGTGTATGGTTCGTGCTTGTGATGGTGTGTCATCAAGTTGCATTGGTATGGTTGAGGTTTTAATGCATTAGGCCATGGAGTGTACTTGGTATGGTTATGCATCTATGACTGGACTCCAACTATAATGATGTTTATGTGTTAATATACCACGTGTTATGAATTTATATGATGTTATGATTTTTTAAATAGATGTATTACGCTTATTGGTTGACCTTGCAGGAAGTAACCTCCCCAAATTACACTAAAGTACGTTGGTTTATTATTATTTGGATTACTTGACATATTATACCTTGTAGGAGAAAGATAAACATGGATAGAAAGATGGTAGACTATAAGGACTCTCCCTATGAGTCATATGAGTAGCTGGTCGGAAATGTTTTGATTTGGAATAAAAATTGAGAACCTAAAGGAAGAAATAAGGAGTTGTAAGGCAGACAATGAAAGACTCATACAGGCACAATTTAAACAAACAAAGGTGAATGTAATACTTATTCATAGCTTGCCATCTTTTCAGAAACAAGGGCCACTTAGGATCAACTCTAGACAGGAGGAAAAAATAATGGGGAATATGGAATTAGGTCTCCTAGTATACACATGTCATATATAACTGATACCATGAGAAATGGAAGGTTGTTGGACACTACAGATTGGAGGGGTGATGAGTATATGTATCATTCTAGTTCTGGTTTAGATGGGCATCATGATCATCATCGGTATCATCCTTACAAAATGAGTGACAGGGGATACATGTCATATGAATTTAAGAGATAAAAACCACCCACTTTCGATGGGGACTTGAAGAAAATAGACGAGGAAAAAGCTTGGATACTTGGGATGAAGAAGTTCTTTAAGTTGAATGAGTACTCAGATAACATGAAGGCTAGGATTTATATCCTTACTATTAGAGGTAAAGCAAACATTTGGTGGAAATATGTGAAGTGGGATCAATGATAGATGGGGAGTACACAACAAAGTTCTTGGAGCTACTAAGGTATATACCATATCTTGAGGATGAGAAGGATAAATTTCAACGATTTTTCAATGGTTTTCCATTAGCATTAAGAGATCAGATTGAGTATGATGAGCCTCATACACTTGAGGAAGTCATTGGGAAGCTGAAGCATTGTTAGGAATAGTCAAAGCACAAGAATGAGTCTCAAAAAGGATGGAAAGGGAGAGATAAAGGTAAAGGTAAATGACATCCTAAGAGATAAATAACTCACATTGTAGATGATAAAGATAATGTGTCACCTCAGAAGAAGTTTAATGCAGCTAGGAAAGGACATGGATCACAACAACAACATGGAGGTAATGGTACTGGTGGTTGGAGTGTTTTACATGTGGTGAGGAGTATGTTAAGAGATATTTTCCACATAATCAGGGTGGTAGGACTAAGATATATAGTGCATAGGAGGCACATACTTCTGGGGATGTTGAGTATAACATTCCTCATATTTATGTAGTCGTGGACAATAGGAAAGAAGATCACTATGATTTTATCATTGAGATGGAAAGTAAGCTTTATGATCAAGTTACGTCTATTTTGATTGACACGAGATCTAATTATAGCTATTTTAGTCCTGACTTGGTGGATAAGTGTGGCATGAGTAAGGAAATGCATGCAAAATCTTGGTTAGTGCAATTGGCCATAGGTACGAAGAAAAGAGTTCATCATTGGGTAAGAGTGTGTGAATTTGAGTTAAATGGCATGCCTACAACAACACACTTGAACATATTTCCACTGGGTTCCTATAGTATGCTATTGGGTATGGATTAGTTATATCTTCACAGGGCCAAGGTCCATTGATATGACAAAGTTATTGAATGCTTGGATTACAATGGGGAACAAAGAGTTTTATAGGGAAAAAATAAATCCACATTAGCTAGGATGGTGACAGCCATATAGGCCAAGCACAGTCATAGGAAATGATATGTTCTATTTGCAATTCATATATCTAGTGACAAAGGTAAGGAAGTGGAGGATGTATATGCTTTGAGTAGGTATCAGGTGCACCAATATTATTTGTAAAGAAGAAGGATGAAACTATTATACTATGCATTAACTACAAGCAGCTGAACAAAGTGGCCATCAAGAACATGTACCCACTACGAAGGATCAATGATTTGTTTCATCAGTTGAAAGGAGCAACAGTGTTCTCTAAGATCGAGTTGAGATTGGGATATCATCAGTTACACATTAAAGAAAATGACATCTACAAGACCACATTTAGGGCAATGTACAGACATTATTATTTTTTTGTATTTCCATTTGTTTCGACTAATGCACCAACTACATTTTATGTGTTTGAGGAAAAATGTGTTACATCCTTATTTGGACAAGTTTTTTATTGTGTTTATTGATGACATATTGGTATATTCTAAAAATGAGGAAGAGCATGTTGAGAATTTGGCAATAGTGTTGAGGTTGTTGAGAGAGCATCAATTGTATGCTAAGCTCAACAAATGTAGTTTCTTCCAGACTAAGGTACACCACTTGGGACATGTTGTCTCCAAGGAGGGAATGCCAGTAGATCCAGAAAAGATAAGGGCCATCATGGAGTGGGTAGATCCTAAGAATGTATATGAGGTGATATCATTCATGTGATTTGCAGGTTATTATACGAGGTTCATCAGGAACTTCTCACAGATTTATTATCCTATTACATCAGTGTAGGGGAAAGGTAAGAAGTTTTATTGGACAGAGGAGTGTGAGGCCAGTTTTGAGTATATTAAGAAATTGTTGACACATGATCCAGTGTTAAAGATTGGAGATCAAGACAAGGAGTTTATAGTGTGTAAAAATGTTTGCAGGAGAGGACTTGGTGGGGTCCTTATGCAGGATTTACAGGTGGTATGCTATGAGTCACAAAAATTGAATGAGCACGAGCATAACTACCTGACACATGATCTTGAGCTATTAGTGATCATACATGCACTGAAATGTGGAGGCACTATATTCTTGGAAGGATGTCTATATTGATGAGTGATCACATTGGGTTGAGGTATTTGTTTGACTAGAAGAATTTGAATGCCAATCATGCTAGATGTTTGGGCATGATTAGCGAGTTTGAATTTGAGATCAAGTACATCAAGGGAAAGGAGAACAAAGTCATAGATGCTCTTAGCAGGCGGGTATAGGTAAATCACTTAGAAACGATGAGCTCCTATGGGACACACTTATATGATAGGATCTCGCAGGTAGGTCAAAGAGATCACAAGTATATGGAGATTGTGCACGGTTGCAACAAAGTACATGTATAGGTATAGGTGTTGGTAAAGGTAGAGGTACAAGTGTGGGTATAAGTACAGGTGCATGTGTTGGAACAGGTACAGGTACGTGTGGTATAGGTATAGGTACAGGTACACATGTATAAGATTTGGACTATCATCTCACAACAAATGGCTTGGTTAGATTTAGAGACAAGGTATATGTACCAGACAATAGTGAGCTCAAGAAGGTGATATTGAGGGAGTTTCATGCAAAACCATATTCGGGTCACCGAGGTTACCAAAAAACATTGACTACAGTAAATAGGTTCTACTATTGTCTAAATATAAAGAGGGATGTGGCAGAGTTTGTTTCCAAATGTTTGGATTTTCAGATTGTTAAGGAAAAGTGTAAACATGTAGGTGGATTTCTACAACCGATTGTGATTCTAGAGTGGAAATGGGAGGTCATTTCCATGGAATTCATCACAAGTTTTCCTAAGATAGCTATAAAACATGATTCCATCATGGTTTTTTGCATAGGTTGACAAAGGTTGCACATTTCATTCCACTAAATACTACATACTCAGCTAGAAATGTAACACAAGTGTTTACCAGAGACATAATCAGATTGCATGGTATTCCAAACAATTTTGTGTCTAACAGAGATTCAAAATTCACTTCCAAGTTTTGAAGGAGTTATTTACAGGTTTGGGCATTGAGTTGGCCTTCAATATTTTTTATCATCCACATATAGATGGGCCTTCAACATAGTTTATCATCTACAGACAGAGAGGGTCAACATGATACTATAGGATATGTTGAGGATGTATGTAATCCATCACCAACGGAAGTGGGAAGAGTATCTTACACTGGTAGAGTTCACTTACAACCATGGGTACCAGATGTCATTGAATATGTGTCCATTTGAGGCTATGTATGGGTGGAGTTGCAACACTCTTATCAATTTGGGTGATCTGGTTAACATGGTACTGATTGGACCAGAGATGTTGGCAGAAATGGAATGGGAAATGCAGGTGATCAAGAAGAACTTGAAGGAAATGCTAGATAGGCGGAATATTTATGTAGATAGGAACATGTTATTGAAGGAGTTTTAGGTTGGGGATCAATTGTACTTGCATATCAAGCCCAAGAATATCTCATTGCAGATTGGATGATGTGCTAAGTTGGCACCATGATTTTGTAAAGGGAGAGATAAAGGTAAAGGTAAATGACATCCTGAGAGATAAATAACTCACAATGTAGATGATAAAGATAATGTGGCACCTTAGAAGAAGTTTAATGCAGCTGGGAAAGGACATGGATCACAACGACAACATGGAGGTAATGGTACTGGTGGTTGGAGTGTTTTACATGTGGTGAGGAGTATGTTAAGAGATAGTTTCCACATAATCAGGGTGGTAGGACTAAGATATATAGTGCATAGGAGGCACAGACTGTTGGGGATGTTGAGTATGACATTCCTTTTTTTTATGTATTCGTGGACAGTAGGAAAGAAGATCATTAAGATTTTATCATTGAGATGGAAAGTAAGATTTATGATCAAGTTACGTCTATTTTGTAAATCTTCCGGGAAATCACATGAGAATTTTAGGACCAACGCGTTTCGAACTACCAACTATAGTAGTTCCTGATGATGAAATACAGTTGGTAGTTCGAAACGCGTCGGTCCTAAAATTCTCATGTGATTTCCCGGAAGATTTATAAAATATGTTATGGATCACAGAAGCTTGCACTCTCAAATACGTCTATTTTGATTGACACTGGATCTAATTATAGCTATTTTAGTCCTGACTTGGTGGATAAGTGTGGCACGAGTAAGGAAATGCATGCAAAATTTTGGTTAGTGAAATTGGCCACATGTACGAGGAAAATAACTCATCATTGGGTAAGAGTCTGTGAATTTGAGTTAAATGGCATGCCTACAACAACACACTTGAACATATTTCCACTGGGTTCCTACAGTATGCTATTGGGTATGGATTAGTTATATCTTCACAGGGCCAGGGTCAATTGATATGACAAAGTTATTGAATGCTTGGATTACAATGGGGAACAAAGAGTTTTATAGGGAAAAAATAAATCCACATTAGTTAGGGTGGTGACAGCCATATAGGCCAAGCACAGTCATAGGAAAGGATATGTGCTATTTGCAGTTCATATATCTAGTGACAAAGGTAAGGACGTGGAGGATGTATATGCTTTGAGTAGGTATCTAGTTTTTCAACAATTTCAGGATGTGTTTCTAGAAGATATTTCAAAGTTTCCACCACGTAGGGAATTAGAATTCACTATTGAGTGGGTGCCATGGGTAGCTCCAACATCAAAAGAACCTTACAGGATCAACACACCTTAGTTTGTAGAGTTAAAGTGACAGTTGAAAGAAATTCTTGACAATGGGTACATTGGACCAATTGTATCACCATCAGGTGCACCAATATTATTTGTAAAGAAGAAGGATGAAACTATTAGACTATGCATTGACTGCAGGCAGCTAAACAAAGTGGCCATCAAGAACATGTACCCACTACGAAGGATCAATGATTTGTTTCACCAGTTGAAAGGAGCAACAGTGTTCTCTAAGATCGAGTTGAGATTGGGATATCATCAGGTACACAATAAAGAAAATGACATCTACAAGACCACATTTAGGGCTATGTACAGACATTATTATTTTTTGGTATTTCGATTTGTTTTGACTAATTCCCCAACTACATTTTATGTGTTCGAGGAAAAATGTGTTACGCCATTATTTGGACAAGTTTGTTATTGTGTTTATTGATGACATATTGGTATATTCTAAAAATGAGGAAGAGCATGTTGATAATTTGGCAATAGTGGTGAGGTTTTTGAGAGAACATCAGTTGTATGCTAAGCTCAACAAATGTAGTTTCTTCCAGACTAAGGTACACCACTTGGGTATAGGTAAATCACTTAGAAATGATGAGCTCCTATGGGACACACTTATATGATAGGATCTTGCAGGTAGGTCAAAGAGATCACACGTATATGGAGATTGTGCATGGTTGCAACAAAGTACATGTATAGGTATAGGTGTTGGTAAAGGTAGAAGTACAAGTGTGGGTATAAGTACAGGTGCATGTGTTGGAACAGGCACAGGTACATGTGATACAGGTACGTGTGGTATAGGTATAGGTATAGGTACACGTGTATAAGATTTGGATATCATCTCACAGCAAATGGCTTGGTTAGATTTAGAGACAAGGTATATGTACCAGACAATAGTGAGCTCAAGAAGGTGATATTGAGGGAGTTTCACGAGAAACCATATTCGGGTCACCGAGGTTACCAAAAAACATTCACTGCAGCAAATAGGTTCTACTATTGTCTAAATATAAAGAGGGATGTGGCAGAGTTTGCTTCCAAATGTTTGGATTTTCATATTGTTAAGGAAAAGTGTAAACATCTATGTGGATTTCTACAACCGATTGTGATTCTAGAGTGGAAATGGGAGGTCATTTCCATGGAATTCATCACAATTTTTCCTAAGATAGCTAGACAACATGATTCCATCATGGTTTTTTGCACAGGTTGACAAAGGTTGCACATTTCATTCCACTAAATACTACATACTCAGCTAGCGATGTAACACAAGTGTTTACCAGAGACATAGTCAGATTGCATGGTATTCCAAACAATTTTGTGTCTGATAAAGATTCAAAATTCACTTCCAAGTTTTTGAAGGAGTTATTTACAGGTTTGGGCATTGAGTTGGCCTTCAATATTTTTTATCATCCACATATATATGGGCCTTCAACATAGTTTATCATCTACAGACAGAGAGGGTCAACATGATACTATAGGATATGTTGAGGATGTATGTAATGCATCACCAACGAAAGTGGGAAGAGTATCTTCCACTGGTAGTGTTCACTTACAACCATGGGTACCAGATGTCATTGAATATGTGTCCATTTGAGGCTATGTATGGGTGGAGTTGCAACACTCTTATCAATTGGGGTGATCTAGTTAACATGGTACTGATTGGACCAGAGATGTTGGCAGAAATGGAATGGGAAATGCAGGTGAGGAAGAAGAACTTGAAGGAAACATAAGATAGGCAGAATATTTATGTAGATAGGAACATGTTATTCAAGGATTTTTAGGTTGGGGATCAATTGTACTTGCATATCAAGCCCAAGAATATCTCCTTGCAGGTTGGATGAAGTGCTAAGTTGGCACCACGATTTTTTGGACCCTTCAAGATCATTGAGAGGATCAGATCAATGACCTACCGACTTGCATTTCCTTCCATAGTGAAAGTATATGATGTGTTTCATATATCATTACTTAAGAAGTATGTTAAATATTTTGATCATGTGATTGATTGGTCTGTATTTCACGTGGAACCATATGGAGAATTCCAATCGGAGCCTCACTATATATTGTAGAAAAAGGTGCTCATGTCATGGAATCAAGAAATAGATAAAGTTAAAGTGCGATTGAAGCACTTTCTTCCCATGAATATACATGGGAGATGAAGAATCAGATGCAGGCCATGTATCCTTGTTTTCCGGTTGAGGAAAAGCAATTTCGATGTGATGTTGGTATATGTTTTGGTGATGTTTTGATATATGTTTTGATGTGATGTTCGGGTTTATGTCCATATGCATATGGATGTAAATACTATCATGAGATATGCTACAAATCTCCAATAAGCAGTATAGTGTCATGTAATTTTAGTTGCTATGTTGTTATGATGTCATGTTGGTTTTCTTTTTAGCAGGGTGATCATTGTAAATAGTGCATCAAGCTATGTCATAAATCTCCATGGGAGGTATGGTTGCTTTTTAGAGATTTTGACGAGGTATATATGTGGTTGAATACCAAGGACAGTGTCCCCCAAGGGGGAGGGTTATGTAACAACCCTAGTGAAAATTCCATGTAATATAGTTAAACATAATAACCACACTAGATGGGACACTTATTCCAAGATGAATGTTGGGAAAAACATCCTAGTGGGTGTTCATTTGGTTTATTATGGCTAAGGAAATTGGAAAAGGCAAAGGAAAAGTATTTGGAAAGGAAAATGGCATATTTGACACATTTATTTATGAAAATAATGGAAATTAGGAGAAAATGGAGATGAAAAGTCATAGGTTGCATGTGAGGTCTCTTCTATAATAATGATTCTTAGGATTAGTTGGTACCTTTTATCAGTGCATTTTTTTGGATCTCTCTCATTATTCTCTCTCTCTCTCTCTTGGACACTTAGAGTTTTTGGAGCACTTTGGAATTGGAGCAAGAAAGGAAAGAAAGCAAGAAGAAGGAAGAAGCAAGCAGGGAGGACAAGGATTCAAGAAAATATAACAAGATTCTTAGTCGGTATTGATTTTCATGTATGATTTCCTTGCTAGATTTGGCACACATGGTATTTCATGTGGTTCTTTGTTGTCTTGGCATGGGTTTTTCCCAGGTGCGACAGTGTATTCAACCTAGCCTTTCCATTTTAGGATAACCATGGTGTTGTGGAGTTCTCATGTTTGGTTTAGCTGGATTTCTAGATGGATTCGAAGTTGAGTGAGGTGGATCTACGAATTATTACGGAACTGGTTCTTGTGTTCCCTTGGTTTAGGGCCTAATAATCTGTGTTGTGATTGTGGTAAATCTTGAGAGGTGGTTACCTCTCCATTCAGGCCAAGGAATCCCAGGCTTGGGATATATGGTAAAGCCTGGAGAGTATGTCTATATTTAGGGGCTAGTGACCTTTGATTTAGACTATGGGTTGCAGTAAATCCTGAGAGACTAGGAGATAGGAAAATTCCTCATGGTTTAAGCATAGCGAATACGGTGATATGCATGCTTGTGTTGGCATAGTGATCGGTTGTGGATCATGGTAAATTCTGACTTATATTTGATGAGGGTGACGTGGTTTAGCCTCGTGATTCCTTGGTTGGTTATTTCAGTTTGAGTCCCACATTCATGCTTGGAATATGGAATGGGGGTGATTGGATGAAGAGATATTTGGCTCAAAAAATCTATGGTCAGGTGGAACGTGGAAGTCCCACCTCTGGTTAGTTTTTACATTCAGTAATGAAGAGCTCATTCCTTTGGTAGTTTGTATGAAAATTTACTGGTCTCTATGTGGATTCTATTGTTGTTGTATCCATGGTATTTCTATTTTTATTGTGTTGGTTATAAGCATGTATTTGATCAATGATGATGTATGGCTCTATCTATGTTTTTATTTGTAAATGAATGCACAATGTATATATGGTCAAATAGATTTTATTGCATAAAATTTTGTAAGGTAGAAATGTCTCTTGGGGATTCTCAAATAATGTTGTAAGGGAGAAATGCCTCTTAGTGATTCTCATATAAGTATGAAACCCCTATATTTAAATATGTTGTTTACACCTGTAGATTCAATATTTATGGCGTGTTTGAAAAAAGGCCTTTCATGGCTAGGAGGGGTCTATATGACTTATTTTTTATGTTATTTCTTTTGTATCATTGTTCTATTGTTATTTAACATCCCTTAAGTTTCCATGAACTTTTGGGGAGTGACCTGGGCCGTGGGCCTGAAAAGGTGGCTCAAATACTAGAGTCATAGGCACAAAACTAAGCATTTGGGGCCATAGACGTTGGAATGCAGTGTTATTCCTGCGGCTATAGCTTTCTAGCCCCTGAAATATAGTGTTATTCCTATGGATAGGCCTCAAAGGGGGTCAAAAAGTCAGTATGACCCAAGGGTAAGAGGCTTGAGTGGTTGGGTTACCTCCTAGGTGTGTTTTGGTTGTTTTACAAGGTCTATAGGTTGGGTTTTTAGTTGGTTCCACTTCATTAAGGTCACATAGGAGGTTGAATCTTGTTATTGTAGCCTCTCGTGGCATGTTTACCCCAGTTGGTCAATTACTTGGGTAGATGTGGGAAGGGGGTGTTACAATTCTTGTAACTAATTTGATGGAAGTGTGCAAAAATTGTGTTGGATTGTTGTGAAATATGGATTGTATCCAAATTAATTAATTTACATCCTTTATTTATCTATTTAATTATCATTTAATTTTTTTTGAAGACTTGCATATCCAAAATATTCTTACATATAACAAATTAGAGGAATGCAATTAGGCATTAAAATTGCATTATTATTGGTACCATGGTTGGGATCAGCTTCACTTAAATATGTCAAGTAAAAATCACAATTTACAAGATTGGCCTACCCCTAGCTAGCCTTTTGGGAAAAACCCTATGGGGTCACCTTATTGATAAGAACCTTTTATAGTGGAAATATTTTTTCATAGATTGAGTGTTCTTATAGAAAGAAAAAAGTGCAAAAATATGTTGTGATATTTTGAATGAAGACCATGTTATTCTTGAAAATACTAGCATTGCATGCAAGTCAAACTCCCTAGAGATCTAAAATTGGATAAAAAATATATGTTTTAGTGATCTCCTACTAAATAATCCTTGAAAATAATTAGCTATCTAGGGTCCATCTAATAAATGACCCTCATGAACCTGAAGTTCAATTTCATGCCAAACTCTATGGGTATTCCAAAAAACTCGTTTCACCATTTCTCTTATATAGCATACAAATTCAATGTTTGAATGTGTTTTTTAACTAAATCTTATCCCATCACGTATTAATACCTTTGCTTACAGCACTAACTAGAATAAAATGATACTTTTTAAGGGTTCCTTTATTTTCCATAACCTTTTTTAGCACTAGTGACCTATTGAAGGTCTGAAATTCCAACCTCAACATTGGGGGAAACCACTTGATCGAGACCTTAGATAGGATCCTTTTCCGTTTGGGATGATGGCTCCAATTGGATATTATGGGACTAGTTTCCCTTTAGATGAAATTATAAGAACTAAATTTGAATAAAAGTATAAATTTGAGATATAACTAAAACTGAAATAAAGATTAATAAACTTATTATCTATCCCGAGAATGATATTTGTATATGTGATTATAAATATTTCATAACTTACATGACAATATAGATTAACATCTAAAAATATAACTAATTTGATTAAATAGTTAATTGAATTAGCTTATAAGTGCTTCACATATATGAGATATCGTTGTTCATTCATAGAATTTAAGAATTCAATCCAACATATCATAGTGATAATGAATGATTGTTACAACACATATATAATGAAAAAAATCAAATATCCATTCGTCTCTTAAAAAAATAATAATAAAAGGATAATATTACCTGATATATCAATACTCTTCTCATGAGAAAAATGACAATGGTTCAACTATATATAAGAAAAACGTGAGTTACAGTAGTGAAATCTTAATATTTATTTTCCAAAATTCAGAGCCATTTCCCAAATGAAATGAAGGGGATTTATAGTTTCATTACAAAATTTAAATATAGAAAATAAAATAACAAATTCAAGAGATGTAGCTAAAATAAACAAAAATGAAAAATTTAGAATCTATTGAAACATATTATTTAAGCCTGAGAAGACGATTATTCTCTGATTCGTTGTTGCAAACCATAGATATTTGTCATTTTCTTTAACTCAAATGGAGACCTTGGTTGTGTTTTCATTTGGATGGTTAATATTGCATCTCTCAATGCTCACAACATATGTATGGTTGTATTGGAAAAACAATAGAGCATTAACCATTGACTATGCGGTTTGACTAAAAAATGGAAATGATTTTCCAAGTCGACTTTGGTTAGTTGATCAATAATTCCTGCCCACTTTTTGGAGGTTTCTTTCCACATTTTAGTGAGTAGTTTTCTATCTCGTAATTCTCCTTCAGGAAGAATTCATATGATATTGGCTTGAAATAAGTTATCACTGACTGCCTCAATGCAATTATTTGAAATATCTCTTACTTGAAATACTCCTCTTTCAATATGTTTGAGGCGAATTTCCCATTCTATGAAAAAAATATCCTGATGATATTCTTCAATAATAGGAATATTGGATAATCGTCCATATGCAGTGTCCTACCATATTATGAAATTAGAAATCTTCTCCTAAATGTCATCAAAATAAGTTTTGACATCTGATAGTTGGTCTACGAGAGAACTAGTCGTTTTGCATAGATCCTGAATTGTTGCCAATTTATGGAAAAATATAACCCTATTGTTGAGAATGAAGAGTGTTTAAATATTTTGCTTCCTTCTTAAACCATTTAATTTAGGATTAAAACTCAGTTGTTAAATCCTGCTTTGTATCTCGTGAATTTGAGAGTTTCATGCTTGTATATCACTATCATATTGAAATCTAAGTGAGTTAAAACTATTATCAAGCTCTCTGAACTATCCTTGCAATTTTTCAACAATATTTTTCTTTTCAACTTCGATACTCTATTCAAAATGCATAATATTTCTTCTTTCTCTTGTAATAATTGGGAAATCCTACCGAACTCCTCTGTAGAGGAAGATATGCATCTGTAGTAATTAGGGCCTATGACTATTCAATTGTCCTTTTCATCCTCTCTCTTTTTACCACAACCTTGTGTTGAGGGATGTAAATTATATCAAGTGGAGAAATTTCTTCAAATTTTATCACAACCTTAGATGATGGGAAATGTGTTATAATTTCAATATATTTCCCCCCCAAAGGATTTTTAGAGGCCTTTTTTGTAATTGGATTTTGTTCAAGGCTCTTGGAAGTTTCTTTGACCTTCTTTTGTAGAGGAGTATTATAAACGTGTGTTTCATCGGCCTTATAATTTAGAGCATGATTATATTTCTCCCATATTTATTCTAGCCTATTATCAGGAAAATGATCCTCTTCTTTGGAATAAGAGGATGTGACTGTTTATTTTGTCTGAGGAACATCGATAGTTTGTGTAGAACCAACAATCATTACATCATTAGGAACTTCCTCCTCTTGAGGAATCCTTAATGAATCTATAGGAAAATTCTCTAACCTACAAGCCTTCTACTGTGTAAACTAAATCATTTGGTGTGGAGTGATTTGTTTCTATGCTAGTTTCATGAACACTGAAAAAGTAGGATCCCTCTCAAACAGGTCATCAAATAAATCTGGTTCATGGGAAAATTTCTTGATGCTTGATGTTGTCATAAAATTTTTGAAAATTTGATTTGGGTCATATTTTCTATTGGGAATTGTGGGGAAATTGAATTCTTGAATATCATTAATTTCAAGGATTATACACTTGAAATTATCCAAAGTGTAGATACCACACTCAACTGGAAAAGTAGGCCATAACTTTTGTTTGATTCTCTCAATACTTTTGAAATACTATTTCCTACGGTCTGATAGGCTGTCTCTCTAGCAATAAGTTTGTCAAGAGTGAATAAGGGTATCACATGGGGGTTATCTAAACTCCAAAGGACTCTATCATAGGTAAATATTCCTCCTCGAACTAGTTTCCTATTCGGAGCATGTGATTTTCGGCTTCTGGAGATAACCCATAGGTGTTTTTGTAAAACATAAACTCATGGATAGGTAGGATGACTATGAAATTTTTTGTAGAAATGTGGAAACAATTTTGAATCCAAAAAAATATCATGGTAGATGTGGATAGGGGTTGGGTCTTCATAGTCCACTTCCAACCCATGGAGGAAAATTCCATAATGAAATAGAGGGCATACATAATATAAGAACTCATATAGAAGGGGGGAATTACGTTCTCAGAGACATTGTGATGTTTCCTAAAACATATGATGTTGTTAACTAGGTTATCAAAGAGAATATTACCCCAATCCATGATAAAAACCTTTGAAGTTGCGTCTATAAGTGGTGCCCTTTGATAAATAAAAATTTCTATATTAGGATGACCAAAGAGCCTACACATCATAGTAGCTACCTAAAAAAATGGAACAACAAGGGAGTCAACAACATACCTACCCAATTCCTCTCGCTTGTGCTTGTTTTAGTCCCTCATCCATGGCCTAATTGGCTCTGATGCATGGTCGTGTTCTTTCATGAATTATTCCAAGATTATTTTATCATATTTCAATAATAGGTCGAGTATATGGTACATTTTACTCAAATGTTCAAAGATAAATAACCAAACAACTATTTTCTTTGTTGTCACAATATTTCTGTTGGAAATATTAAATTCAGTAACAACCCACTGAACCATGTATGTGTAAGGAAGAATTATAGGTCAGGCTACAATCTTGTAGAAGAAGGAATTAGCTGCATCACTATAGGTAGCACTCGAGAACTGGGTAGAATCATCTCCAGTCCTATTTTCCTTTTTATAATTTTTGGTTCTTTGTATTCAAAGAACTTGTATAGGGCTTCTCATGAGGAATTCCTAGCGTCTCTGGTGCATATTGTGTCAGAAAATAACCCTGGCTTGGCTTTATTATCTTCAACACTTTTGGTTGGAGGAGTGGCACATGGCTGCTGTGTGATATTCTTCTTCTTTCCTTTCCATGCTTTAGACATTTATTGATTGGTATGGCAGTCGAGACTACCATGTAGAAGAAAATCACTAAAATGAGCCATAACTTCTTTAACTCTCAAGACTTAGTGTGAATGCTGAAACATTAAAACTATAATATTTCTTTTCATGGAAATTATTGATAAAATCAAGGTGAAATGAGTGGAAATGTTTATAATTTCAAAACTATAACTTCACTACTTTCAAACATTAAATGCGGAGACATTAATTCATGTGTGATTTCCACATCAGTATATTAGAGGAAAAGTATCAAAGAAAGAAACGAAGGATGTATTGAAAACCTACAATAAAGGAAGGTCCAATAAATGAAAATCCCGATGGGGTAACAACTATAAAAAAGTAGGGAAGGGGTATCGATGAAATCATATCGGGAGTGGAAATATTGGAGATGGCAGATATCGAAAGGGAGAGGCATCATAGGTGTCAACTTACAAGAGTTACGATATATTGAGTGTCGATATTAATAAAATAATATTTATGGGGCCAATAGGTGGTTATAATATTCAATTATAAAACGATGCACACTAACTTATGTTGAAACCTTAGGAAAAAACCTTTTTAAATGAAATTATCATGGAAAAGATACTAGAGGAGGATTTTATCGTAACTTTCACAAAAGGAAAGTTTTGATATAATAGGAGTCTGATTGAAAATTACCGATCTCAACTTTATTTTAATATAAGAGAGGGATTTTAAGGATTTAAGATTATCACAACAATTTTAAGGACGAATCTTCATTTTATTAGTTCCGATGAAGTAAGTCTTCAAGTCTATAAGATCCAAAAAGGTCCTCATTTTATTTAAGAATATAATATTTTTTATAAAAAACAGAAGAAAGGTCCCCATTATTTATTAGTCCTTAGAATAAAAATTAATGAGGGGTAGTTTTAGGCTATAACATGACCTTATGTTGAAATTAAAGATTGTAAGGCCAACTATCCTAACTTGGTTGTATACTGGCGCCCAGTAGAATTGTATGACCAAGCTAGTTTATCCTCTTGCTTTGGTAAATGGATGTGTACCTTACCCAACTTAGCAATATAAAAATTCAAATTTTGGTTCCATTCTACCGCTAGAACTGACCCTTGACCACATATCTAATCAAGTCTACACATTGATGAAATACTAACATTTCTTTAGAAGAAAAATATTCCTGTCATAATTGACTATATAATTTACTCATATCTTGAATTGTGCAATGAATCCAACCCTCCAAGCCAAAAAATTCATAGAAAAAGCAAAAGAAAATTTTAATGTCTTCCATTGGTTCAAACCCCCATGAATACTCTTTTTTATATATGATTCTAGTCAAGCACTAAACATGGATCCACACTTTTTTCAATAAATATCCTACTCTAGAAGTTATCATGAGCTAACAATAACCATAGTTGTTTGGTTTCTAAATATTTCCAAAAGATGAAAATATTATTAATCCCCGTCCTCCCTATCCCTTATGAACAAACACTACCTTTCAACTGATGAGATGAGACCCTAGGTACTCATCACTCCCTTTCCAAAGGTAATTAAAGAAAAAGTTGGCAAATTTTTAGACATACACCATGGGTACATGACCCAATAAGTTCCACTACACTAGAACAACTTGAATTATCGATTAATGAGGACCAAGTGATCACCTCATGAAATTCATTTGTTACACCAAAAGTGTAACCTCTTATAAGCTTTGGTTAGCAAACATTTCTATCCAAACAACCAATATTTTTTATGCTTTAGTGTATACCCAAAGTATTTCATAGTAAAATCAATTTCTTGGGTAGGAAAAGAAAACATGGAAACCAATACATTACTAATATATGCATCTATTGATGGAAAATAAATTGTGGGCTTTCTTATGTTGATAGTAATGTGTAGCTTCATAGAATAAACCCATAATTGTTTTAAATTGTCTGACCTCTCTCTCCACACAATAAAATACAAGAAAGACATCATTGATGAAAAATAAGTGATTGAGCTAATTTGTTTTACCAATCCTTACCCTTGAATTCTATTTGTTCCTTTTGCTTCTAATTTTTTCTTACTAATATGTTCCATTACTAGTGAGAAAAAATATGGGGATAGAGGGAAACCTTGTCTAAGACCATGGCAGGGTTTGAAGAAAGATAATCTTGCACCATTGATAAGGAAAAAAAGAGGAAGTGAGGGTGATACAGTGAGATATTCCAATTAAGCAAAGATAAATTGAATCCAACATATAGTAGTATTAATCTAAGATAAAGCCAAGAAAATTTATTATAGAATTTTTAAAGGTCAAGATTAATTACCGCAACAAATAGTTGACTAGTATTTATGGAGTGTAATTTTTTCTAGACCATATTTTATCTGATGTATGAGTCTACCCTTCAATAAGATAAACAATTCTTGAGAAATAACCTTGGAAAAAATTAGTTTGAGCCTAGCTACAATATTGTTTTCTATGATATTGTATAAACCATTCACAAATAAATTGTTATAAAGACATTATAAGAAGTAGGATACTTGACCTTAGGCACTAATGTGATGTACGAGGAATTAAACTATTTAGAATTTTAATCCATCAAACTTCCTCCACTACCCATAGAAAATCATCACCTAAGACCTCAAATAACTTTATAATACATCCTTTTGTGTTTAAGTTAGAACATGGATGAAAAAGAAATTTAAGAAATGTTAGGAAAAGTATATTTTATTACATCCATGTTAGAGAAAATGATAGGATAGTTTGCTCTAAATAAAGGAGGCAATAGAAAAAATGTTAGGGAAGCATAAAATAAAAAATGTTAATGATTTAGTGATCAAAATGATAATGGTTGCCTGTTTAAATGCGCCAAATTTTCAAAATGTAAAGTTTAATTCATGTAAGTTTGAACCTTTGAAAAAAGGTTTTAAATATTCATTAATTAAATTAATCTATATACACACATATTGATTTTATTGTAAAGTCGCTAAACGACAAGCGGTCAAATCAAAGGAAGTTAAAGTGCTTGCAGATTCCGATGGTAGATCTTGAGCTTCCCTCAGATCTACGACGGAGATTGACTTCACACCCCCTCCACTTGTTTCTTGTTAACGTGGGGGGGGGGGGGGGGGGGGGTCCAAATCAGCTTTCGATGGCGGCCCATTTCCGCAACGTGCCACATCGTGTGACTTCGCACCCCCTCCGCCCAAAATCAGAAACCAAACCGGAGGGTACTCCCCCCCCCCTCTGGTTTTCCACTCCCACTACCGTTTTCCCGTGCCATGACCATTTATCCTTCCACCACTCATATTATTCCATGTCACTTATCTGTTATCCCTAATCCTCCATTATACCCATTAATCTTCCCGTTGGCCAATAAATTTGCACCATTTACCCATTAACCATACCGTTACGCAGTAAATTTGTTTGACTGTTAGCCATGACCATTGAATATAAATTGCACTCTATAAAATTTCCCATAGTCTCCTGCACAATAATTTAACCTTTAGTTCACCTTCATCCCCCATCATTGTTTGATAGTGAATTATCTTCTGTAATTACTCTTCATATTTCCGAAACCCTATCATTGTTTCTATAACCAGAAGCTATTAATCCCTGTACCACTTTATCGCAGTCAAGCATGGCACCTAGGGCCAAAAAAAAGAAAAAAACCACTTCGAAAGGAAAAGGTAAGAAAAGTATGACAAAATAAATCTTGAATGTTGACAGTGTTTCAGAGGTTGTACCCTAGGTTGCTCATCCAGCTGCCGAGGTCATTCCTAAAGCCGCCAAAGCTGTTGTAGAAGACATTCCTGTAGCTTTACAAATCAACTGCGACCTGACACCCCTAGTCGATACCAATTTTAAAATTATTTATTGTCATGGTGAATTTGAATTCTACGAGCTACATCATTGACTAAAATAGAAGCACTTGGATAAACAAGACCCTATCAGGTTTTGGGAGTCCATGTTACCTCTATTTGCATTCGCTTAAGCTCACCCATTCCCATATTTAATTGCTTAGTGTCAGAAGCAGTATGAACATATAACCAGGTCAGTGGTGACTTAGAACAGAAACTTTCTAATAACCATATCACTTGAAACCATTAATAAAATGATTCTCATCCCTCCTTCTAACTCCTTATCCTAGTTTTCCCCTACTACCCTCATGGATCTTTATCACACATTATCCTTCCCACAGAGAGCTCAAATATTCGACATCTTTCCACCTGAGGATGCATATTTACCAAAGAGAAATCCCCCATATTCATCCTCCATATTCCCCATTTCTTCCAAACACTATATCTCCCTCCTTTCATATCTGTTAGGATACCCCAACGATGCAATCATTGATGAACTCATCTTAGGTTTCTTATTTGTCTTCAGCCTTGAAAAGTCACCATTGTTTACAACCATTTATTGGCTGATGTTATACATGAACAAATCATGAATTTCACCACTCAAGGAGCCTTCACTTATTCTTCTGTGATTGTTCATATGACTTGTTTTCAGCAGGAAAATATGTTACCCTTTTAATTCAACAAGCAAGACACATAGGGAGTGAATCAATCAGTGATTCAATGGACAAAATTGGTTAGAGCTTCATCAAAAACTACTTCTTTCTTATAATTCATATATTTATTCATTCACCCAGTCAAGCAATTTCTTACTAGTTCATCAGAGCCTAGAATTGGAGAATACATTAAGAAAATTCTACACCTTAGTGAACAAGCAAATATAGGTGATTGGTATATGTACAAGAATTACACGAAGATTAGAGTGTATGGCTGCGAGCTTCCACCATACAAGCTTCCAAAATATGTACCTATGAGAATTTTCTCATTAGAATACATAAGACAAATGTTAAATATGGATGAATTTCATTTTGTTTTAGGAAAAAGGAAAGCCCAGTTTAAAATCAAGGCCAATATTGGATCATTCATTTGTAATACCAGAGTAGCTAGTGCCGATGCAGATGCACTATTAAACAAGATGGGTTTTAAGTCAAGTTTCACTTGGGAATATGACCCTCATGACATTATTTTTTTCTCCGAGGGTTGAATCCAAGACAAATTCTTACACTCACACCTCTAGACTGGAAATAGAAAAGTATATGAATTGGAATGAATGGGTAGAAGGTAGTTTACAAGAAGAAGAGAAACAGGTCATTTCTACTTCAAATGTACAAACAACAGTCCCTGATGTTAAAAAGAAAAAGAGGGTCAAAGAAGAGACATCACATTCCAAGGATCTTATGAAAGAATTCATCCTACAGCATAAGAAACCAAGGCTTGATTCTTCCTTTCTTTCAGAAGATAAATAGCCAGAGATCATAGATTTGGGAGAAACTGAAATCTCCACATCTACATTTATTCCTCAGACTTCTTCATCAGCATCACCTGGAAGAGAGACCCTAGAGATCAGCCAACATGCAAATGCTAGCTCTTTAGAAGAGAAAAATATTTTCTCCAAATTTCTAGAAATAAAATGAAAGAATGAAGCACTGAAGTCAGATGTTTACAACCAATTTTGCAAACAAACGTCTACATCACAACACAGGCTTCTCACTTATTTTGACAGTGAGAAGGGAAGGATGTAGATTGCCTTCCTACAAGCAACAATGCCATTTCTGAAAACCCATGCTGACTATAAGAAAATTGTCCTCTCATTTGATGCAAGACATATACATCCAATTGACCAGATGGATATACACAGGAAGTCAGGAGAAATTTTATTTTCAACTATGACTACAACAGCTATGTATCTTCCAAGATCGAAAGTAGAAATCTCAAATATGCAATCCCAGTTGAATATTGAGAAATTTTCTTGTTTGGCTAAATATAACAGGATAAATACATTGGAAGAAATTATTGTAAAAGTAGGATATGATCTGGCTAACTGCAAAGCAGTTGAAGAAATCATCAAGAAGAAAAAAGTAGACATTTATGCCCTATGAAAAAAACTTAAGTTGCCCTCGACTGAAGACCCACAGACCAAAGAGATGGCACAAAATGAATCTGACAAAGAGGAAATTCTTAAGTTAATTATTGACCAAAATCTGTAGATCAAAAAAATGGAAGAACAGAATCAAGAACTGTTGAAAGAGAAATCAACACTCCAGGTGAATTCTAATCCTACTTTAGCAACTCGAACATCTTCTACAGGTGTAGAAACCTCAACAGCCTTGAACATGACTGATCCAGCTCAACTTGCTCAAGAATTATCCAGTCAGAATCAAGCACATGAAAAGCTAAATCATAAGTTTCAACTACTTCAGTCTCAAAATATTAGAAACGATACTTTGTATCTAGAATAAATGAAAAAGACACATCAGTTGGAACTTAGAATTAAAGAACTGGAAAGTGAAACTCTAATGGCATCAACCTTAGGAGAAGCTAAGCAGAGTATCTGGGAAAACATCAGTGACTCCATTACTGAAATATGGCGATCCATTCAGATCATCTTCGAGGAGTAGGAACTCATCAACAAATGCAGAACAATAATTCAAGAAGGGAAGGATCAAATCCAATAGAGACCAAGCGAAGCTTCATATATGATTAAATTTCTTAATTCAAAGAACAAGGAGGAGTTGGAAGCAATCAACATTTCAGACAAAACTGCAACTATTTTGGAGATAAAGAAGGTTTTGCAAAAAAGGAACTTGATCAACCAGTTGTAGACCAAGTGTGAAGCCTTAAATTTTATTTTCAAAAGGTTTCATACTAAATTTAATATTTTAAATCGTAAAGGTCTGCCAGGTCTAGTTGGATTAGATGATAAGTTGGTCAAGTTAGAAGATTATTGCAAAAAGTTGTATACAATTGCAATAGACAAAACAAAATTTGCAAGTATCAAAGGTCACATTACAGGCATAGATTTTCTTGAAGCTTTACAGTTTGACTTGATTATTTAGCATAAATTCAAACAATTGTTCATCCAAAAACCAAATTTCGATAGATTCACTGAAGTGGATGAAGTTTTCAAGAAAATGATGAATTTTGAAATTCCAAGTGAAGGGCAATGGGATAAGTTTTGTGAAACCATCGAGTGAAAATTAATTTTACAGCATGCCAACACACAGTTTTGTAGATCCAGGTTAGCAACAGCTTCCAGTGAAAAAAGGAGAAGTCAGAAACATCTTTCATCAAAAGAGGTCGAATCATCAATAGCCTCCAGAATAACAGAGACACTCCATCTATCTGTCTCCTTCTTTTATTCTTATTATCCTATCATTGTAAAATTATTTAAGATATTTCTAAAGTTTTGTTAGTTAGTATAAATAACTCTCAGCACGAGTAATGAAGGGTTTCACCCTTGGATAAGGATATTTTGTAAACAGAAATTGTACTAAGTTTTTTTGATCATCAATAATACAATGCAGGATTCTTAACTCATCTTGTGCAACTCTGTCCTCTCTGTGAGTTTTCCAGTTTTCTATCATTATGTTTTTTCATATGTTTAATTATCATCAAAATAATTAGGTGAGGTTGACTGTGTTTCAGCAACTTTATAATTCCTCCTGAAGTTATAATTATTATAAATAATTATTTACTTGACAATCTGTTAATGTAAGTCCCTTTTATCAATAAATTGTTAGTATTTTGGTGATGTTAAATATATTTTGTTGAACTTCTAAAAAATGTTTAAAAGTTTTCCAGCTTATGGTTTATTGAATAGTTCAATTTGAATTTTTAACAATCATATCTTCTTATTGTACTTAATTGAAATCATGAAAGCCTAATTACTGTATGAGATGAACAAGCAGTCCTTACTTCAAATTATTGATATTATCAGTAAGATTTAAAAACCTTAACTGTTTGCTTAAAATCTATCTTATGCATTGGTCCTCCAAAACCTTTTAAAACACAAAAAAAAAATTAGATGCTTTGGCATTATTATTGACGAAAATTATCTCAAAGTACAACATCAGACTGGCATCGTTGCTGGTGAAATGAAGAGTAAAAAGTAAATTTTCCTGGGACAATGATTTATCTGCTTTTCCTTTGAGGTGAATAAAGGGTAAAGATGTAGGTAAATACCTTTCACCTGGTGATTCCACTATTTCAAACTAGCTCCTTTTAAGCACACCAGATGTAGATCTGAATCTGAGATTGTTAACCCTTTACCAGATCCATAAAAACTTGTTAAGGAAGCCTCTTTGAAAAAAAAACAACATATTTCTACTTCTTCCTCTTCAACCTTACACCCTGAAGAAAGTTCATCCGTAGACCCCTATTTAGTATTATCATCCCAACTTGAGTTGACTCAATTAACTCCTAGAGTTTCTGAACTTTATTCACAAGGAATAGATCTTCAGTCAGCTTTGTTGGCAGCCTCACTTGATTCATATCAAGTTCTATTTTTCCCTGTATATTCACCTACATCTAAGACATAATTGGGCTTGCATTTGCACGAGTTTAAGACCATTGATTTTGGTACTCCAGTATATCATCCCATTCCATTAGACTCTAATCAACCAGAAGAGACAATTTCTATCTATTCTAATCCATTATTCGAATATAAGCAAGAATACTTAACACCATTAGTTCAAAAACTAAATGGTAAAATCCCTACGAGATATTCACTACCTCCTCCTCCTTCACATTCTCCTCCACCCTCTAACACTCATTCACCTACATCTTCATCTACATCATCATCTTCATCAACATCAACTTCATCATCCATGGCTTTTCAACCCATTATACGAGCTAGGTATGATGCTCTGGTTCTCCCTAAAATCTTTGGAAATTTCCCTGATGGATATCTCAAACATCTACCAAGATTTAATGGAGAGACAAGACCTTCAACAAAAGATCATATAACTGCCTTCTTAGATTTTGCCGACAATATGAACTTTGAGCATGAAGATGGTTATATGAGATTATTTGTACAGCCCTTAGAAGGTCACATTAGGATCTGGTTTAGACAACTTAGAGCAGATTCTATTCAAACTTGGAATGAACTTTTAACTATCTTTAAAAACCAATGGGGGGTAAAGAAAGATGTTGTTTACCTTCTCACTGAATTTGAAGAGTTAAAAATAAACCCTAGTGAACCAGTAGCTGAATTTATCAAACGATTTAATAAAATCTACCACAAAATGGTTGTTCATTGCAAACCTCCAGTAGCTACTGCAAAGGTCAAATTTTCGAAGGCATTTGATGTTGACTTTGTAGTCATGTTAAGGGAGAGAATTTATAATACATTACAAGATATGCAGACTAATGCTATTGAGGTAGAAGCTAATATGTTAACTTCTAGTAAAGTCAGAGGTAAAGAAGAGAAAGATCATAGGAAATTAAAAAATCAGGAAGCATCTTCCTCTAAATCTAAAAGTGAATATTCAAATATTGATGAAATCACAACTCTGCTTATAAATATATCTAATAGAATTTCAAAAATTGAGACTTAACTAAGAACAGTCCAAAAAACTATTTCCAGACCACAAACACAGGCTCGAGGTCATTACAATAAATTTTCTCCATTTCAAATTCTTTAGAGGCCTCATAATGAACAACAAGTTCTTACTCCATTGTTGATTGATGATCAAAAACCTGAGGACAATAATTTTTCCATTACTAAAAACATTAATATTGTAGATCTAACATCCTTTCAAACTGCCATTGTCCCTATTTCCCAAAACAAAATCCCTCAGGAACTCCAAGATACTTCTCAGGTTTCTAAGTATAAAGTTTTTTCTGAGTTTCTGATTGCAAAACTCAATCAAAGATATGACTTAAGACCTAGACCTGGTCCTGGAATACCTCCCAAGAACCCTCTAATAATTGAACCTCAACTGAAATCAAATGAAACTCAAACTACTCCTCCTCAACCTTTAAATCAGTCAACTGATTCTACTCAGATTGATAAAACAATATTAACTACCTTTAATGTTGAGAAAGAATTAGAAAGAGTCAAAAATCCAATTCCACTTTCTGAACTCTCTAAAAATCTAGGGTATAAAAGTCAAGTGGCCAAGTGAATCTACAATTCTAGTATGGACACTGAAGGAGATATTATCAATCTGCAAAATGAAAGACCAACTATAGCTTTTGGTCCTAGTTCTGATATGATTGATGAATCTATACCACCCTTCTATCTGACTTTAAAGGTGCATGATTCTTTGTTATACAACTGTATGCTTGATTCTGGTGCTTTGTGTAATTTAATGCCTAAAGTCATCATGGACCAAATTAATCTCAATATCACTCAAACCTATCACAAATTGTATACTTTTGATTCAAGGAGGGTCCAATGTTTAGGACTCATTAAAGATCTAGTAGTCACTTTACGTAAAAATACCAGTTAAGAGTGTAGTATTAGACATAGTTGTTACTAAAATTCCTCCCAAATTTGGAATGCTTTTATCTAGATCATATTGTGCCAAATTGGGAGGAAGTATTAAAATAGACATGTCTTTTGCCACTATCCCAGTATATGGTGGAAAGAGCCTTCGATTATATAGAGAAGTGAGATTTCTAAACACTATTTGCAATGCTAATCAAGTTAGGAATCACCCCATTTATGCAGTAGATCAAGAATCTAGTTGTTTTCAACTATCATCAGGCACTTCAAAAAGATTCTCAACTCAAGATTGAGGATGTAGTTAACACCTCTAAATAAAGTCATGCTGAAATTTGGAAATTATTTTTTGATGGATCTTGCACGAAAGATGGAGCTGGAGCAGGAGTTGTTTTGATTTCAACTGATAAAGAAAATATTACACAATCATGAAAATTAGATTTTGAGGTCACAAACAATGTTGTTGAATACAAAGCTTTTATCCTAGGATTACTGCTTGCTAGAAGTTTAAAGGTAAAAAAATTAAGTGTTTTCACTAACTCATAATTAATAGTAAGACAAGTTAGGAGTCTTTGCCAAACAAAGAACCCTAGAATTAGGTCTTATAGAAATGATATTTGGGGCACTATTGAAAATAACTTTGATACTTTTAACATCACTTTTATTCCTAGAGATGAAAACCTGCATGCAGTTTCATTAGTTGTTTTAGCTAGTTCTTTCAAGATTCCAGATCATTTTCAAATTCAATATTAGACACAAATCAAATATAGGCCTTCAATCCCAGACAATCTTAAACATTGGCAAATATTTGAGGACTATGAACAATTAAAATCCTTTCTACAAGTCATTGACGAATTTTCTGTATTGCAAATTGAAGAGGATAATTCAGACAATAAAGAAGCTACCCAAGACAAAGAAAATTCAAAACTAAAATCAAAGCTAGTTGATCATGATATAATTCAATTATCAAATAATTTTATCCCAAAGGGACTTGTTCCTTTAGAAAAATTGTTTGATCAAAACGGTGTTCCCAAAAATCCATTCTCTGTATCACCAGCAGATGACATAGAAGACATAAATATTGGCACTAATGAAGAAATTAAAAATATCAAAATTTTTGCATCATTAACCCCAGAACTTAAATCTGAATATGTAAAACTTCTTAAGAATTATAAAGATGTCTTTGCCTGGTCTTATGCTGATCTCAAATCTTATGACGCATCTTTAATTGAGCATAAAATCCCACTAAAACCATATTTAAAGCCTTACCAAGAGAAGTTAAGAAGGATGAAACCAGTTCTTCTTCCCACCATAGAAAAAGAACTAAAGAAACTTTTAGATGCCCAAATTATTGTCCCATTAAGATACTCTAGTTGGGTTGAAAATTTAGTCCCTGTGAGGAAAAAGAACGGTGAAATAAGACTTTGTGTAGATTTTAGGAACCTTAATAAAGCATCCTTGAAAGATAATTATCCACTTCCAAAGATGGATCAATTACTTCAAAAAGTGTCAATTGCTAATAGGCTCTCTCTGTTAGATGGATTTTCTGGTTATAATCAAATATTGGTGAATTCAGAAGATAGGGAGAAGACAACTTTTACCACACCTTGGGGTACATTCATGTATGCCCATATGTCATTTGGTCTATCAAACGCAGGAGGAACATTTCAAAGAACCATGGACTTCACTTTTTTCAGGAAGGTAAACAAATTCATTGTTATTTATCAAAAATGATTTAACTGTTTTCTCCGAATCACATCCTAAACATCTTAAGAATTTGAAGAAAGTTTTTGAAAGATGCAAGAAGTTTGGAATTTCCTTGAATCCCAAAAAGTCATTATTTGCCATTAAAGAGGGTAAATTGCTAGGTCATATTATTTCTAAAGATGGAATAGTTATTGATCCCAAAAGGGTCTCTGCTATTCAATCATTGTCATTACCTAGAAATAAAAAAGAGATTCAAGATTTCTTAGGAAAAATTAACTTTTTGAGAAGGTTTATACCAAATTATGCAGAAATAGTGAAGGATATAATAGAAATTCTAAAAAAGAACCATTAAGACAAATGGATTGTTTCTGCAAGATTTTATTTTTACCAGATAAAGAAAGTGTTGTCCAGGTAAATCCCCTCTGCGGATAGAGGCGATCCCTCTAGCCCTAGGGTGGGTCTAGAAACTACGAGAACATACTAACATCTACCTTCCTAGATTGTAAATGAACTTCAGAGCAAGGAAGATGACCTACCTCGTTCTGATGTTATGTTGTCATCTTCCGTCAAAGCTTTTTGATCCTTCGCTTTTCTCCAGCTCGATACACACTGCTACCAATGTTTGATTACCTGTACAGACAGTCAAGACAACACGACAAGCATAAAACCACGAAAAACATAAAAACAATTACAACCTATCTAACTAATCAAGGAATGCTAGAAATCTCATTATAGATGTAAACAAGAGTGGAAGATAAACATCAGATGCATTTTATTATGATAAAGACAAGGGGCGTTTACAACCAAGCCTTGATGTTGAGGCTCTCCTTTGGTAGGTCCGTATCCAAGCACGTTTGCAACACTCTCACACACAAAGGTCTAGGATCTCACTATGTTCCCAATCACACAAAAACAATGACGCTCTTCACTATTCTCCCGAAGCTATAATTTCTTCTCTTCTCTATACTAACTTTTTCAGCTATCTGTTCAACTAGAATATGTTCAGCTAAATAGCACATCAATGGAAGATGGCTATATTTATAGAGGAGAGGAGGACATTGGGATCCCTACAAAGGTGGGAGAGAGTCCTATCCTTTAGGAGAGTTCCAAGGGAGGTGGAGACTAATAACTAAAGGAGGGAGTCCGTGGTTGTTTCAGTTCAACCACCCAATGACTGATCCTCGAAGTTGTTGTGATCGAAACTTCGCCTCTATTTTTAAAAAAATTTCCATAAATATATTGGCGCAGGCAGCTTAACTAGGACAGAGTGCCAATTGGCGCGGGCTCAGTGTTAATTTTCCAGCTCAACGCGGAAGTGTAACTGGATACTTGCGCCAAAGCAAAAACAAGTGTTTTTAGTGGTCTGCTCAGGAAATGGTCAACAGAAGGAATTTTTTCCTCATGGCAAGGGATGCAATGATGGTATTTGCAAGGCATGACACTGCTTATTGATCACAAAAATGATCCTCCAATGGGTGAGATGGGAATTGCAGGGACAGTGACAAAATGTTGTGTAACAGATGCCCCCTAAAATATGAAGTCCGAACATGAGTGAGGGGTGAAATGATTTACAAGTACCTACAAGGAACCAGACACTGCTGTCAGGAGACCTACAAATCAAACATAGATACATATACATAACTGAAATCTCTATCGAAAATACATGAACCCATGGTATAGGCACAGCTATCCATCAAGAAAAGGATCATGTGAATGGATCATCGGCATGGATGCAACCATCCGAATGAAGGGATCATATGAAATAGATCCACGGTATGGGTGCAACCATCCATATAAAGAGGATCAAAACAAGAGAACCCACGGTATGGTCATATCCATCCATCTAAAGAATCATGTATATAATCATGAATGACTCATCACTCCGTGCAACTTGGACTTTTGTGATCGAAGCCCAGGGTATTGCACTCCAACACCACCCGACCAAAGTACAAATTCCGACATGCGAATAGACGTGGTGAAGTTGAACATGCTAGAAAATTACTTGATTAACGGTCAATGATGTGAACCATTAGCAAGTGCGAGAGAAACCACCAATAATGACAATGTCTTTCAAGGTACAACTAGTACAATCCACAGAATATGAACAGTGAGCTAAATTAAAACACCCGTGAAATCACCTAATCGAAGGCCGATGATGTGAACCTATCGTTGAATGTGAAGAACTTGCTATTATGGCATGCAAGCTCTATGGTACCATAAAGGAGTCTTTAGATCAACTTCCCGGATAATGAGCTGAAGTCAACAGGAAGTGATTTGTCGAAGGAGGGTCATAATGAATCCCACATCATCGACATGAAATAGAGAAGGTAATATGAGTGTGAATCAAGACTGAAACAAAGGATCAAGTAATGTACAAACTACAGAAGGATTTTCTCTTGAACATATCGGCGACATGACTCTGGAATTTGGCAGCATTTGACTCAAATAGGATCGAAGGTCATGTTGACAAGATTTGCAATTGAATGAGAGGCAAACAGATTCCCCAAACCCATGGAAGCAAAGTGAGAGAGTGAAGATATCCCAACCCGACACAAACTACAGACAAGTGTCATGTTCAAGAGTGACATACTGCCGACACAACTAATGAATAAATTCCATTCCCCCCCACCATTTCTAGCAAGTACCTCTTTATTTTAACAAAAACTTGAAGAGGATAGCATATGCTTGTCATATAATTTTGTCCTTCGGACAAATGAAACCTAGTACATTTTATGAGCCCTATAAAGGAGGAACTCGGTTAGCGTCATGGTGACGATTTCCAATGTCATTAGGGTTTAACGAGTCTGACAGAGGCAGAACTTGGTGTCTTTTAATGTTTAGAGAGTTCAAAAAGAGGCAGAAAAGAAAACTCCAGCAGGTCCCTTTTCATAAATAGTCCCTTAGATCCGAAAAGGTAGAAAACAATATCTGAAAGAACCTCTTAGTCGCGATAGGCTAAGGTATTCCTTTTTCGTAAATAATCTATCCCAGCACGAAAAAGGGGTAAACGTATACTGGGTAGATATCATTTCACAACCATTTAACGAGTTCAAAACGACAAGAGTCTTGGAAATATTTTCAATTTTAGATAGTCAGAAAAGAGCTGAAAGTTGACTCCTCCTGGAGGAACAAGTGGTATTAAGGGTGGCAACTAGTTCTAGTGATGGTGGAATTGCTCATGACAAGTAAAGGTCAAGAGGCTGGCTAACAAGACCACTCATCGCAGCGTTTCCTCAGGAACGGGAAAAACAATCAAGTGAAGGCATATGATTGGCCAAGCAAATCAGGATGATGAAATGAGAAAACCAAGGTTCATCTGGAAAAATAGGCTGATAAAATGGCAATCACAAGATGTAAAATGTGAATGTTTTCATTTTTACACAAGCTTGAAATCAGGAAACTCTGCTTGAAGTTGGTTTCATTTTTACACAAGCTTGAAACGGAAACAAACTATGCTTGAAAAGTTTGCATGCTCCCACATGGTGTCTAAATTAGAGGTACATGCCCCCCAAGCTTCAGTCCATATGAAAGGTAGATGGAGTGAAGGTTTAACTTACGAGATCAAGAGAAAGTCTCGACTGGGATTTTACGATATCTCATCAAAGACTCGAATTGAACGGGAACGTGTTTCATTGTTTTAACGAGGTTGACACATTAAAAGAACTATCCTCATGACAACTTGTTTCATTTTTTAGGGAGCTTGACACAAGGAAACGAACTATGCTCCAAAGAGCTTGTTTCATTTTTTAAGGATCTTGACACAAGAAAACGAACTGTGCTCCGACGACCTTTCATCATGATGAATAAGAATTCATGTCTTCCAAGAAGTTCTCATCCGATGGGAGAACAACATCTCGAAAATCAGGACCCAATGCCCCCAGCACACGATGCACAATGGCACTATCACTGAATGCAGGCATGGGACAGGTTGCCACATAATTAACCTACGGTGGGGAAGATACAACCAGTGGATAAAGACCCGAAAGAGATGATGGTGGAATAGATGTCTTATGAGGACCAAAGAATGAAAGGTTATCAATGGTCACGATCTGACCTTTGTGTGGAAAACAGATCACACGAAAGAGGGAAGAGACAAGTGCACCCATGACATAAGTATAGTCGCACCCTAGGAGGATAGCATATGCTTGTCATATAAGTTTGTCCTTCGGACAAATCCAACCTAGTACATTTTACAAGCCCTATGAAGGAGGAACTTGGTTAGCGTCATGGTGACGATTTCCAATGTCATCAGGGTTTAACAAGTCTTAAAAAGGAAGAACTCGGTGTCTTTTCATGTTTAGAGAGTTAAAAAAGAGGTGGAAAAGAAAACTCCAGTAGGTCCCTTTTCGTAAATAGTCCCTCAGATTTGAAAAGGTAGAAAACAATATCTGAAAGAACCTATTAGTCGCGATAGGCTAAGGTATTCCTTTTTCGTAAATGATCTATCCCAGCCCGAAAAATGGGTAAACGTATATTGGGTAGATATCGTTTCGCAGCCATTTAACGAGTTCAAAATGACAAGAGTCTAGGAAATCTTTTCAATTTTAGAGAGTCAGAAAAGAGCTGAAAGTTGACTCCTCCTGGAGGAACGAGTGGTATTAAGGGTAGCAACTATTTCCGGTGATGGTGGAACTGTTCATAACAAGTAAAGGTTAAGAGGCTGGCTAACAAGACCACTCATCGCAACGATTCCTTATGAACGGGAAAAACAATCAAGTGAAGGCATATGATTAGCCAAGCAGATGGGGATGATGAAATGAGAAAACCAAGGTTCATCTGGAAAAATAGGCTGATAAAATGGCAATCACAAGAGGTAAAATGGGAATGGTTTCATTTTTACGCAAGCTTGAAATCAGGAAACTCTGCTTGAAGTTGGTTTCATTTTTACACAAGCTTGAAACAAAGATAAACTATGCTTGAAACCCGTTTCATTTTTACACAAGCTTGAAACGGAAACAAAATATGCTTTAAAATTTTGCATGCTCCCAGCATGGTGACTAAATTCGAGGTACATTCCCCCCAAGCTTCAGTCCATATGAAAGGCAGATGGAGTGAAGGTTCAACTTACGAGATCAAGAGAAAGATTCGACTGGGATTTTACGATATCTTATCAAAGACTCGAATTGAACGGGAACGTGTTTCATTGTTTTAACGAGGTTGACACATTAAAAGAACTATACTCATGACATCTTGTTTCATTTTTTAGGGAGCTTGACATAAGGAAACAAAATGTGCTCCAAAGAGCTTGTTTTATTTTTTAAGGAGCTTGACAAAAGAAAACGAACTATGCTCCGATGACCTTTCATCATGATGAATAAGAATTCATGGCTTCCAAGAAATTCTCATCCGATGGGAGAACAACATCTTAGAAATCAGGACCCAATGCCCCCAACACATGATGCACAATGGCACTATCACTAAATGTGGGAAATGAACAGGTAGCCACATAATTAACCTACGGTGGGGAAGATACAACCAACAGATAAAGACCCGAAAGAGATGATGGTGTACCAGATGTCATATGAGGACCAAAGAATGAAAGTTGATCAATGGTCATGATCCTACCTTTGTGTGGAAAACAGATTACACGAAAGAGGGAAGAGACAAGTGCACCCATGACACAAGTATAGTCACGCCGTAGGAGTAAATTGAAATCCAAGGGGTCTGGAACAACCATCATGTCTATATAGATGGTTTTCCCTCCCAAAGTAACAGGAAACTTCGAAGGATCCCTAACGGTTGACTGGTTCCTCTGTTAAATGCCAACAGATTCTGCGTAACAGGCACAAGCAGTGGAGAACCAAAATATTGCCAAGTAGTTGAAGACAAAACACTAACGGATGCGCCTTCATCTATAATGGTGCTGGGTACGACCACATGGGAGGCCTGTACCGTGATCTCAAAAGGCACATTAGAAGGAAGGCAGTATCCTAAAAATCGACACCAATCGAAGGAAGCGACCAAACTACTTGGAGGGGGTACCATTGAACTGAGATGGTCATCCCCTGGTGTTACTGGAGCATGAGGAGCATCCTCCGGGACCTCCATCATGGGAGCAGGAGGAGCAAATTCTTGAACAACAGGGATAGGAGAATCTTTCTCCAAGTATGAGGAATCTAAAGAAACAAGAGGAACGTGAGGGGGATGAGATCCACTCTCGACGGAAAAGACCTGATGAACTGTAGGCTGGATCAGATTGACCGATTCCTCGATCAATGGTTGGTTGGGAATGAATTCATGAATTTGAATTTATGAGGGAACGGGATCAAACAAGGATGACTCTTGACTGATCATTGAATCAACTAGTGAAGGACTCGAAGAAAGATTCTGGTAACCAATTGAAAGGCAGGGTACATAAATAGTAAGGTTGTCCAACTCTCTTGGCTTCATCCATGTACGGACAAATGTGAATGGGACGATGCCCTTCACACAACTTATAGGGATTGGTAATATTACCCTGTTTCTTATGAGTTCTATCAAGGCTAGTCGAAGATGTGCCACCAATATGACTTCCAGAAGTCAAAGGCAATGACGAACAACCGTCAGACCACGCTTCAAGTACCTTAGGAATTCCAGGGCAGTCTCGAAGAAGATGGTCACCTTTGCACAACATGCAAGGGAATTTGACTTCCCGTGGAGGGTTGGATGGTTTATCAATGGACAATTTCTTAAGCTCAATAGCCGCAGAGTTAGCCTCTCTCTTATTTGACTTCTTCTTCTTTGTCTTCTTCTTCTTATTCTTAACCACCTGGTTACTATAATCCAAACTTTCACCAGGCGAAGTAGAAGAGGAGGACGAAGGAACATGCGAAGAAGGGGAGAGGTCCACCTTAGGATCAATATGACATTGTTCAGGCAAAAGAGATGGTTGTACAATAGGTGAAACACTAGAGACCACAGAGGTCGAGAATAAACAAACAGGAAAACCACCAGTTAACCCAGGAAGGGATAATGTTGCCATATAAGGAGCACCAACATTCCCAAAAGTAGGAAAAGGACCAGGATTCCCTTCGGAGGGGATTCCTTGGTTGGTAAACTCGAGAAAAATTTCCATTAGAAACAACCTTAAAACAGAATACTAAGGAATATAACTTTAACCAGGAAGATTTCATGGGCAAGTAATATTTTAAGACACTGAAACAAAACTCTTTCGTTTCATATTTTAAGAGTCGAGAAATAGGCAAAAGGTGACTCTATCACTTTCAGGTTGAAAAGAGCGTGAAAGGACAAGCGCTCGATGATCTTTTCACTTTTAGAGAGTAACGAAAAGACCAAAATTACTTTGGTAATCTAAGAAAGAGGGTGTGACAGGTTTCCGTGAACTGCCATATACACCTTGGTGATCAAATGAAAGAAAAATGACCAAGGACTTGACGTACATGTAGGTAGTCTCCTCGAATGCTATGTTCAATGTATCACGGTTACAGGGCGACAGGCTCGGTTTCCTATGGATAAAAGGATTGAAACCTAGGAGGGTCTCCCTTTATATACTCGATGGTACTGGGAGCACAAGTCCGTACTAGTGTTGTCTGGAGCTAGATGGCGAACGACAGTTGCTAGGTTTTAAGACGCCGGAACACGTTTCTAACTTAGACCACTAGAATATTTCGTTAGGTTTCAATGTTGCCTTAGGTTAATTGAAATAAATTTTAACGCTGATCTCGAATTATGTCTCAGTTTCAAAGCCCTATCGAATGTCATCTGAAAATCTCCTATATGAAGCTATATGAGGAAAGAAATATTTTAATTCGATGAATGCTTTCTAGTTAAGGGAAGAGTTTCAAACAATGATGCAACAAACAACAACACTACAAACAAAATTTTTCCAAACTAGATGACCTTCACTATCCAAAAGTAATCTAAAACATTCATTGATGCAAATTATGCAATGTAATATATGCAAAATCCTCTTTTTTGAAAACTATGCAATTGTAATCTATGCACAATTTCCTTTTTCTTTTGAAAGAATAAGAATGCACTCAATGCATTTTTCGATGAAATAAAAATTTACTTAATGCATTATTTTAATGAAAGAGAATGCACTCAATGCGACTTTTAGTTTTCAATCATTAAACAATGTAATCTAAGTTCAATGATAAATCTCAACAATGACTTTTCAATGCAATGTGATCTAATGCACTTTAACGAAAAGTAAACTTTGAGACAAACTAAATGAACGCAAATTTTCTTAATGAAGGATGAATGCAAAAGAGATGCAAACAAACACTAATAATGTAATCGTTGTTTTAAAAACTTTATAACGAAATTCCTCAAAAGGCTACAAGACATACGAGGTCAAGCACAAAAAGGAATTCCAAAGCATGAACTCAAAACAAGGCATTAATTACCTTTTACATCAATCAATCATAAAAGGAAGACTTTTCAGCTGAACAACGAGCAATGTAATCTATGCTCACAAGCGAAAAATTAACGGGGAGAACATGTAAATCATATAGAGAAAAAGACACACTAGTGAAGGATTTAGGGAAAAAACCTCAATTTTTCACACACCCTGAAATTGGCATGACTTTTGTGGGTGAAACTAGCGCCAACTGGTACAACTTGCTCACTTACAACTGGGGCTAATGGCCAATTGACACGGGTTGCTAACTGACAACTAGCGCCAATCAGCGCCACTGTCAGAAAAATTAAAGTGCCAATGCCTGAACTGGAAAAAACAAATAATTTCTCCCAACCAATACCAGACTCACCACTTCAAGCAAAAACTAAAAGATCGTAATTGATGAAAAACATAGGAACAAACAGGGAAATGGTTGTTCGAATAAATCTATCGAATGACTAAGGCCTCAAAGAGTGACAAACTCAAAGGAAAATCCCCAGTAGAGTCGCCAATTTGTTGTCTAGGTAAATCCCCTCTGTGGACAGAGGCAATCCCTCTAGCCCGAAGGTGGGTCTAGCAACTACGGGAACATACTAACATCTACCTTCCTAGATTGTAAATGAAATTCAGAGCAAGTAAGATGACCTACCTCATTCTGATGCTATGTTGTCATATTCCGTCGAAGCTTCTTGATCCGTCGCTCTTCTCCAGCTCGATACACACTGCTACCAAAGTTTGATTACCTGTACAGATAGTCAAGACAACAAGACAAGCGTAAAACCACGACAAACATAAAAAAAATTACAACCTATCTAACTGATCAATGAATGCTAGAAATCTCGTTATAGATGTAAACAAGAGTGGAAGATAAACATCATATGCATTTTATTATGATAAAGACAAGGGGAGTTTACAACCAAGCCTTGATGTTGAGGCTCTCCTTTGGCAAGTCCATATCCAAGCACGTTTGCAACACCCTCACACACAAAGGTCCAGGATCTCACTATGTTCCCAATCACACAAAAACAATCACACTCTGCACTATTCTCCCAAAGCTATAATTTATTCTCTTCTCTATACTAACTTTTTCAGCTATCTGTTCAACTAGAATATGTTCAGCTAACTAGCACATCAATGGAAGATGGCTATATTTATAGAGGAGAGGAAGAGGTTGGGATCCCTACAAATGTGGGAGAGAGTCCTATCCTTTAGGAGAGTTCCAAGGGAGGTGGAAACTACTAACTAAAGGAGGGAGTTCGTGGTTGTTTCAGTTCAACCACTCCTAATGACTCATCCTCGAAGTTGTTGTGATCGAAACTTCGCCTCTATTTTAAAAAAAAAAAATCCATAAATAGATTGGTGCAAGTAGCTTAACTGGGATAGATTGCCAATTGGTGCGGGCTCAGTGGTAATTTTCCATCTCTCCGCGGGAGTGTAACTAGCTACTCGCGCCAAGGTAAAAACAAGTGTTTTTAGTGGTTTGCTCAGGAAATGGTCAAGAGAAGGAATGTTTTCCTCATGGCAAGGGATGAAATGATGGTATTTGCAAGGCATGACACTGCTTATTGATCACAGAAATGATCCTCCAATGGGTGAGATGGGGATTGCGGGGATAGTGAAAAAATGTTGTGTAACAGAAAGCCATCTTTGAAGCCCCAACCTTAGCCAGTCCAAACTACTCATAACCTTTCAGCATGTTCTCTTTTGCCTTAGAAACTACCCTTGCTGTTGTCCTTTTACAAAAGAATGAGGATTTCCATGATCAACCTATAGCATTATTTAGTAAGGTTATGAGAGATTCCAAACTAAGATATGATATTATTGAAAAAAAATCCTATGCCTTAGTTCAAGCCCTGAAGTCTTTTAGAATGTATATTCTTCATTCAACTATCATTTCCTATGTGCCCAAAACGTTGTCAAAATAGTCCTTACACATCCATACAGTCACGGTAGAAGGGGAAGATGGATAAATCAGATCCTTGAGTTTGATCCTACCATAAAAACTACCAAGTTCATGAAGGGACACTGTTTAGCCAAGTTGTTAGCTGAATCCATTTGTAAATTCCTAGGCATAAACTTTGTTTTTGAAGTTTCATAGAAGCAACCACAAGAACTTTCTTCGAATTTGGAAAGGGAGAATACATAATAACCTTCCTTGAATGCAGAATGGGAGAATCCACAAGAAACTTCCCATGGAGTGCAAGGAAAGAATACACAAGAACCTTTTTCCTTCAACTCAGACAATCCAAATTCATATTGAGGATAAATTTGTCACATCATATTGGTATGCAGACATTGTTCATTTTTTGCTTCATTTTGAATGTCCAGCTCAGCTTTCAAAGAACCAGTGAGAAAAACTCAAGTTGAAATCCATCAAGTATTGTACCATCAATTCCAACTTATATTGGAAGGATCCTCTTACTATCTTACTACTTTGCCTAACAGAATCAGAGATCGAAGGAATCATTGATCAGTTTCATGTAGGAATTTGTGGAGGCCATTATGCTTGGAGAGCAACAACATGCAAGATATTGAGGGTAGGATTTTAGGACACAAGTAGGATCAAAAGTTAGAGCCTGTGTTCCATGTCAGATGTTTTCTGGTAAGAAAACATTAGCAACACTTCCACTAGTTCCAATGGTTGTTTCAACACCATTTCTTCAGTGGGGATTAGATTTGATAGGTGAAATCCATCCAGTATCCAGTAATCAACATAGATGGATCTTGAATGCTACTGACTATTTCACCAAGTCGGTAGAAGCCATTCCTGTAATAAATGCTACAAATTCAATTGTAATAAAATTTATTGAAGAGAATATTTTATCCGGATTTGGTTGCCCACAACAAATAGTCACTAATAATGCCACAACATTCAACAACATAAAAATGATAAAATTTTGTCAGAAATATCAAAGTCTGCTACATCACTCAACTCCCTATTATTCACAAGGAAAAGATCTTGTTGAATCATCTAATAAGAGTTTAGTGAAAGTAATCAAGAAAAAATTAGAAGACCACAAGAAAAATTGGGATAGCCACATGATTTATGCAGTTTGGGCAAACACAATTTCTCTAAAAGGATCAACAAGTAAATCTCCATTTCAATTAGTTTATGGCGAATATGGTATTTTTACTTTAAATTAGCTTTCCATGTGCTCAAGTTTATACAAGAATATACTGATGAACCTGATGATTTCTCTAGAAGTATTAATCATATTATTGAGTTGAATGAAAACAGAGATGAGATACAGTACAAACTAAACAAATATCAGAATAAAATGAAGAGCCTCTTTGATAGAAAAGCAAGGGAAAGAGATTTTAGAGAAGGGAATTTAGTCATAAGATGGGATGCTAGGAGATAAGATAAAGGAAAACATGGGAAGTTTGAAAATTTATGGTTTGGGCCACTCAGCATTGCAGAGGTGAAAGGAAGCAACACATTTGTTCTGCAGAATATTGAAGGACAGTTCTCAACACTGTCTGTCAATGGAAAAATTTTGAAACACTATATCCAGTACTGAAATAGATCTCACATCATCATTGTACATAATCATTTTCTTTTATCATTTGAAGTCTATGTGCTTTATACATCAAAGACTCCATAGCCCGAGGAGAAGGCACACGAAACTTCTTGTTCTCTCCGTCCCATAGGGGGAAGTAGTCCCTAGCGGGAGCCGATGTTGTAATATTATTTATTTTTGATAAGTTAGGATGGTAGTTTAAAAAATATAAAATATAAAATGCTAAGTTAGAACATGGATGAAAAAGAAATTAAAAAAATGTTAGGAAATGTATATTTTATTACATCCATGTTAGAAAAAATGATAGGATAGTTTGCTCCAAATAAAGGAGGCAACAGAAAAAATGTTAGGGAAGCATAAAATAAAATTTTAATGCTTTATTGATCAAAATGATAATGGCCACCTGTTTAAATGTGCCAAAATTTCAAAATGTTAAGTTTAATTCATGTATGTTTGAAACTTTGAAAACGGGTTTTATATATTCATTAATTAAATTAATATATATGCATGCATATTGATTTTATTGTAAAGTCGCTAAATGACAAGCGGTCAAATAAAAAGAAGTTAAAGTGCTTGCAGATTCCAATGGTATATCTTGAGCTTCCCTCAAATCTACGGCGGAGATTGACTTCACACCCCCTCCGCCTGTTTCTTGTTAACGTGGGGGGGAGGGGGAGGGGGGGGCCCAAAATCCGGTTTCAATGGCTGCCCATTTTTGTAACGTGTTAGCATCAGGTGACTTTGCAACCCCTTTGCCTGAAACCAGAAACTAGAGGGTACCCTCCCCCTCCCCCGAAATCCACCTCCGGTTTTCCACTCCCACTACCGTTTTCCCACGCCATAATCATTTATACATCCACAACTCATATTATTCCACATCACTTATTTGTTATCCCTAATCCTCCATTATACTCATTAATCTTCCTGTTGGCTAATAAATTCACACCATTTACCCGTTAACCATACCGTTACGTTGTAAATTCGTTTGACGGTTAGCCATGACCATTGAACCTAAACCACAGTCTATAAAATTTCCCATAGTCTCATGCTCAATACTTTACTTCCACCTTCAATTCACCTTCATCCCCCATCGATGTTTCACATTGAATTATATTCTCTAGTTACCCTTCATATTCGCGAAACCCTATCATTGTTTCTGTAACCAGAACCTGTGAACCCCTGTACCACTTTATTGCAGTCAAGCATGGCACCTAAGGCAAAAACAAAGAAACAAACCACTCTGAAAGGTAAATGTAAGAAAATAATGACAGAATAAATCCCAAATGTTGAAAGTGTTGTAGAGTTCGTACCTGAGGTCGCTCATCCAGCTACCGAAGTCATTCCCGAAGCTGCCAAAAATGTTGCAGAAGACATTCCTGTAGCTCTACAAATAAACCTCGACCTCACACCCCTATTCGATACCTATTTTAAAATTACTGATTATCACAGTGAATTTGAATTCTACGAGCTACATCTATGGCTAAAATAGAGGCACCTGGATAAACAAGACCCTATCAGGTTTTGGGAGTCCATGTTACCACTGTTTCCATTCCCTCAAACTCACCCATTCCCATATTTAATTGCCTGGTGTCAGAAGCTATATGACCCCATAACCAGGTTAGTGTTAGCTTAGAACAGAAACATTCTGATAACCATATCACTTGAAACCATTAATAAAATGCTTCTGATCCCTCCTTCTGACTCTTTATCCTATTTTTCCCCTGCTGCCCTCATGGATCTTTATCACACATTATCCTTCCCACAAAGAGCTCAGATATTCGATCTCTTTCTACCTAAGGATGCATCCTCCATCTAACCCATTTCTTCCAAACACTGTATCTACCTCCTTTCTTATCTGGTAGGATACCCCAACGATGAAATTGTTTATGAACTCATCCTAGGGTTCTTATCTATCTTCAGCCTTGAAAAATAACCATTGTTTATGTACAATTACATCCATTTCTTGGCTGATGTTATACATGAGAAATTCATGAATTTCACCACTCAAAGAGCCTTCACTTATTCTTCTATGATTGTTCATATGATTTTGTTTTAGTAGGCAGATGTGTTACCCTTTCACTTCAACAAGCAGGACACACAAAGAGTGAATCAATCAGTGATTCATTAGACAGAATTGGTCAAATCTTCATCAACAACTACTTCTTTCTCAGAATTCATAGATTTATTCATTCACCTAGTCACATAGTTTCTTACCATTTCATCAGAGCCTAGAATTGGAGAAGACATTAAGAAAATTCTACACCTCAGTGAAGAAGAAAATACATGTGATTGGTATCTGTAAAATAATTACATAGAGATCAGAGTGTATGGCTGCTAGCTTCCACCATACAAGCTTCAAAAATATGTACCTATGAGAATTTTCTCATTAGAATACATAAGAGAGATGCTAAATATGGATGAATTGCATTTTGTTTCAGGAAAAAGGAAAGCCCAGTTTAAAATCAAGGCCAATATTGGATCATTCATTTGTAATACTAGAGAAGTTGGTGTTGATGTAGATGCACTATTAACGAAGATGGGTTTTCAGTCAAGTTTCACTTGGTCATACGACCCTCATGGCATTATTTCTGCTCTGAGGGTTGAATCCAAGACAATTTCTTACACTCACACCTCTAGACCAGAAATAGAAAAGTATATGTAGCAAGATGAATGTGTAGAAGGTAGTTTACAAGAAGTAGAGGAACAAGTAGTTTCTACTTGAAATGTACAAACACCAGTCCCTGACAGTAAACAACAAAAGAGGGTTAGAGAAGAGACACTAGATTCCAAGGAGCTTATGAAAGAATTCATCTTACAGCGTAAGAAACCAAGGCTTGATTCTTCCTTTCTTTCAGAAGATAAATAACCAGAGATCATAGATTTGGGATAAAATGGAGTCTCCACGTCCACAAATATTCCTCATTATTCTTCATCGGCATCACCTGCAAGAGAGCCCCTAGAGATCATCCAACATGAAGATTCCAACTCTTTAGAAGATAAGAATATTTTCTCCAAATTTCTAGAAATCAAACAAAAGAATGAAGCATTGAAGTCAGATGTTTGCAGCCAATTTTTGAAACAGACATCTACATCAAAACACAGGCTTCTCACTTCTTTTGACAGTCATAAGGGCAGAATGCAGATGGTCTTCCTGCAATCAACAATGCCATTTTTGAAAACCCATGCTGGCTATAAGAAAATTGTCCTCTCATTTGATGCAAAACATATACATCCAATTGGCCAGATGGATATGCACAAGTAGTCAGGAGAAATGTTATTTTCATCCATGACTAGAACCACTATGTCTCTTTCAAAATCAAAAGTAGCACTCTCAAGTATTAAATCCTAGTTAAAGATTGAGAAAATGTATTGTTTTGCTAAAGATAATAGGATAAAGACATTGGAAGAACTTGTAGTAAAAGTAGGATATGATCCTGCTAACTGCAAAGCAGCTGAATAAATCATCAAGAAGAAAAATGCAAACATTTATGCCCCGCGAAAACAAATTACGCTACCATCGACTGAAGACCCATAGACCAAAGAGATGGCACAAAATTAAACTGGAAAGAGGAAAAGCTTAAGTTAATTATTGACCAAAATTTGCAGATCAAAAAAATGGAAGAATAGATTGAAGAACTGTTGAAAGAGAAATCAACACTCCAGGTGAATGTTGATCCTACTTTAGCAACTCAAACATTTTCTGCAGGTGCAGAAATCTTAGCATACTTGAACATGAATGATCTAGCTCAACTTGCTCAAGAATTATCCACTCAGAAGAAAGCACATGAAAAGCTAAATCAGAAGTTTCAACTACTTCAGTCTCAAAATATTAGAAATGATACTTTGTATCTAGAAGAAATACAAAAGATGCATCAGTTGGAACTTAGAATTAAAGAACTAGAAAGTTAAACTATAATGGCATCAAATTTAGGAGAAGCTAAGCAGAGTATATGGTAAAACATCAGTGACTCCATTACTGAAATATGGCCATCCATTTAGATCATCCTCGAGGAGCAGCAACTCATCAACAAATGCAGAATAAAAATTCAAGAAGGGAAGGATCAACTCCAATAGAAACCAATTGAAGCTTCAGATATGATTAAATTTCTTAATTCAAAGAACAAGGAGGAGTTGGAAGAAATCAATATTTCAGACAGAACTACAACTATTTTGGAGATAAAGAAGGCTTTACAGAAATGGAACTTGATCAACCAGTTTCAGACCAAGTTTGAAGCCTTAAATATTATTGTCAAAAGGTTTCTTACTAAATTTAATATTTTAAATCATAAAGGTGTGCCAGATCTAGTTGGATTAGATGATAAGTTGGTCAATTTAGAAGATTATCGCAAAAAGTTGTATACAATTGCAATAAACAAAACAAAATTTGCAGGTATCAAAGGTTACATTACAGGTAAAGCTTTTCTTAAAGCTTTATAGTTTGACTTGATTATTCAACATCAAGTCAAACAATTGTTCATCCAAAAAACAACTTTCGATAGATTAACTAAAGTGTATGAAGTTTTCAGGAAAATGATGAATTGTGAAATTCCAAGTGAAGAGCAGTGAGCTATGTTTTGTGAAACCATCGAGTGAAAATTAATTTTTTAGCATGCTAGCATACCCAATTTTGTAGAGCCAAGTTTGCAACAGTTTCCAGCGAAAAAAGGACAAGTCAGCAACATCTTTCATCAAAAGAGGTTGAATCATCAACAATCTCCTAAATAACAGAGACACTCCATCTATCTGTATCCTTCTTTTATTCTTGTTATCCTATTATTGTAAAATCAGTTAAGATATTCCTAAAGTTTTGTTAGTTAGTATAAATAACTCTCAGCATGAGTTATGAAGGGTTGCACGCTTAAATAAGGAGATTTTGTAAACAGAAATTGTACTAAGTTTTGTTGGTCATCAATAATACAAAGCAGGATTCTGAACTCATCTAGATTTCTTATATCTTTGTAAGAATTCCCAACTAAAACAAAATATTATTTTGGAATTGCACACTTCTCCTTTAGGGTGACACTCGGGATTTTTAAAAACTTACCACAGGGTGAAGAAAGATTTTTTTTGGGATGGCCTTAAATCTGATATTCAAAAGTTTGTGGCGGAATGTTTTGTTTTCCAGTAAAATAATTTTGAGACAATTAAGACCCCAAGTCTTCTACAACCTTTATCCATTCCAATTCAACGTTGGGAGGATATTTCAATGGATTTTATCACAAGCTTACCTAAGTCCGAAGGAAAGAGTGTCATCATAGTGGTAGTTGATAGACTTACCAAGTATGCACACTTTTGTGCATTATATCATCGATTGAAAGCAAGTGCAATTGCTACTACATTTATGAACACAATTCAAAAGCTACATGGTAACCCAAAGGTTATTGTGAGCGACAAAGATCCCATTTTTACTGGAAATTTTTGGACGGAGTTATTTTCTTGTTTCGGTATTCAATTAGCTCATAGCTCATATTATCATCTTCAATCCAATGGTCAAACTGAGATAGTGAATAAATGTTTGGAAGGATATCTTCGTTGTTTTGTATCTGATAAACAAACAAAATGGGTCACGTGGTTACCTCTCGCTGAATGGTGGTATAACACTTCCTTCCATACTGCACAAAAAATGACCCCATTTATGCCACTTTATGGATATCATCCACCGTCCATCACATAATCTTTAAGAGAAAATTATAAGGTTCAAGTAGTGGAAGATCACATCGAGCATCAACAAGAAGTTATCCAACTCTTAAAGGATAACCTAAATTTGGCACAAAATCCAATGAAACAACAGGAAGATCAACATCGCAGTGAGAGAAGTTTTGATGTAGGAGACTGGATATTTTTACAGCTACAACCATACAAACAAATGTCCCTCAAGCAAGCTAAGAAGGATAGTAAATTATCGCCAAAGTACTATGGTCCTTACAAGGTTTTGCAAAAGATTAGTACTATGGCATACAAATTGGAGCTTCTTGCTTCTTCGCGAGTTCATCCAGTTTTCCATGTTTCATGCTTAAAGAAGGTTATAGGTGAAAATATTCCAGTTCAAACAATATTGCCAGAACTTGATGAGGAAGGAAAATATTGGAACTTTGAAGCGAGTCACGGAAACAAGAACTTCGCGGCTACGAAAATCGATCAATTTCGAGAGTATCTCAACATGTGAAGAACACCTAAAATTCTCTCATTGGGAGGTATAAATTTTACTCAAGCACCAGATCTCAGCGTTGGCACACCACCATTTTTGAGAGAGGGGCGCCCTTATCAAAATATTACTAGTTTAGTCCCTTATTTTTATTAGTGTAGCCCCGTTATTGTTACTGTTGTATCCCTGTAACCCCAATATTGTTATTATTGTGCCTTTACATTGTTATTGTTAGGTCTGCTAGGATTATATTGTAGGCCCATGGACTCCTATATATGGAAGGAGGTTTTGGTCATTTGTATCATCCAAGAATTGTTCATTTATGTAATGTATTGGAGGTTGCCCCCTCAAAGTGGTTGATTTCTAATGCATTGATCTCTCTTTTCTTCTATTTTTGGAGTTGGTTTCATAACATTTTTAGTATGGAAAAATAATGAATTATTGTGTAACGTCCCATAGGAACTTACCCAATCTACGTTCACATACCCTCATACAATGTAATTTCCCCTAAAATTTTGATCAATATTATGATCACACACACTTCTCTATCAGGGAAGATTTTAAGAATAAAATTTATCTTAAAGTTTAGAATCATTGGCAAATCTTACTAGTCGCTAATATGAAAATCAAAAAATGGATGGGGATATTTTTGTAAAAAAATTTAGATCTATAATAATTTTATAATATTATATATAAAATTTTGGCGATTTTCTAGGAAAAATAATTTTATAATATAAAATTTGGGCAAATAACTTTTAGAAAAAATTTGAAATTGGCGAATCTTTTTTTTGGAAAAACCATGGAAAATTAGCCCACTTGCGAATATTAGCCCCTAAAAGTTTCCTTGTTCTTTGTTACCCATTATTTATAATGTTATCTGTAACCATTTATGATGCTTCACATATAGTACAAGTAAATGTACCATAAGATTGATAATTAGGCAAATCTACTCCTTAGAAATTATGGTGAAGGTTTTATCCTTGTCATAAATTTTGAGAGAATGTAAAGAATTAGAAAGTGATGTAGCAAAAAACTACAAATTACATAAAACCGCGTGGACCTGCGGGTTATGGGCCCACATATACATCGGAAGCATTTTAACAATGAAATTCACATTAAAACAATACATCGCAAACACAATATAACATATATTGCAAGTCACAGAATATGCGACATTGTAGACCACGGAGGTTAACATTTCACATTAAGCACAAAATAAAATTTACCACCATTCACCACAACACTTATTCCCCGAAAAGTGCGAAGTAGTGCTGAGCCAACACGTGGCCTCCCTCATCGCATCTCAAACTAAATGATTTATCTGCGATGTCTTTAACCTAAACTTTAATTTATCTAATCTGTGATATTGCTCGGACCTCAGCCGATACATGTCTCGTCCTCATTGCATCGCAAGTTAAATTATTTAACTTGCAAAATATTCATATGTAAACACAACAATCCACAATACGATGTTGCACAGTCTCTCTGGTTAAAATTTAAACTCTCCATCGTTGATCTGTTCTTAGATCCAATGGTTCTCCTGTTCGCTCATTTAGTCGCCCTCACTCTGATAACTATCTTTGGAATTCACATTTAATAAGTTTGTCTCTGCCATACTTTGTCTTCAGCGAAGTTCATAGGATTTTCATCCCTCGCTCAATCGATCTATTCATTAAAAGAAATCACATGCATATATGAAAGACACACATCCAAACAAATCTATATATACACAAATTCACTTATATTCAGAACTCAATTATAAGCTAAGGCCTCAGAGCCTGAATCACACTAACTCCCCTATGGCTACATTGTGTACTTTCTATATTTTCTTTCACACAACACAGACTCACTTATAAAGGAATTACAAAGGGGGTGGATCATTTAAGATCCATGAGTTTCTCTCACAATTTCTCAACCAACCCTAAATATCTCTATTCGCATACATGGTAGATAATTACATTTAATCAAGTCTTCTAGAGACTTATCAATTCCATCAATTTAGCTCTGTTTAAAAAGAATTTTCCCCAGTTTACAATGTGTGTCTACATTTCACCCTTCATACCATTGAGTTTGAATTATGGCCTGATGCTTTTGCATCAAACTCCCAAGGTACAAAACATTCTATGACCTCTAGGTCATATGTCACCTTCATGCCTTAGCAATTCTACCCACATCCTCTATGGAATTACCTTTATGATTTTTTTGTGAACTGCAACAAAACCTCTCCAGTAACAATTCCTTCCTATTGTGGTGGATTTGACGCATGGGTGTACGAAATCGCACCAGTTTAAGGGGTGTGGTCTACTCCTATAAACTATCGGTAACAAGAAGAAAGTGGTGGAGCTCAAAAGCATATAATCTAGAGGGAAAAATATGCGAATGTATGCTCAAAGTAAACTAAAACCAAAACAAAAATATAAAAAAGCTATTGAAGAGAGTAAAAAATGATAATAATGCAAACAATGGCTCAAGGCCTCGTCTTATTAAACATTTGATATGGAGAAGAATTTTACCCACTTGCCAAAGGGCCCCTAGACAATGGTTCTAGGTCCCGATGCACAGATGTTGTTTTCCAAGATCTACCTCTGATGCAGTTTCCCTCTCTCTCCACTGTGATGGACTAGGATTGTTGGGTGGCCAACAATTGAGTCCCCTATATCTCCAGCTCCGGGTCACACACTGCTGGTATTTCTTGGGAAATTTTGGCCAGCATAATAATGTGATCACCCATTCTTCATCTCTTGGTGGCTTTATATAGGGGATTTCAAATCCTCCTTCCCTCCCTTGGTACATGATGGATGGTGACCCAAGGGAGAGGTATGATTCCATTGTGTGCTCCAAATATTCCTTTGTGTGCTCACATAGTGTCTAAGGAGGCGCTGGTGGCTGTCCTTAAGCAGCTTCATATAAGGATTAATTCTCCTTTGCTTTGTGTGGTCCCAAAAAGTGACATTTTTCTATTTCCAGGAATGCATGCTTATCGAGAAAAAAAGACACGCAAAAGGAGCTCTTATCGAAGGATTAAGCACACAATTTAGCATTTAAGACTAGTTCAAATCTGATTTTCTCAAAACCTTAGAGATTTTAAATACTTATTGATTCCATAATGTGTTCCTGCCCTATAAATCCTTATGCTTGACATTAATTAATGTCATCTTCTTCTATACGATTTTCCAGTGTTAATAGTTTCTCCCTAATGTGTGAGGTATAGGAAGGATTGTATAGCCGAAATACATTATAGTTTCTTTTTCGTATCGTGCGCAAAGAGAGAGAGAGGCCTGCTTGAATCTTGGAATTGAAAACACCTTGCACCATTTTCGAGATGACCATGGCCTAAGGGACCCCTGCAAGCAAAAAAAAGATACAACATATATACAAAATTTCAACAAGGAGGGCATGTCCCATACTCGTGATGCTATGGCTAGTTAAACAAAATTGGCAGATACATGTGTTGTCTATGTCATTGATGTGGTAGTGATGCTGGCGGTTGTTGACAATGACTGCTGACACCCTTAGGGGCGTTGTTTCTTGGACGATAGATGGAACGTGGTACCCATATGTGTAACCTTGGTATGGCATATAACTGCGCAATGCATATGTACTGGTTGGGACCTTCCTGTGTAAGCATTATTGACAGAGATGCTTATGGAGGCACGGGTCTTCGACGGATCTGATTAAAGTGCAATGGTTGTAAGGTACGATACCATCTTGACATGAAAGCTTTTGTCATAGTCGAATGTTAGGAGGATCGATGACATCTGTGGACAATGATGTCTCCCATAGTGCCACGCGAGGATACCCCTTTGCATGGGGAGGGGTGATCCAAGATACCGCTTCTTTTTTGGAAAAGAGGTGTCAAGGTCGACAAAAAGGAAGCCTTAACCGAACCATGGGTTGCCGACCTGAGGGTTCGGGGACCTAGATGTAATGGGTTTAACATAGGCATGTTGGTGAGAGGTGACTGAAAACGGATGATGGGGATTCAGTGGCCCAAGGTTAGAGTATACTTTAGCAACTTGGCGGCGGTCATAGTTATTTCTGAAGGGAAAATCCCTGGAGTCGGTAGGACTTCCAGGGTAGGTGTGAACCGGCTATGAATGTCGTGATGGTGTGTGCATGGGGGTGAAATAATTTGACTGAGGGGAATGAGGGACTACTGCCATGGGGGAAAAGATGAAATATGAGGGTGAAGTGACGAAGTGCATCATTTGCGGTCTTTGTAAACTTACCAAAAGAATAAAATAATGAGGTTTGGGTTGTACAAAACACAGAGATGGGTACCCCAAAACATGAAAGGGTTCACTTAATGATGGTTTGAGGATGGTGTTTTGCTGGGGGTGGGGGTACCATTGGTTGGTCTCATGTGTGGGGTTGATGAAGCAAATGAAGAAGTGTCATAGATGGGATTATGTTGATGGAGGTATGGTGGGACAAATGCGATGTGTGGAGGTGCACTTTCAATCTGCTTGTACAACCAGGTCGTCCAGGAAGGGGGTTTGAGTTTGAATGGTAAACTTGACCTTATGCATGATGAATGGATGGGCATGAGGTGCTTCCCGGACTGAAATGGTATAGCCATGGCATCACTTTTGCTGTGATATATGGTCTACTTTGGGTGGCGAGCTCCATGGAGGGGAGGCTCTACCGACCAACGCAGACGTTTATCATGTGCAGGGTGAGGTGATGATAAACACAGTCGGGTGTGAGGACCCTATTGTTTATTTCTGATGGAGAAATGAGGTTGTGATATGTAAAGTTTTCTGTGACTCTATCATGCTGAGGGTAGAATGATACCTGCTCCAGGGCCTTCAGTAGATGGTGTTGTAAAAGCTTTGTGGGTTATTCCTACAAAAACAACTACCTCTAGTGAAATCATATTCTTTTCATCAAACATTCTTGAAAGGCATGAGCTTTAAAAAGGAAGATGGGAGGGTGTATACTTGGTGGCGCTAAAAATTTATTTTTTCTAGAAAGCGAATGTGTGGCATCTCTTTCGTTCGCGATGGCATACTGATGATGGTGCAACTTACGGTTTGTGGAATGGACCTTCTAATCTTCTGTTACGCACCTCCGATGTTCTAGAAAAGGGCGATAAATATGGGATTATGGCCTTAATCCTATTCATTTGTACTTGCTGAGTTTGGGAGATCAGAGGTGCTTGCAGAACCTTTCTTTCCATTGCGGTTAGCCCGAGTACCATGGACTAGCGATATTATGCCAAGGTAACTTTCATGACATCTTGCATTGTAATTTCTTCAGTTTGATGGTGCTGGGGGCCATACAAATTAGGTTTGTATGGCCTTTGAGTGATTTTTACCCTAGATTGCGTGGGTGATCTAGGTAAAAGAGCGCCTCCTTTGCATGCAATTCTGAGGGAGAGGTGAACAAGGGTGCATTGTTCCCTTCTTTTTGCATGCAAAGGCACGCTTGTGAAGAATACAGACGCGCAAAGGCCATGATGACAGAAAATTTTGATTTTTTGTCTTTTTTTGATGTTTTTCTATGTACTGATGGGTACCTGTGTTGCTAGCAGGTTGGTGTGGAGAGAGCGGGATTGGCCTGAGATCCGGACCGCTCTAGCTACTGATGCTAGGGTGCGTCATCAGTTGGTCACATGGGGCCTTCTGAAATTTGCTGAGAATGAGTTCCTGCAGTCACAGAACCATTTATTACGTTACATTATATAGCATTGGCACAAGAGGCGAAACATGTTCATGCTCCGGGGGCGAACCTTGTGATCCGTCCTGAGACAGATATATACTTTGTGACTGGGTTACTGCCTCTGGGTGAGGCTCTGAGGTACCCACTCCCTGCTGGGAGAGTGAACCTAGACAGATTCCGGAGGTGGCATTACGGTGGTGCACCTCTTACTGAGGGGTGCATCAAAATTGCATCAGTGACAGATGTGGTCGTGCGGTGTGCTCTGGTGATTATTGTGTGACTAGCAGGGTCAGTTTCTCCACATCGGCCATTTGGCTCGCAGGTTGGAGTTTTACGCCGATTGAGGGGCGGACATTTTTTTGATTTCTCCCGCTTTTGATTTGATGGCATGGTGTCGCAATTGAACAAGGTCCAACATGGATCTAAGTCATTTGGGTACACTAGCCTCCTGTGCAACACCATGTACGAGAGGGTGGTCCTGCTGAGGCCGGTGGTGGTAGTGCCTATTGGGGGGCCGCAAGAGCCACGCCTGAGGAGGTGGGCCTCGGTGATGCCGCGGGGTGATGGTGGCATGGTGGGTCGTTATTGGAACGACATGACAAAGGCCTATTTTGATGCCAATCCACAGATGTTCTTGCCATACCCGTATGTGGGGATGGACTTTCGGGGTGACCCAAACATGGGTCTCCCTTTCGGTTATGTATGGGGACCTGCAGGTATGTGTTATATTTTTTCTACATTTTTTTGAGTATTTATGTACTTATGTGTTTTTTATTGACAGTAAAATTATTTCGGTTACTCGTGCAGAAGTTGGCGAGGTAGGTCGCCAAGTGGCCCGATTGGTGGGTAATGAGCCTCTGCTACGACCTCGAGGTGGTCAGGGTGGGAGGTGGTGTAGGTGGACCGGGTGGTGGTTCCGGTGAACCTGGTGGAGATGGTGCTAGCCCTTTTGGTAAGGGCAGCAGTTTGGCTGTAGCAGAGGTTGCGACCGAGAAAGCTCGTGTTGATGCAGTTGAGGCGTGCAATGTAGTACTAACGGCTCAGGTGGCTGCTCTTGATAACTTTCGAGGTCAAGTGGACTGCTTGACCTAGGGTATGACTGCTCGAGGTTTCATGGATGACTTTGAGGAGGTTTGGTTAGAGACAGTGATGGCCCGCGAGAGGGATTATCGGCCCACTCTATGTCGGGTGGCGATCACAGTGGCGATAGTGGCTCTAGTGGCGGTACCAGGAGAAGTGGTGGGTCCAGGTGCTCCTCTTGAGGGGGCACCCCCCTAAAGTAGTTTTGTACACGGGGAAAGCACTCGTTATGAGGATGCTTCCCTTATTTTTGATGACTTTTGTATCTTTGGGCTGGCCAGTGGGCTAGTGACACTATTTTTTGTACTCAGATACACATACTATAGATATATATATGAGAGATGTTTTTTGTGGCTCTACATGATGTATTACCTGTTTCGTCTTTGTGTTGTTTTATGGTGAAGGATGCCTATATTTTTGGTGTGTATGTATGATGGTTTATTTGAGATGCATTCCAGTCTAGGATATTGTTAGCTATGCGATCAATGACTTGGTTTTGATTCCTTGATACATGTGAAAATGTAATGTAATCAAATTGTCTGCTTAATCTTTTGGCATGCAAATATTTTTCTAAATAGGGGTGTGTCTCTGGTCTCAAATGTTTGGTTTAGTTCTGATACTACTAACTGGAAATTGAGGTATATATGCATACGGCGAATGCCCTGATGGAGGGCGTCACACATAAGTCTAATGACGACGTCATATTCTGCCTGATTGTTTGTTGTTGAACCGATACACATGCCATTTGAACATAGTGGTGATCGGTCAGGGTGGTAAATGACCTAGGCAGTGGCGGCTAAATTTTGGGACCATCTTGATGCTCCATCAACAAATCCAAAATAGGGTTCATTTTAGTGGTCCATGGTGATAGTTCGAGCCTTTAACTAAGTCTTTGGGTCAAAAAATTTGAGTGGGTGGGTTTTTGTGTACTCTAACTCTAGGGGAAAAGGGCTACCGGGGCCCTTATGGATATAACTTCTTAAGGTAAAGGCCATTGACAGGGTTAGTGAGGTAGGTCCCGTCCGGTTCTATCAAGATGTATGCCCCCTATCAGAGGCAGTGTTTGATGATATAGGGTCCTTTCCACAAGGTTTCAAACTTTGTTGGCCCTAAGGCCTCTTTTGCGACATCATAGCGGAGGACTAATTCTCCCTCGGTGAACAAGCGAGGGGTGATTTGGCGTTCAAATGATGCTTTAACCCTTTTCTTATGGGCCTCGTTATGCTGCAGTGACTATCGTCGATTTTTGTCAAAAATCTCAATTTGTACTAGGCGCTGCTCTAGAGGTTGAGTGTCATTAAGGAGTTCGATGGCATCATGAAAATTTTGGATCTCGCGTTCTATGGGAATCATGGCCTCGACCCCATATACCAAGTGGAAGGGAGTGAAACCAATAGACGTCTTTACCATCGTGCGATATCCCCATAGGGTGGAAAAGAGCATATGGTGTCAGTTGGTTTTATGGTTTTTCACCATGAGTTGTAACATAGTTTTGAGTACTTTGTTAATAGCTTCTACCTGTCCATTGGACTGGGGGTAGTATGGTGAAGCAAATTCATGAGTGAATCTGAGGTGGTGAGACAGTTCCTGGAAAACTTCATTTTCGAAGTGTTTTCCATGATCAGATACTAACTCTTTGGGTAAGCCAAATCGGGCGATGGCGTGGTTAAACAAAAATCAGGCGGTGTTTTTCACTATGTTGTCATATGTGGGCATGGCCTCAGCCCACTTGGTGAAATAGTCGACAGCCACGATGATGTATTTATGGTTGCCCGATGAGGCGGGGTTTCAAGTCATGAAGTCGATCCCCCATTTTCAAAAGGGGCCAACTACTATGACGGGGTGCAGAGGAGCAGGGGGTGCTCTTGCCTTATGAGCGAAGTGTTGGCATCGTTCACATCTTTTGACAACTGTGATGCAGTCGCGGAACAAGGAGGGCCAAAAATATCCTGCTCGTAGGATTTTCTGGGCGGTAGCCATTCCTGATGGACAGTTGCCGCAAGCACCTCCATGGCAGTCATTAAGGGCTCGTTTCGCTTGTTTACGAGTAAGGCATTGATGTAAAATGGTGTCGATGCCTCGCCGGTATAATACATCTCCTAGAAGGAGATATCTGGGGGCTTTTTGCTGTATGTTCCAACGATGGTCTCGTGTGAGATGAGGTTTGAAATTTTGGGTTTGCAAGAATAGGAGGATGTCTATGTACCAAGGGTCGTCGGTTGCTACAAAGAAGAGGTGTTTGTCTGGCAGTGAATCGTATACTAGTGATCCCTTGGAACGTCCTAGGAGGTATGTAATGAACTATGCTAAGGCAAGTGCCTTTTTTCTTTTGGGGGAGCGAAAATGTAAGTCGTATTCTTGGAGAATGACTATCTAGCAGGCGTACTTGTGGTTCATTTAGCAGCGCGTAAGTAGGTATTTAATGGGGTTAATATCTGCGACAACCGTAGTGGTTTTTAAGATGATGTGGTGGAGAAGTTTTTGGACTGCGTAGATTAATGCTAGGGCAGTATTTTCTTCAAGTTCATATCTCAATGCTGAACCTGACAAGGTTTTGCTGACTTAATATATTACGTGCTCCTTTCTATCTAGTCCTTCCTGAATCAATACTCCGGCCAATATGGATTCAGAAGCTGATAAATATAGGATATAATCCTTGTCGTAGTCTGGGGGACTAATGAGTGGTGCTGAGGATAATGTTTCCTTCAGCACATCAAATGCTTTTTGGGTGTGGTCATCACATTTAAAGGGGATGTCTTGGCAAAGGAGGCACAAGAACCCTTGAGCGTAGGTGACATAGTCTGGGATGAAGCATCTCAGAAAATTGGCCTTTCCTTGCAGACTTTGGAGTTCTCTGAGGGTTCGAGGTGGAGGTACCTCTTTGATGGCTTGGACCTTGACAGGGTCCACGCAAATGCCTTGCTGGGACACAATAAAACCTAAGAGTCTTCTTGCACTGACACAAAAGACACACTTGAGGGAGTTCAAGCGTAATTTGTACTGACGACATCTTTGGAATACCAATCGTAGATCCTCAAGGTGGTCTGAGCGCTTCTTAGAGTGGACTGTCAAGTCATCTAAGTAGGTGAGGATAAGGTGTGCTAGGTCATGAAATATATAATTCATGGCCCTTTGGAAGGTGGCTCCAATATTTTTAAGCCAAATGGCATCACCTTGTATGCGAACGTGCCCCAGGGGGTGGTGAATGCAGTTTTGTACCGGTCCATGTGGCGGATTTGGATTTTTTTGTATCCAGAGAATCCGTCCATCAAGGATAGAGCCTTGTGCCCTACACATGCATTATTGACTTGGTCGATGGATGAAGTTGGGTAATTATCTTTGGGACATGCTTTGTTCAAATTGCTAAAATCAGTGCAGACGCGCATCGTGCCCTTTTTTTTCATGACGGGAACCAGGTTGGAAACCCAAGATGTATAGGCGATGGGGTAGATAAACCTGGCTTTTTGAAGCTTGTCGATTTCTCGCTTTATTGCTTCTGCCTTAGATGGGTGCAGTTGACGTTGTTTCTAGCGTACTGGGGGTATGTCAGGCCAAGTGTCAATATGGTGCTCTACCATAGTAGGACTAACCCCAGGCATTTCTAAATAGTCCCACGGGAAGATATCTTTGTACTCTTGCAATAATTTTGTGTAAGAGGCTACCTCTTCTGGAGAACAAGCTTCCCCCAGTGAGATTTCTTCGACCTTCATCGGATTTTTGGATATATTCACCTTAATGGTAGGCAAAATATTGGACATATTTCCTTCCTCAAATGCATCGGGTGCTGGGATGGGGTTTTTGAACTAGTCGACCCTACCTGCTAGTAGAAAGTCTTTTGATTTGATCGCATAGATCTATGGTTCAATTGTCTTGTCAAGACTGACCGTTTTCTTAGGGAGAAATAGTGAACGGTGATGCATTGCATCCCATGGGTAATCTGGCTCTGTCATGGTCTCTAGGATATCCTCATCCAAATGAAACAAGGTCCCAAAGTGGGATTGTTCCTTCATAGGTTTATACTGAATGGGGGTGATCCAGGTGGAGCGCGTTGAGAGACACAAAAAATATTCCATCGTGGATGTGGTGGAACCAGATGTAGTTGACAGAGTGTAGATATATTGGGTCTGTACTGTCGTAGGGACAACTATTCTTATAGCTGCAGCTGACTCGACACCTATGGTAGATGAGCAAAAAACTCGAGTCATGGTTCCGATACATGATGACATGAATCTTATGTGGTGTGTCGTGTCATCGGCCTTTGGCAGGGGAGGAAATTCCCTAATTGGTTGTCTTCCATATGGCCATGATGGGGTGGATGTATTTGTCACATCCTCTTGGGTTGTCGAACTATTCATGGATTCCGAATCCGTGCCATCTTCTTGGGAGAGGCAAACTATGGTCAATCGAATATAGGCTAAAGCTGTATGGAATCTTGGTATGTAGTCACAACAACATACAGTGTGGTTATCACCGCATATCTTACATGAATATGGAAAATCCATGTTGGCGCGGTATACTATATGGATTGGGTACCATCGTTGGAACATTTCCAAGGCTGGGTAGTCAATGATGAAATGATCAAGCTCATCACAAAGTATGCATCTTTCGACTGGGTGGGGGGTGGTCTCGTGGGGAGCCTTTCAGGTGATTTTTGCTCCTCCTGTAGGTATAGGATGATCTGAGGCTCGTCATTGATAGACTAGCTGAAGGTGTCCTCTTGATAGGATCGCTCGACTGTATGTAAGGCATCCCTATATCATGGTATCTCTAGAAAATGGTGGGTATAGTTCCCATAGGTGCCACATAGAGTGCATGCATGTTTGGTACACAACGGTTTGCCTTTTCCTTTTGTGGTAGGCTCCTTTTTATGCGAACATGGTGTCGAGATGTCTGCTTCGGAGCCGAGGAGTGGTTTTAACTCATCCAACTCCGGTCATATGTGGATAGGGTGGCCTATAACATCGCATATGGCACAGAATGGTGATTCCCTTTGAATGGTAGGGGTCACCATCTTATTTCCTCTATTTGTGGTTTTCCTGGCCGTGATAACCGGTTTCGTAATGGGAACTTCCTTTGCAGGGGCGGTCTTGACCGTTTCTTGGGTAGGTTGGAGCTCCTCGGGACTGAGGGGCTTTAACCTTATGGAAGTAATGTTGGTGGCTCCTATTCTGGAAGGGGGAATGAGGTACCAAACTAGGAATGCCAACGATATGTTGGGTAACACCAGTGTTGCCAAAACCTACTAGGAGATGAAGCTAGCTGGGGGGTAGAGGGAAGGGGTTTGGGAGGTAGCATAGGCTAGAGGGGTTGTCGTGGCTGATGCCTCAATGTCGTTACTACTTGAGTACATGTCCTGACTAACCTCGGTGCTTGATGTGGACATCATGCACACCAGGGCCCCTGTGGCATTGGGCGATGCCTCAGGGATAATGGGAGGATCTCCTAGGAATGACCCTAGGACAGATGACGGTTTGAATTGGCCAGGGCCATATCCTTGGTACCGTGAAAGAACATCTATGGCTATATCTACATAGGGTAAAATTACATCCGTGTTGGTTGGGGGACACTTCTCGCTATGTGTCAGCTAGTCTACAGTAATGATGTGATCCTCGTGGGGGAACATCATAATGCGGAAGACAGAGGAGGATATGGTGGAAATGGCATACATATAACTCTGCCCGAGGAGTATATTGTATCCAAGTGAGCGTCCAAGACTTCAATGTCTATGTGGACCATCTTGCCAGCTAAACAGACTGGGACATTTTCGTAGAGGCCAATGGGGGTTGAGGGACGACCGTCGTAGGCTCGAAGCGTTGTGACCGAGGGTTTTAGTTCGGGAGAACCCAACTTCTGCCAAACATTTTTTGACATGATGCATGTTGATGCACGCTCGTCAATGACACATCGGTGAATAGTGATATTCTGGACCGATACTGGTATCTGGAAGGAGACCATGGAAGGAAGCCTAGGGGTGGCTTTGTCTAAGTCAAAAGCCATCATGCACGTATCGGCAGGGTTGATAGTGCCTAACGCGGAAAGTAGGGCTTTCGGTTGCTTTGGGCATGACTACAGTACTTCTAATGCAGACATAGCAGCGAGTGATTGAGCTAAATCGTCGACGATGCAATAATAATGGGCCGCTTTGTAGTAGTTACTTGCTCATCTATTTGGTCCCTTTGCCATCTTTGGTAATGGTTCTATAGGCATATTTGAAATGGTCAAAGGTGCAGTCGGCGCACTAGTACTAGCGCTTGACATAGTGGAGTCTAGTGGGGTGTCGTAACTGTAATTCTGTGTTTGGAAAAACATCTCTTTCCCAGTCATGTAGATTTCATGGCTGCTTTTCTTGAAATCATCTGGGTTTTGTTGTTGAGTGCTGACCATCCCTTGGTGGGGAAAAGGTTCTTACATAACAGCGGGTTGATGGGAAGATCCTCTTTATCCTCGGTTACTCTGAAGCTTTTTTAGCTTGGGGAGATCGGGACAGTGGTGATTATAGTGCCCGTACTCACTACATATTGAACAAGAATGGTTTGTTTGGAGAGGTCACCTTTTGCCTTGCTGTTGGGCATTACTTGGCTCCTGGTTTTGATTCTTGCTGAAGTTGCCTCCAGCCTAGGATCACAGTGGGCACTGTTGGTTGCTACCCCCCTGTCCAGGGTTCCCTTTTGGCTTGTTTTTTATTTTTTCTTAACCACGTTAGAAGGGTAGTTCTCCTGGTTATATTGGTGTGGTTGATTTTGGGATGGATGCACAAAGCTCACATGTGCATTGGTTTTCATAGGTGTGTTGTGTGCTTGGGACTGTGCATAACGTTGTCCCTTGTTTGCACCTGGCCATTGGGGGTGACCTCTTCCATCAGTGTTTATTTTTGCGTACTGGGTCCCCTCAGCCGAAGGATAGGGTCCTCCTTGGTGATACGCTTGCGCCCTACTAGTCAAATCTTTTTGAGGCATATGATGACTTTGAAATCTGGGTTGAGACATTTTCTGGGTAGAATTATGTGCGTAACCAGAATTTTGACTAGTGCTTCCTAGGTAACCTTGGGTCATTGACCTAATTAATCTATCTGCAGAGTTCGATGCGCCTGGCAATTATTGATAAGTTTTCAGGCGTGGGGCATTAAGCAGGATATTGTAAATGTATCCTGACTGCGTATAAATCAGTTTAAGCTTCTGGGCTTTATAGATTTCATCCTCTTTGGATGTGGGGTATTGCTGCACCACATCCTTTGAATTCTCCACCGTCAAAGTTTTTAAAAATAAATCTAAGAGGACCCGATCGTCAAGTTTAGCTTTACATAAACTGCGACGCCACCTCCATTCATGAATATGGTTAGAGATATGGACAGCGGGGGTTTGTCTAAAATGAGTCAGTAACTCCATTCCCGAATCATGGTGAATGGGTAACTGAAAATAAGTGAGGAACATGGTAGCGAGGGCATTAAAGGTTCCATGCAAAGCAAGAGGTTGCTCCACGTACCACTTTGCGACTACTCCTGTAAGAGTGCATTGAAATAGCCTCAATCGAATAGTGTCATCGATGATAATATTCGATCAGTACCACAGGTGAAAGGTCATTACATGATTACCTGGGTCTTCCACTTGCTTGCCTTCGAACTTTGGTATATTTGAAGGGAGCTTCGTGGGCATGGGAGGCCATGATGCATCGTGTGCGATGGGGCCATTCGTTAGCTTCGTTAAATTGGGAAGATTCAACGAAGCTAAGAAAGGTGACTACGAGGTTGACACCATTACCATGTGTGAAGACATGAAATTCTGGTTAGAACAAGGGTTACTTTTTGACGTACCCTGATGTGTGTTCAATTGGCTTCCCGAATGGGGCGCACTCCTCTGCCCCCTAGGGGTCGAGGGAGGAGTGATGTGTGGTGTGGTGTTGGGAGACTGACTAGGGTTCCCAACTATGGTTTCTCTATTGAAGGATAAACAAATGACGGTGGCAGTGTTCCGTCTTTAATGCTTGAATGGCGAAAGACTTGGAACCGCTCCCTGTAATGGGGGGAGGTCCAAAAGATGCATGGATTGGCGAGGTTCCATTGGGACAGTTTGGGTGTCGACCAGGTTAGGTTTTGGAAAATTTTGAGAGGAAAAAGTCTATGATCACGACAAATTTATGGCCACATACATAGAGCAAAGTGAAAATGAAATGAATTTTCCCTTTAACTTAATCTATGTGATCAATCAAGCAGAAAAAGATGGTTTTTTGTTTGTTTGCGTGTGATACTCAAAATCCTAGAAGACCTATGCATCCTCACACACTCAGAAGTAACTAGGCCTTGAGAATATTTCTTGTGAGTGCTGGCACAATGTCTCGTAAGAGCTGGCGACGCCCCCATTCAGTTGAAGAGAATCCACCAAGGTAAGGGTAGAGGGGTTGGCGCTTGCCTACACCATCACCTATAGGGTAAAGGATGCCCTGGTTTTTGGCCACTAAGAACTACTGTCCCACATGAACGTTCAGGTCTTGGGCTTCTTGGTAGTCAGCTAACAGTACCGAGTATCAGCTGGGTCAGGTAGCCCCAACTAATACTGCACACACTGTGCCTAAGCCCAACCCCCTTTGAATCGGGTCTTTGTCGCACTCGGGTTTTCTTTTCCATGGGATGATAGGTGGATTTGAAGCTCCATAAATAAACAACTTCTATGTTTCAATATGAATTATGATCAAGGCGGCTTATTGGATGCCTACCCCCTTGATCCTAACTTAAACTATAAATTCTTTTGTGGACCCTATGAGGAGAATTTAGTGAGCTTGGTTAAGTTAGTTTTAGGTGACTTCCTTTGCTTAGTGGGTGTGTGTGTGAGAATATGGTGAAAAATCTCATAGTTTGAACATATGGATATCGATGATCCTTTACAAAAGTCCCCTAGTTAAACTATGTGATGTTGTTCCTCGCTCAAATGGAAAACATTTGCGGATAAAGGGCCACTTTCAAATTTTCCTAGTTAATCTATGTGACTAACTAAATGGAGATGGCGAATTGTAAATATAGAGCGTTCATATGCTTACCTAGGATCACCGAATGGTTAAAAGGTAGTAGAGATTACTTGCTCTTAATCAACAAATCGATCCTAGTCCCGCAATCCCTAGTGCACAAATTAAACTAAACTAAACAATTTCTACACTAGAAAATACAACTAGCTTATGCATGTGTGGTCTTGGGCCACTTACTTGGACTATTTTATCCAAGTGTGCATACCAGAATTTTCAAAACATAAATCATTCGGAATGCAATGGTTAATTTTCCCCCTACTTAAACTATGTGAATATTTTTTGCAAAAAACCAACTTAAAGGAAAACTAACTCTATGCCTACACAAGGCAGCGAAAAGTAAGTTCTTAGAAGCTGTGGGGCATCAACACAAGTGTTGGCAGATACATTAGGGTCTGCCCAACACACTTACAAGTAGAAAAATTCAGAATATAGGGGGAAAAATCTCATTCTGTAATTTGCGCGGAAAAGGCACTGACAGGTGCGCTTTCCTGCACGCAAGTCAGTCCCGAATGTGTGCACTACGCGTCTGTGAGAAAAAATTGCGCGCGAAAATCCTGCAAGTAAAAATATTAGGAGCTGCCTTCTTCAGTCTATCACTCCAAGTGAATCTAGGGACTGTAAGATGGATCATAGGACTATTAGCTCCACTCTCTAGTGTAGAAAAAGGTCTCCTGCAAGAGATGGCACAACCACATAAACTTGTAAACCATTAGTGGAGTCGCCAATCCTGTTGTGGTGGATTTGACGCATGGGTGTATGAAATCACACCAATTTAAGGGGTGTGGTCTACCCCTATAAACTATTGGTAACAGGAATAAAGTGGTGGAGCTCAAAAGCATATAATCTAGAGTGAAAAAGATGCGAATGTATGCTCAAAGTAAACTAAAACTAAAACACAAATATACAGAAGCTATTGAAGAGAGTCAAAACGATAATAATGCAAACAATGGCTCAAGGCCTCTTCTTATTAAATGTTTGATATGGAGAGGAAATTCTACCCACTTGCCAAAGGGCCCCTAGACAATGGTTGTAGGTCCCGATGCAAGGATGTTGTTTTCTAAGCTCTGCCTCTGATGCAGTCTCCCTCTCTCTCCGATGTGATGGACTAAGATTGTTGGGTGGCCAACAATTGAGTCCCCTCTATCTCCAGCTCTAGGTCACACACTACTGGTATTGCTTGGGAAATTCTGGCCAACATAACAATGTGATCACCCATTATTCATCTCTTTGTGGCTTTATATAGGGGATTTCAAATCCTCCTTCCCTCCCTTGGTACATGATGGATGGTGACCCAAGGGAGAGGTATGATTCCATTGTGTGCTCCAAATATTCCTTTATATGCTCACATAGTGTCTAAGGAGGCATTGGTGGATGTCCTTAAGCAGCTTCATATAAGGAGTAACTATCCTTTGCTTTGTGTGGTCCTGGAAAGTGACATTTTTCCATTTCCAGGAATGCGCGGTTATTGGGAAAAAAGGCGCACAGAAGGAGCTCTTCTCGAAGGATTGAGCACGCAATTTAGCATTTAAGACTAGTTCAAATATGATTTTCTAAAAACCTTAGCGATTTTAAATACTTCTTGATTCCATAATGTGTTCCTACCCTGTAAATCCTTAGGCTTGACATTAACTAATGTCATCTTCTGTTGTACGATTTTCCAGTGTTAACACTCCTTGCTACACAATAACTCACCAAGATTTTCTCTTCTGAGCTCAGTCTTTTGGCATCTCTCTAGTTCTCTCTTCTTTGGAGCCATTTGAGCACTCCTTGCTCTAGGCTGTTGCATTCTTCTCACCTTCTTCAACCTCTATCTGTACAAGAATATAAAGACCAAAAACTTAGCAACCTTCAACATAACTGTACCTCCTTCTTTTGCACGCAAACTCTTTCTTGCAGGAAACCTTTCCCTGCTCTGATACCACTTTGATGGAGAAAAAAACTACAAATTACATAAATCCGCGTGGACCTGTGGGTTATGGGCCCACATATACATCGGAAGTGTTTTAACAGCGGAATCCACATTAAAACAATACATCGCAACCACAATATAACATATATCGCAAGTCACAAAATATGCGACATCGCAGACCACAGAGGTTAAAATTTCGCATTGCACACAAAATAACATTTACCTCCATTCACCACAACACTTATTCCATGCGAAGTGTGAAGTGGTGCTAAGCCAACACGTGGCCTCCCTCATCGCATCACAAACTAAATGATTTATCTGTGATGTCTTTAACCTAAACTTTAATTTCTCCGATTTGCGATATTGCTTGAACCTCGACCGACACATGTCTCATCCTCTTCGCATCACAAGTTAAATCATTTAACTTGTGAAATCTTCATATGTAAACACAACGCTCGCTAATGCGATGTTGTGCAGTCTCTCGGGTTGCAATTTAAACTCTCTACTGTTGATCTGTTCTTAGATCCAATGGTTCTCTTGTTCGCTCGTTCAGTCGCCCCCACTCTAATAACTATATGTGGTTTCACATTTAATAAGTTTGTCTCTTCTATACTCTATGTACAACGAAGTTCATAGGAACTTTGTCCCTCGCTCAATCGATTTATTGATTAAAAGAAAGCAAACGCATATATGAAACACAGAGATACAAACAAATTCACTTATATTCAAAACTCAATTACATGCTAAGGCCTCACGGCCTGAATCACACTAACGCCCCTATGGTTACATTGTGTACTCTCTATATTTTCTTTCACACAACATAGACTCACTTATAAAGGAATTACAAAGGGAGTGGATCGTTTAAGATCCATGAGTTTCTCCCACAATCGCTCAACCAACCTTAAATCTCTTTATTCGCATACATCGCAGATAATTACATTTAGTCAAGTCTTCTAGAGACATCAATTCCATCAATTTAGCACTGTTTAAACAGAATCTGCCCCGATTTACAATGATTTTCCACATTTCACCCTTCATAGCATTGAGTTTGAATTATGGCCCGATGCTCCTGCATTAGAAAGAGTACAAGAAACATGCAATAAATGACAACTTGTATCGTAATATATATATTGCACTCCTACCACAACATTTTCATAAGTATAATTGAGTTTCACAATTTACCATAACATTAACATAGGACATTCAGGAACTCTCTCTGGCTGAAATAGTAAGGCATAACCTTGGTGTAACTTATATTTTAATGGAAAAATTGAGGCACCAATTGTAAAACTAAATGCCTTTGGAATTCTTCATCAAATATTTTACATAAGTCAAACATTGATATCATAGAATTATTGAAGTTTATTCCTCAGCTGGCAGCTATTGCTTCGCGAAAATATCCAATGACATCTTAAGAGAAACTCTTACATGTGTCCTTTAAATGGCCATGTTCATACTAACTCATTGATCTGTTAGTTAAAAGGGTAATTTACATGTCACTCTCCCATTTGACATTAGGCATTACTGAGTATTAAGATTCATTTCTTGAAATCAGAAGATGTCTTTTAATTGACCTTGTGTTATTCACTATTACGATTAACAATTTTAGTTTTTTTGTGTGCTTTGTTTTGTTTTTTTTTGTTTTTTTCAATTTTAACCGTATTTTTTACAAAATCCACCTTCTTTGACTTACATGTATCTCTACCAATAGCTATGTGTCCGAAATAATTTAAGGTCTGGATTATTTTTAGCTTCCACCCATTACCCATGTCCCTATTGTAAACAATCTCAATTTTTATGGTAGTGCCCTTTATGCCTGTAAAAAAATATCTATTATTTTTATGGTAATGCCCATTAGGCGCGGGAGTTGAGATTTAGCTCTGATACCATTTTTCGCAACTCCCTACTATCTCCAAACAATTTTTTATTTATTTTTAAACATCTAATTGAGTCTAATATTACTAGTTATATACATACAACTTGATTTCGATATAGATTATGCCCCTACTATTGTAATACAAAAATTCTCCCAGTATTTTTATAAGCCACCACATGGTTTTCCTTTACACCACATTTTCATGGTCCAAAGGTTATGCTATAAAGAGTGGTTATGAATCAAGGTAGTGATAAACGTCAATATCATTTATTAACCCTTTATGTTAAGTCATAACACTACATTTTATATTATTTCAGTGCTATCTTATTACTGGTTTCTGACATTATAAATACCATTCCATTTGTCTATAAATAAATACCTCCTAATATTTAAGCTTTGTGCTTTACAAATTATGCCCCACCCGTAAGGTACAACGCATTGGTTTCCGAGAGATATTATCATATTTATGAACTTCGTTATGAAATGGATTTCTGGCTGTATAACAAATGTTGAATTACATACACCTATGATCAACCCATTTCATGCTTTAAGACAAGTCCATGCATGTCATGCTGAGAACACCAGTATGTGTCATTCTGATGCTGCCACGCTAGTACTTTTCACATGCTGAGTTGAGGGTCTTGTGCTTTGTTTAACGATTACGATGGAAAAGGTTTTCTTTGCACACCACCATTGTTTCCTATTCGATCCCATACCAATCAGTTGTTTACTTGTGTCCTAGCCCCCATGTGAACATGATACTATGTCACATAGTTTTCGCTAAACTCGAGAAGATGTGAATTCTACAGCCTAGATCTATCAGAGAAAAGGTGTGTATTTCAACTGCAAAAACCTATCGCTTGTGCTCTATCCAGCCTGTTTGCATTTGGTTCAATTTTTATGACCCTAGAGTTGAAGCTCTGCACTAGAGAATGTGACCTATAGTGTTGTCGCAACTATGCATACCTGTCAATCGAAATGTTACCATTACGCCAACTGATTATTCCCAATATGCATCCCAGTGGTTGATAAAGGGATTATGGTTCCGAATTTGTTCTCATAACCAGAGAAATATGGTGGAAGCTATACTCCACAAACACTCACTTACTAGGTAATAATTTATCCCATTTCCTTTGTGTATTATTTCTACGGTTTCTTGTACTCCAGTTTTTCTGAATATGCTTTGTTTTTACTTCACAGAAAACATGTGTAGACATGGTTGTTACAGTCTTGTTTTTGGGTTTTAGTGCATGACGCCGAGGAATAACAGAATGCCATGAATATAAAACAATATTTCAAGAATAAAAAAATGCCACAAATATGAAACAATATTTCAAAAACATAGAAATATCATATGAATTGAAATAAGATGCAAGGATATTTTATTATTCATAAACATATTACAATGTTCACTTATTTATTTGAATGGGAAACCTCCAATAGAGTAGAGCGTGAATACAATAAGACACAATGATGCTTCCCTCGCTATCTACGACTATTTATAGCTTAAGGACATCCAAAACCTAACTACTAGTGGTAGCTTGCATAACATGGGTTAACCACTTTATTTATTAAATATGGCGCATTTATAACTAATTGTGGTCCCTTTTTTATAATTCCAGTCAACCACTTTCAATTATTATTAATGCACATAACTTCTTATGGGCTTTATTGATTAAGTAACTAACTATGACTCTAAAAAGGCCCCTTAGGCTTATTACATAAATAAAGGGGTTAGGTTTGGACCCTAACATGCCCTCCATCATTGATCCATAAACTACCGTGGATATTCCACTGGACAGTTACAGTTTACTACCCCATATCTGATAATATTATATTAAAATATGATATTCTACACCATTACAGTTTTAATAAACTTTAATATCTGTAGACTTAATTGTAATTGGTGCATACATGCGAATGGAAGTTACGTAGAAAGGTAGAGAATGAAAAAATAATATCACACACACACACACATAAGACACAATATATTCTATCTAGAAAAACCTTTTGGGATAAACCCAACTGGAGAGTGAGGTCGCTTCACTCTCTTTCTCTGTTTGGAAATATGGTTGTAGGTATAAAGAAGTAATGCTTGTGGCCTGTGGGCTACTATAGTGCACATATCATATCTATGTGGTCTACCTCCTATCTTTCTTGTCTATATTTTCTTTGCTATGGAATAAAATTCTCTCGAAAGAATGGAATGCCTCTTCCTCCTAATGGATTGGTTATAGCACAACCCGATAGCCTAATAGTGGTTAATTTTGACTACATCAAATCTTAACTAGAGTTACAATATATAATATTCTAGAGTATTTTACATCATAATCACATGGATATCCCCTTTTCCATGAATAATGGGGGCCGACGCAACATCCTCCCAAACTATAGCTGTGAAAATGGGAAGTTCAACTTATGAGTGGCATAAATTTTTCATAGATACTCTAATTGATGTTCTTCTTGCACCATTGGAAATATATTTGTGTGAAGAATAGCATGAAATGGTGTGCGATAAAGTGGTAAAGGTTTACCTCCAAAAAACATTTTTTTATGCCTCAAAATGCTCCGAGAAGGTTGAGAACTTGTTTTTCCAAATAGGTTCCTGCCATAAAAATGGTCCCATGGGTTGATTCCTCCCCTTTTCACACTCTCAATGCATAAATATGGATGAAAAACAATACAATGATCTAATCGGGATCACACCTCCCTATTTTGGGAGGCTTTTGGTCCCCAAAAACTTTTACTAAATGAGGTGAGGAAGTTTTTCCTCCACCTTCTCTTTGGTGTACCATTTAGTTTTCCTTGGAACTTGTCCCTTCAATCCAATCTGACAAAGGTCATTTTTCCCCTCTTGTCTTGCAGTTCTGGACCTATTCTACAAAACATTATCTTCTATCAACTCTCCTTGATCATCTGGTGCCAAATGCTGCAGAGAAGGTAGGAACTATTCGTCTTCCTAATCTAGCATGGAAGGCTCATAGATTTTCACATTCTCTACATTCAAAACTGAGTAAATGCATATATACGCTGGTAAAATGAATCGATAAGTATTTACACCCACCTTTTTTAGTATCTCAAAGGGACCATTCCTTAGAGCCTTCATTTTATTACCAAGCCCCTATAGCCTCTCCTTATTCAATTGTGACCATACTATGTCTCCCACCTTGAATGTTTTCTCTATTCTGTGCTAATCATGCCTCACCTTTTACTTCTCCTATGACTTCTACAATTTTTTTTGTACATGTATATGGATATACGTGATCTTCTTTATAAAACTTTTAGCACTCAAAGAATATCCTATAATATCTTCCCTCATTCCTCCTTGTTTCCCATATGAAATATCCAAAGTTGAAGGTGGAAAGTATCTAAAAGAAGTCTCGAATATGAACTTTCCTATAGAAGTGTGGTCTTTGAAAATAGTTTTACTCCTAGCTTATCAATATTGCGGTGGCCAAAATCTAGAATGCTTGAGACTTCCAAATATCCTGCGAAAATCAGGCTTGGACTATACTAATCAAAACTCCAAGATTTTGGCATTGGAAAACATGTTGCGACAATCTAATCTAGACTATCGCAGGCAAGACCCTCACTGCACAGAGTCTGATCTATGCTGTAAAAATGCCAACTGCTAAATATAAACTATATTGTGGCGAAAAAACCCCAATTGCTAGTTCTGATCTGTACAGCGGCAGCTTAACCCCAACTATTGGATCTGATATGGAATATAAGGTAGGGGGTGATATTTAGGGAACTATAGTCACAAAGGAGTGTCAGGTACTACATATTGCAATATATGTAGGGGTACAATAATAATACTAAAACTCATCTTTCAGGGCGCTAACTAATGAGGATCGTTAGTACCCTTATCCGTACTGTATTGTACATGCGAGTAATCTCCCCGAGTGTTTTTCTCAGTGTACTCTAGCAACAACATGGCCGACGACGTATCTAAGGGGAGGTTTTGGGTTACCCTAGAAGGCTTCCGATATACCCAAGGGTACGTAGAGGTGTAGTTTGTGTGCATTTCTATCTAATGTGCTACTACTTGAATGGGTACCCATAGGGCTTACAAGTGAGTCTAACAAGCGTGACCACCTCTTCTAGTTCCTGCATGCATGCCTCTCCAAATCCTCAGGTTTATTCGCTCAAATAAAAATCATGTGGCTTAAAGACACTAGAAAATGTCTTTAGGAATTTTTTTTTGTGAAAATTAGAGGTACAAATGGCCCTGGAACTTGGCTTTGATACCACTTGTTATGCACTTGACCTGTGAGAGTAACATAATTCCATAAATATGAAACAATATTTCCAAAACACAAAAATATCTTACGAATTCAAAAAAGCTGCAAGGATATTTTATTATTCATAAACGTATTACAATGTTCACTTGCCTCTTCGAGGAGGAAACATCCAACAAAGGAGAGCTCGAATAAAATAAGACTCGATGATTCTTCCCTTCCTATCAATGAATATATATACCTTAATGACATCCAAAACCCTAACTAATATCAGTCCTTTGCATAACATGGGTTAGCCACTTTATTTATTAACTATGGACTCTTTATAACTAATTGTAGTCCATTTTTTATAATGTGGTTCAACCACTTACAATTATTAATAATGCAGAAAACCATTATAGGCTTTATTGAATCAACCAACTAACTATGACTATGATTAAGTGCCTTGGGCTTATGGTTGTAGAATACATTACAGGCACCCTCTTGTTGAGTGCATCAACCAAATTATTTTCCTTGTCTTTTATGTGTTTAATTTCAAATTCATAATCAGCGAACAAAATTAGCTATTTAATTTGTCCGAAATTTAAATGTGGTTTTCAAAAAAATTTATTTAACTAACTATGGTCATTTCTTAACTCATATCTCTTTCCCATGAGGTGATTCCTCCACATATTCAAGCCATGTATAATGGTTTCGAACTCCAAATCATTAGTGGCATAATTATTAATTTCATGCTCCTTGATATTGCTAGATTCACAACATATTACATTCCCATCCTACATGAGAACTCCTCCAGGTCCTTATTTACATGCATATGTGAAAAACAAAGGGTCTTCATTTGGTTCAACTATCTTTAATATAGGTGCACTTATTAGCAACCCCTTTAAATGTTGGAAGGAGTCTACATATTTATGAGACCAGTCAAATTTTGCACTTTTCCTTTGCAAGGAGGTAATAGGATGGGGTATACTTGAAAATCCTCCAATAAATATTTTGTATTAACCTATCAAACCCATAAAAGAGCTTAAGTATACCACATTTTTTGGTGTTGTCTTTAATTGTTGTAATCTTTGTGGGTATGCTGCTATCCTTTCTTGTGAAATAACATGACCCAAATTATGAATCTTTATCTGATAACATGAATACATAGTTAGTTTTCCATATCACTTATGCTCTCTAAGTACCTATAGAACCATCCTTAAATGTTTTTCATGCTCTTCCTCATATTTATAATATATGAGGATATCAACCAAAAACATAATAACAAACTTATCTAGATAATTTTGGAAGACACTATTAAAGAGGCATATAAAAACACCTAGGGAACTATATAGCCAAAATGATACAACTATTTACTCATCATGCCCATATCAAGTTAAAAAATATGTCTTGCTCATGTGTTGTTTCTTAATCCTCTCCTAGTGGTACCCTCACTTGAGATGAATTTTAGAAAAAAACTTAGCTCCTATGAGTTGGTAAAATAACTCTTCTATTTTGAACAATGGATACTTGATATTTATTGTAATATTGTTTATCCAACAAAATTATATGCTAAATATTAGTGTACCATCCTTATTTTTAAGAAATAATAATAGAGAAACCCACAATGTTACACTTGGGCGTATATGTCCTTTTCATGAGAGCTCTTCCATCTACATTTGCAACTCTTTCAATTCTGGTGTGCTCATCTTGCATGGTTTTTTAGACATTGATGCAGCTCTAGGTACCAAGTCTATAGATAATTCAATCTCTCTTTTAGAAGGTAACCCTAGAATTTTTGAAAAGACATCTTAAAACTCCAAGTACTAGGTGATCCCCCAGACATGGTGCTTAATCCTCAACCATCTCATCAATGTTTGATGCATAAGTTTGGAACCATTTTCTGAAATTATTTTTCAACTACACGATTGTTATATCCTTGGAAAAAAATGGCCTTGATATCCCTTGCACTTGGCTTTGTTTTCATACTTCATCGAGCCAAGTAAATTTTTCGTTTTAACAATATAGTATTGCATGATGCTTTTCCAGCAAATCGATGGAAATTGGAGAACCATATGATACTAATGAGATTATTATTAAATATGAATTTGTGTATGGCCTATTAATATTGATGGGACACTCCTTCACCAATTAAGTTATTCTCCTTTGATCTCATGTAGCTAACTAAACTTACCAAGCCCTACAATGCTTGGTTTTATTTGATTCATACTTTTTAACCAGTTTGGGGTAAATTTAAAAATCATTATATTTAGAAATAATTAAAATAGAAATGGGGTGATTTTTTAACTTACCTTCCACTTCAACCATGTGTTCCTTATGTTCAACCTGTCTGTTGTATAATTCTTCATAGATCTTGGGACTACTTTTCTTATATATCCTTCACTATATTGACTCTTTGAAACTAATGTACCATCTTCAATTTTCCTTCTTTTTATGGTAAATCCCTACACTAATGGTACTCCACAACCCAAAGAACTAATGGGTTGAAATTTTGGTCTCTTATTCAATAAATAAACCGATTTTGGTTCACTATAGGATGAATGAATTTGATTTAGTTTATTGATTTTCTTGATAATTTTTCATGAAGATTGAAGTTTTGAACCCTTTCTTCCTTTGCTCCACCTTTCTTATATTATTTTCATCCTAAGCCCTTTGTAAAGTTGGCTTATTTCTACCTTGCTCATAGAGTTATTTTTCCTTCCTCATAGATTCATTCAATGTCTTTAGATCACAAAATTAAATGTCCTCATGATAGAATGGTGGTATACCACTCACATATATTTGTATCTTCAACTTTTCATCTCTAATAAATTCCACATACCTCAGTAAGTAACTGAAATATCAACCATATTCCTTCATTGTCATGCTCCCTATTTTGATTTTGAAAAAATATGCATTTTCCTTTGGTAATAATGTTCAGATAGGTACTTCATTTAGAAGTAATTTTGAAACTCATTCCATGAAATATTTAGTTTATTAAGATTTTTTACTTCCTTGGGATGATCCCACCATAAATTTACTTTCACCTTCAAGTGATAGATACCAATTCGTACCTCTAAACTGGTAGAATAATCATATAGTTGAAGGTTCTTCCTTATTTCCAACATACAAACTTTGAGCTCTTCCCCCTTCTTATGTTCACCATTAAAGGTGGGTGGCTTGGTATTTATGACTTCCCCTTGAAAACAATCTAGGTTTGGTTTGCTTCTTGATTTCCTTTATGACCTGCTTAAACTACTTTCTATGCTTCAGGAAGCACATAATATTTTAGTGTGTTTTATTGTTGCATAATGATGATGTCCAACAATGCTCCTAGAGTTCCTTGAACCCCAAACATATTTTCTTCTAATCATGGAGTCATCTTCCTTTTCCTACTAAGAATCAAACCCCTCATCCATTCTCTTCTATCATTTGTTCATACTATAAAATATAGGTGTAATTTGTTGTTGTTGTTTTATAATATTCTAACTATCAACTTTATAGTTGAGCACTTCCATTTTGAGGCCTCTTATAGTTTAAACCAAGTATCTATCCTCTATAATTCCTTCTCTATGTCCATTCAAATTTATTCCAACATTCCCCATGCTCAAATTCATGGCTCTAGCCTCTTATTCATGGTTTTAGGATCCCTGGGTATCTCTGATACTCTTGGTACTCATATTAATTATGCCTTAGAAACCACATGTTACTTTCTTTTGAAATTCTCAGGAAATTTCCTACCTCAATCCAAAAATTTTCCTTGGGAGGCATATTTTCCTCCTTGACATATTTTTGTTTATTGTTCCAATGCTAAAATATGAGTTATGGATGTTGATTTGTGTCCTATTGAAGTGAATGTATTTTTTGTCTTTCAAATTCACTATTCCCGGTAGTTGTAATTTCTTCACCTCAACCCCCTAGACAATTTCAATTCACCCGCAACTATTTCCTATAAGTATCTTCAGGCATACAAAATCCTTTATGTACTCCTTAATTTCCCTAGAAAATAACTAAGTTCTTATAACTTTTGGGTTTTCCCAATTCTCATTTGGTTTGAGTTTCCCTTAATCACTTCCATTGACACTTGGCATACATGTAGTCTTCCACTTTACATTTGAAAAAATGTTTCTCTATTTTGGATGCAATTTTTAATAAGGATTCCCTTCAAGTGATGTCACTGAACAACATCTTGACATCATGTTCCCTTGACTTCCCTTCTATTCAATTAAAAATTACTAAGATCCAGGGGCCTGAGATATAGTCAAGTATTTTCCCATGCCATGTCATCTCGACATTATTGGTGCTCAGCTCCATCGAATTTTCTTCTATTTAGAAAAACACCCAAAATCTTGGTGGGGTCCTCTCCTATGATACATCATCTTGGTTCCTTCGAATTGAGCCTTTTCCCCTCTAACACCATTTGCAACATTAAGGTTCGAGATATGAGAGCCACAAATTTCCTTCATTGTGCTCAAGGTGGAGCCCAATGGTCCACATCATCTTGGCACCATGACATCATATTCATCTCCTTGCTTCAACATCAATTGAATATTCCAAAGTCTGAGACCCAACATATGTCATATTATGATGATGTAATGATAATGTCATGCTAATGTGGAATGCCATATATTTTTTCCACAAAATATTCCATGTTAGCATCACCTATCTCCATATGCTTACGTGGCTTCATCATGGCCACCAGTCCATGTCATCTTGATGCCTCACCATTAGGTTTTCCTTTCTTCAAAATATTAATGAAAATTGTGGAGGTGGAGACCCAATATGCATCACATCATGATATCATCGTAATGATGTTATGATAAAATTCTAGGTCAACATCTTCCACTCACATGTGCTTACGTGGCTCCTCCATGGCTACCTACATGTCATCTTGAGTAACCTACCTATCACATGCCCATCATACCTCCTTGGAAAAAACCACTGATATCGCAAACCCCCCAACGAATATTTCAAGCTTGGGCCAAGGGAGGCTCCACAATTAATCTCCACCATTGATCCAAGAAGGGTGGTTTGATGTGGATCCCAACTGTCCCACCCTCCTATTAAACATCGACCTCAAGTGGGAGGTCACGATGGATCTCGACTCTCTATCTCAATGTTCATTCGTTTGATTGAGTGGTCAAAGGTGAAAATTTTTTTCACTCCCACCACACACATTAAAATTATGCCAACAAGGGGGGTCCAAAATCATCTTGATTTGTTACATCTCGACTGTGAAAATTTCTCCCATCCAAATTGCATGCCATTTAACACAAGTTCCAAAGAGAAAATTTAATACCACTTTTCAAGCGTACACGTCAATAAAAGTGATTTGTACCCATTTGAGAGAGTTAAAATTCGCTTTAGATGTGGGGCAAAAGTAGTGAAGCAATACCACCTATAATGTTCCCCCTCTTCTCATTAAAATTTGACCATGAGGGAGGTCCCACAATTGATATCAATCATTCAGTATAGAAATTTTGTTGATCAACAATTTGTTTTGAATCAAAACTACATTAGACCTCCTTTCTACAAATTTTCATAAAAATTGTAAATAAATGGCCAAAAATTGGGGATTATCCCAAAATTCTCTTTAGATTTCTCCATGTTTGGCTCTTTCCATTCAATATTTCAACCAATTCCTAGCCCGATGCATTCATGAAAGTATTAAAATTTAAAATTTAACCCTTGGATTTATTTTTACCCAATTCCACTAGGGCATTTGGACAAACACTTGGTAGGCATCCTCCTAGCAGAATTTTTGTCGAGTAGTTTACTTGGAAGTTTCCTACACCTATACTTTGCTTGCCTACACTTGGTACATATAAAACCAATGTTGTAGCTTGCTCTATGATACCACCTATAACATACCCCCATCACTGTTGGATTATTCTAGCCTCCTATTGAGACCTAATTCCATGCCAATCACGTCTCGCGAGTTGTATATTTGAAATATTTTCCTTTTTTCTATGAAATTGCCACTTAGTAAAATGAATAGTGAAATGCATATCTACAAGCATATTTAAACATTTATGTGCTTCTTAATTTGCATTCATATATATTTCATAAATACACAAAAAACATTGCAGTGGAAAATAACCATAGCAAATAAATATTTATCTTTTAGATTGTGTGCAACTAGATGCAAGCCTTCGAAATTCCACCCAACCATAGACCATGTTGTTCATTCTCTTTCAATGGTTGGTAAACATCGAGTTGGGCATTTAACTCCATGGGGTATTAACATCATCTTTCTCAAACCTATTACATACGTAGTACTAAAAACCACCGACTAAGCTACCAAGCCCGATTGCCTCCAACTAGAAGTCATGTGGCTTCTAGGAGTTCCACAACCCTCACAGACCTTCAATTACCCTTCCAAGCCTCACAAAACCAAGGTACCAAACTTGAAAACCTCCAACTAGTAATTCTTGTGTATTTGTGGAGTTCCACTTCCCCCACAAGCCTTCTATGTACCCTTCGAGGCCCCACACAACAAAGGTACAAAACTTGACAACCTCCAAATAGTAGTTATGTGGCTTCTAGGAGCTTCACTACTGTCATAGGCCTTTCCATTCTAGGCTCCACATAAGAAAGGTACCAAGCCCAACAAAAACCAACTAGCGAGTCTTGTGGCTTCCAGGAATTCCCCTTCCCTCGCAAGTGTTGAAGGCACCCTTACATGCTTTCATTTCATTATTGTAACCATTATTTCATGGTTCTCTTTCCGAATTTTGTGAACATGAATTCATCCTACATAATTTCCCTATGCATAAATCATCATGCGTACCCACTTCATAGTGTCAAAAATGTGAATTTTGTATGCATGCCTATTTTTTTCCACTTAGCAATTGCCTACGCCCTTAAAAGAATTGTGTTATATGCATAAGCACTCTTTATGATTATTAAATCATGGGTTCTTTTTTTACTCATCCATGGAATTTTAGCTCCGCATAATTGTTTTTTCTTGTGGCCTACAACCATTTTATTTTATTAATATGCATGTATGGTAATAATTACATTACCGGGTCTTTTCGCCTCAAAACACATATAAACATATGTACACTACCATACTATCCCCAGAAACACAACACATTCACATGCTTAGACAAAATTCTCCCCATAACACATATACACATGCACATGAGCACAACAACCATCAAAAGATGTCATTGGCTCACCAACTCAGCTCGTGTCTTTCAACTCAACAACATAGTTCTCCATATATTATATACATTACATGAGTAAAAGAGGGATATTGCAAGTAATAATATAAGTTGTGCTCAAACCTTACCATTGGAAATATGCAATTGACATTAAAATGTTATTTTATAATTAACAAAAAAATATTTATATTTTAATCATAATCAAGATTAAGTTATATATATATATATATATATATATATATATAAGAAAGATATAATATTATCTAAATATTTAATATTATAAAGTAGTTTATCAACTTTAAATTTTTATTTGTATTAATATTTATTTATAAATTAATATTTTTTTTAGAAAATACTAGTTTTTCTTTTGAAATTTATATAGCTTTATTATTATGTAATTGATATTTTCACTTAAATATAATTATATTTTAGAATAATGTCTTTCGGATTAATCACATAATAAGGATTTGGTCGATGTTTCGAACCAACTAATGTGGCCCTGAGGATGAACCACATTAGTTGGTTCGAAACGTCGACCAAATCCTTATTATATGATTAATTCGAAAAACATTATTCTACATTATAGATCACAAAAATCTTAGATCTAACATAATTATATTTATTAAATACATATATTATTGTATTAAAATCTACTTATTACATTAAAAATTTATAATACTTTTATATTCATTAGAAATTTATTATTTAATATTTTTAAAAATATTATTTATAATAAAAATATTTAATATTAAATTATACATTCTAATTAAAATATTTTTGTATTTATTTTATAAAAATATTTAACAAAACATTAATTCCAAAAAACCTTTCCAAACAATATTTTTTTATTTATTTTATAAAAATATTTAAAAAACATTAATTCCAAACAACCTTTCAAACAGAATATTCAGTGCAGATTCCAAAACATTTCTAATAATAGTTTGAAAAAACCAACTATGCCTACCATTGGAATCCAAGAAACAAAAAATCCCCTTCTCACTTAAATTCAAAAGATTTAGTATCGATTGCTACTTTCATAGATTTGGGATCTAACCCAAAAAGGTAAATACACATCCACAACTTCAAAATGTGTAGTGCTTATTATAGAAACTGTAACACTACAATTTCCATTAACGCAACAAAAAGTTCATGGCCTCAATATCAATATAGCTATCGTATATGCCCGCTTCATATCTCTATTATCGACACTAAAGAAATCAATAAAAATGTAAACATAGGAAGATAATTACATTATTTCGGAATAAAAATGTAAACATAGGAAGATAATTACATTACTTCGGAAAACATGTACTCATAATGAGTGATGAATAAATAAAAATGTAAACGTAGGCAAGATAATTACATTGTTAAGGAAAACTATGTATTCGTGCTGAGTGTGAAGTGTTTACAAGTTAAGTGGTGAGGACTGACTGTTGTAATCATCCTCTCTACTGGAGAACAATATACTAATATCATCTTCTGATTGGCGTGATCCTTCCCACGTAAGAATAATATATTAACATTGGAAAGGAGACAAGTATACTGGCATTACCATTATGGTTAGTAAACTTGAATAGATATATAAGTAATAGCTAAATTATCAGACGTTTGAATAGGTACATACAAGTTGGTACTGGATTTAGATCTCTGAAATTAATAGAGCTAGTTCTCTGAAACTAATAAAAAGTAGTGTTTGTTTATTATAAAAGCAATAAAAAGGACAAACATATTTTTACTTCGTCATTCTGAATTTCGAAGGCATCGACGGGGAAGGCTTTCCTAATGCCAACAATAATGCTTTTAAAGTAGATTTTATCATTATGGGGACTCACTAATCATAATCGAACTCCTCCAATCGAGCTCCCTCCTCAATAAAAATCTGCTTGCTCTCATCCCTTAAAGAATATATGGCATTCTTGGGACATTTTTACACAAATATTATTATCATATCTCAACATTCAAAACAAAGAAACAAATTTACAAGTCAACATCATAAGTCAACTGAAAGAAGGGCAATAAGGTCAATGGCTCCCTCAAATGGATGGTTATTGTATGACAAATTTAAATCAGGTTCTTAGTCCCCCCTATTTATAGAAAAATGGAATTGATAAAGGCAGGGTTCAAGCTATATGGCAAGCATCTTCTCATATTTTTGGGTATAAGGCAAGTTTCAAACTATATGGATCGAGGTCAATGCACTCTTGGAAGAAGGAAAGACTCAAACTATTTGAATCGAGGTGAACACACACTATTTAAGCAGGGCTTGTTGGAATAATCATTTGATGCACTAGGTGTTGTCCTTTGCCAGTCCTATTACATAAGGTGGCGGGCTCCTTGAAAGGAGGGTTGAGTTGCATTTACTCAATTCTTGTGTTGCATATCATATTTGGACCACCATTTTATTCTTTCTCAGGTTTAGTACCAGTTTGGATGGACAATATATCACATAAAATCTTGGAATTGGCATCTGGAACAACTTTGGAAGCGTGGGAACATTTGCAATCATAGTCAACAACCATTAGAATTCAGATCAAGATAAAGTTGCGTAATTAGAAATCCAACTATTTATATGGATACCCTTGTGGGTAGTGCTATATCGAGAGGACTTTACATGATGGCTTTGCGATCTTTCTAATTTTCAGGTGGTTTCCTCCTATGTCGCCCCTCCCACAGACCAGGAATAAAGATTCGTTGTGCTTCCTTAGCTCTGGTCCCTCCTTGAATTTCAAAAATTACAAGCTCAATTGGATTGGGAAGGCGAAGGACAACTCAATCTCTACAGTGACAGTGACAGTCGCAGCTGCTACAATTTTCCAATTTGACTCTCAAGTGTTCTTGCGTGCTCAAGGAAATTGCTCCAAAGAAAAGGCATAGCCTAAGGAAAACATAGATGTCCCAGCAATTCAATATTCATCTCACTAGTTTCGAAATGTGACAACAAATTAAGTAATAAATGTAATTATGGGAAAATATAGTTATTACCAGTAAGTAAGTTCTATAACGAGAAGGAGTTATGTAACAAGTAGCCCATATTTATTGGGATGGCTTGAGAGGCTTGTCACTATGGAGAATCATTCTTGATTAATAGAAGTTTCCAATTCCTTACCCCATGGAGGTTTCCTTAACACATTGTCAAGGTTTTACCATGTAAATTATCTTGTATTTACTTGTGTGATTGATTAAGTTTCCCATTCAATTTTTTGGTATATTTTATTTCTTGTTTAAGATTTTAATGTGCTCCTGATAGAAACAAGTGGTATCAGAGCTAATGAAACGTGAGAGTCGTCAGACCCTCAAGAAAATTCAACATTGTGAAGCCGAATTTTTTTTTAAAAAGAGTTCTATCATAGCAAAGTTGAGCAGCTAGCAGAGAGTTGAGGTCGTGAAAAAAATTAGATGCTGCTAGCTATATGAGATAAAAATATCATTGGCCATCCTCATTATTAGTTATCAATTTAGATATAAATTCATTAGAGATAGAAATATCATGGTGGTTCGTGATCGTTGGAGATAGAAAGTCGTTGAAGAAGGAGAAGTTGATCGTTGTCCACCACCTAAGAGAGCCCTATGAGTATGCAGATGTGTGTCAGAGCCAAGCCTGTAGAGGTGTGCCTGGAGTTAGAAATATAAACGTTGTCTGCTGCCTAAGGGAGCCCTTCGAGTATGCAGAGGCATGCTAGAGCCAACTGTGCATGTCGCTAAATATAGGAGAGGTGCAGTCGTGCCTACCGAGAAAGGAAGAGTCTATACCGCAAGAAGGGAGAATGCCCCTTACTGATCCCACTCGAAGAGGAACGCTTGATGAACACCAACATGAAACATTGTGAGCTGCTTCAAGGGAGAATAGTGATGGAGAACTGAGTCGTGTCTTAAGGATGAGCCGTAAGTGAGAATACTAACAAACTGCTTCAGTCGTAGTGAAGGGTGAAGGAAACCTGCTTAGGGTTTGAAAGAAATTCTGGAATTTGTTTTGTTTGAACAATCTCAGAAATTTTGTAAGAATTTGTTTTAAAAGAAATAGATTGAAAAAAGAAAGATAAATCCTAGGGAAACCTATTTTTTTTTAAAGAAACCCTCGAAACAATATTTGTAGAAAGAAATGGCCAAAATGACGAATGCAAAATTTGAGGTGGAGAAGTTCCCTGGGAAGAACAATTTCGCATTGTGGAAACTGAAAGTCAGTAACTTGCTGGTGCAATAAGCGTTGCACAAAGCATTAGGCAGGGTGAAGAAAAAACCTGCAAGCATGAAAGATTCATACTGAGAGGAATTGGATGCCCGACCTCTCAGTACCATCAGGTTATGCCTGGAAGATGAAGTTCTATTCAATATCATTGAAGAGAGTACAACTGTAGGTTTGTGGGAAAAAATGGAAATGTTATATCTGACCAAATTGTTAACCAACAGAATTTATCTGAAAATACAATTGTACAGTCTTCGGATGAAGGAGGGTACAAAAGTTGCAGAAAATTTAAATGTTTTTAATACACTTATCTGCCAATTGTCAGATATGGAAGTTAAAATTTAGGAAGAAGAAAAAGCTATAGCCTTATTGTGTTCTCTACCTAATTCATGGGACCACTTCGTAACTTCAATCAGTTTGGGCACTGTTGATTCTTTGAAATTTGAATCAGTTGTGGGAGCTTTTCTATCTAAAGAAGTACGAAGAAAATCCAATATTGAAACATCTGCACCAGAAGCCATGGTATCCAGAGGCCGGTGAAAGGGAGGGGAGAAAGAAAGGGGTTCTTCCAGATCAAAATCAAAGGGCAAGAAGTGTAAAGCCAAATGTTGGTACTGCAACAAAATTGGACACCTCAATAAATACTGTTGGAAATGGAAGGAGTCTCAAAACCAGAGGAAGGAATCAAATTAGATTGATTCAGGTATGGTTGACGAAGTTTTATCTACTGAAGAGGGAATAGTAGATGAATATTTACCTATTTGTAATGTCTCTTAGAATGTTAAAAGTTGGTTGTTAGACTCTGGTGCTTCTCATCATATGAGTCCGCACAAAAAATAGTTTACTTCATATGAAGTTGTGAATGGTAGTTATTTTATTTTTGTAAATAATGTACCTTGTCATATTGTTGGGATGAGAAATGTAAAAATTAAGATGTATGATGATATAGTTAAAACATTATATGATGTTAGGCATGTACCTGAATTGAGAAAAAAATTGGTTTCTTTAGAAGTATTGGACTCTGATGGTTATAAGTTTACAGGTCATAATAGAGTGTTGAATGTATCAAAAGGCACCTTGGTTTTTATGAAGGAAGAGAAGGTTAGAAAAATTTACAGAATCAAAGGAAATACTCAGGTCAGTCAGGCAGCGAGTGTATCAGAAAAAGCAGAAGAATTTACTCGCCTATGGAATCAACGGCTCGATCACATGAGCGAGAGAGTTATTGAGGTACTGATGAACCACAAGTTGTTTTCTGATTTGAAATCCTTGAAGTTGGATTTTTGTAAGCATTGTGTGTATGAAAAACAATGTAAATAGAGATTTAAAACTAGAAATCATAATATTAAAGAAATTTTGGACTATATTCATTCTGATCTTTGGGGACCATCTCCTACTATGTCTTATGGAGGTGCATTATATTTCTTAAATTTTTTTGATGATTTTTCCCAAAAAATTTGGGTCTAAATGTTGAAAAAGGAAGTTTATGTATTTATTGTTTTGAAACAATTTAAAGCTATGGTGGAATATAAAATATACAAATCAATTAAATATTTAATAACTGACAATGACGATGGATTTACAGCTTTAGAATTTGAAAAATATTGTAAGGATGAAGGGATATATATATATATATATATATATATATATATATATATATATATATATATATATATATATATATAAATCTTGTTTATACTCCTCAACAAAATGGCATTGTTGAACATATGAATCAAACTCTTATGGAAAGAGCGAGAAGCATGATCAATAATGCTAACCTTCCAAAGGAGTTGTGGGAAAAAACAGTATCTACTGCTTGTTATTTTGTCAACATATTACCTTCTATTTCCATAAATTGAAAAATTCCTGAAGAAGTTTGGTCGGGTCAGTATTGTTATTATTCACATTTAAATATTTTTGGTTTTGATTCCTATGCTCTTATTCGTAGGAATCAACGCTCAAAGTTAGATCCAAAATCGAAATTTTATGTCTTTGTTGGGTATGATTATGTAGTGCAAGGATATAGGTTGTGGGTCCCTTATTCACAGAAGATAGTCATTAGTAGAGATGTAACACTTGATGCATATTCTCTTCTAAAATCGGATGTTGAAAAATTTGAACAAGAACAGGTATCACCAAATCAAGAAATTCAGTTGGAGGCTAATCCTTTTATAGAAATTCGAAAGGAAGGAGAGACTTATGAAGAAAAAGGTGAAGAACTAAAGGAAACTATAGAGGTTCAAGAACCAATTACTTTTAGAAGATCTACATAGGAAAGAAGAACACCTAGAAGGTATGAATATTTTGCTTCATATTTTGCATTCATCATTGAATATGGGGAACCTTCTTGTTATTAGGAAGTAGTGGATGATGCAGATATCGAAAAATCGAAAAAGGATATGGAAGAAGAAATGAATTCCTTAGTCAAGAAAAATACTTGGGATCTTGTTGGACATGCTACCCCTATGTCTAAAGTTTTGATAAATAATATTCATTTTGACGAGCGGAGCATGTTGCACATAGATTTTTTGAGTCAAAGGGATTTGGGGCAGGTCAAAGACCCTTATTTTGTAAAGGGATGGGATAATTTTGTATACGTTGAACTCGGCCTATGGTTTTCAAACCATGGTATTGTAAAAGGAAAAACTATATAAGGAGTATAGAAATGATTAGATATAATATAGAATGCATACGGATGTCATGTTAGATCTGAATTGAGTCTGTTTTTTGTTGCTTGTGCAAAAGAGAAGGCTCATGCAGCTGTGTGCACTAAGATCTTAGGAAGTTTGCAGCTAAGTGCGTATACCCCCGCAGCTGTGTGCATAGGGAAAGACATGTTGTATTGGGAAGATCTAAGATAATAAAATAAGACTTTGAAGATATATATGTGTATTTTATATCTACGATTGCATTTTCTATGTTTTATGATTATCTGTGCTAGATCATGGTTTTTATCTATACCTACATCGCAAACCCTAGAATATGGTTCATTAAGATGATTAATGCATGTTAAAGTAGAAAAGCATAGTCTGCAAAGTAGTTAAGTAGTTTTGTAGAACAATGTCTGTGAAGCTCTCAATATGTCTTAAGAGAAGATAAGCCCCAAAGCCACACTCCATAGTCCCTATGCATGTAGAAACCTGATTTTAGCATCCCCTAATATTTCCTCAGGTGAGAGTTCGGTCTGCGCAGCAGATCATTGCTGAAAGGGCTGATAATAGAGGGTTTTGTTGGTTCGCACAACCATCTCTGAACCTATTTCTAGGCCCCTTCCAGCCAACGAATGGTTCAATTGCAGGGACTGGGGATCTAAAGCCCGAGGGATATGTGGATGTGGCATCCAACCATAAAAGAAATTCAAGATTGGGTATCTATGAAAGAACAAGAATTTGTTGCACAAGGAAACATAAATCCATGCCTGTCAACTAAGAAGTGGTTACCAAAGTAAAATTTTACAAATCAACACGAGATATTTTTCTCATAATTCGCTAATGAGCTTCATGAGTGGCTATCAAGACTAGCTGAGAATAAGACTTGTCTTATGACAAGCCTATTGTGTGGAACCCAAAGCTGATTATAAAACTCAATGAGATAGATAACAAGATCTCAAGGGTTGTTGATTATTGGATTGATAGTATTCTTGGAGGATTTATTACTAAGTTTCTCATTGATACATATGTGTCCTACAACGAAGTGGAGAACAAATTTTTCAAGGGTCCGTGAGGTGAGTACTTAAACTCTTTAAAGTTGTGGATTAAGATGTTGTTATGTGAGAAGGGTGTATTATGCATGAAATCAGATTGATGTTTAGGGGACATATATCCAGAGCTACATGAAGAGGTAAAATATTCATGGTAGATCGTGATGACTACATTGTGACTGAGTATAGTCCCTTGTTTCGATATGAGAATGAAGAAGAAGAAAGAAACCTATCAACCCCTATAAGTGTGTCACAATAAGACTTTTGAGATCATCAAGGGACCTAAGGGATTTCCCAGCCTGCCACTTCCAACACACCTCATCCCCACCCCCATATTGTCCCTCCACCTCCACCTCCACCTCCCCTATTTGAAATGGCTCACATGGTGAAGTACTCTGCAACACATCTGAATGCCATGCTGGATCAGACAAAGGTAGAAATGAAGGCCGGATTTAAAAGCCAAAATTGCAACCACAATGTATTACTGAGATAAAATAAATCAAGAAATTGATAACTGAATCTATGTGGGAAGTAGATCAAAGATTCAAGATGCTACTAAACCAAATCAACTTCTATATCCCCGATGAACAATACAAAGAATGGTTTATAGTTGTGCTATTACCACATCTTAGACTGCTGTTATCGCAACAAAAGATCGAAACACAAGACGAAGCAATGTAGATTGAGATGAAGCTAGAAGCTTCGCTAGTAGAAGATACCAATACAACGGTTCAGCAAATCCATGACTAGTTAGCGAGCTCACATATGGAGCTACAAGACTTGAAGAAGGGAAAAGGAGTGCAACTTGATATGAGCTCAGAAGTTTGGTGTATCAATTGTAAGGTAGAAGTTCATTATAAAGTTTAGCTCCCTTCATTCAAAGATTGCATCAACAATGGTGGACCTAACTTGTTGGTACCAGCCATAAGTGTATGCTGTGACTTATGTAAAGTATTTGGCCAACAACCCATAGAACGTTGTCATATGCTGCAGAAAAATGTCTAGACGCCAAAGAAATTGTTTTTTAATTTTTGTAGATCAACGGGACATGATGACATGAACTGTCACAACTATGATATGATGATGCAACAGACTCTAGGGGCATACAAAATGAAAGATTAAGGTCGTGAATATCATGGTTTTCCCACAATGTGCAGAGGATTCCAAGGAAGAGGAAGAGGACGGGGAGAAGGCACTCAACGAGGTTGAGGTCAGATTTTATGTTATAATTGTGCTCATCCTAGACTATTTTCTCGAGATTGCGAGGATCCATTGTTGTCTCTTGTAACTATTGTAGAGAATTCAATCATGAGATAGAAGATTGTCCCATGTTATTGGCTAAAATGCAAGAAGAGTGAAATCATTGGCCTACTAAGAACTTGTAGATGATGAGGGTTGAGCTACGTGAAGAAGATAGACATGTCAACATAGTAACAAGGAGCGATGCAACTACAGGAGAAGACGAATCAGATTGAAAAAAACATATGGAGGATACATGGGTTAGGAAGGCTAGAGAAAATAATATTGGGTTCAATGTGCAGCGAGAGAGGGAAACCTTCATGGAAGGAAAGAGGAGTTTTATGAGCCTTGGAAATTCGACATTAATGATGCAGACACAACTAATTCCACAAAAGAATAAACCCAAGGAGGTTACTGTGACGAAGGAATTTCATCTGACCATTTTGAAATCATTTATGCAGACCTTTATGAAGCTGCTAAGGGATCAAAAATTTGTAGAAGGTGTTGTGGCTCATTTGCAATATCCTTTATTTTAATTTTTCGAAAATATGAAAAAATGGAAAAATATATAAAATATGTGTTAAAGTAGAGCTTCCTCATACTTTAACTAAAGTTTTAATGTTTTTGTAAATTTAAAGTTCAACACTTTGAAGGATCCACAAAGGTGGGTCCTAATGCTTCGGTTAATGTTCGAGCCAGTAATCGAGCGAGATCTGAGGATTTTCTTATCAGAGGATAAAGACAGCAACCTGCAAGAACATTCAGTGCACGAGCTAATGGGGAGGGTGCCTCCACAGTTGATCCCATTGAATGACCAGCCGATCTTGATCGACGGTCTGGATTCACTATGGGGGCAAGGCCCCGATGAGTGCTCCATACCCCAGAAGCCTTCCACAGTGACATAAGCCGTTGGTTGATGACAGCTTTTAGCCACGTCACGATATCATTTAACGGTCTCTTGTGCGTCAAATCAACATTTAATTTCAAGACCCCATGCCATCTATTTAAACTTTTTTTTCTTTTCACAAGTTAAATGTTATTCCTTTGTATTTGTCCACCCTGATTGCACCAGTGTTTTCCATTTTTGTTGACCACCCTGAGTAGTATCATGGCTAAACGTTCATCTCTTTCTAGCTCATCCAGTCACATTCCTCTCATGGACACTGAGAGGGATATCTGAGATACCATTTTCTCTCTAGAACACCTCCCATTATATCAACAAGTCTGCTTGAATGACAAAGTATCTCCTATTTTCTCTGCCATGGTCAAGTTAGGCATACTATCTGCATGTATCCCTAGGACTCATATTTTTCCTGAGTTTGTGCATTGGCTGGTATTTTTTATGTATCCTGGTAAATGTTTTGTAATGAATTGTCTAGGAGAGAATGTTCTACAAGTCTTGGCCCAGTTAATTCGTCAAGCCTTATGTTACCCAGAGTCTGAATCTTATGTTCAATTCACTGACGAATCATTGGCAATGCATTATGATAATATTGCAGGACAATAATTCACCCAGTTCGCCTTCTTCCTAAAGCCAGACACGAAGCAGTTTGCACCATATAGTAAAGTGTTTTCCATAGAAGTCTTTGATGCAGAATTTCAGCCAGTGTTGAGGTGTATATTAAAGATACTGGGAAAAGAGGATGACATCTTAATTGATAAATAAGTACTGGGACTATTTGCATTGATGATGAAGCCGGGAGTAGTGCTAGATATCCCTTCTTACTGGCAGGAGGTCGTCAATACTCAACTCATGATTTTATCACTCACTGGGTCATTCAGGTTCCCTTCTCTTATCATTTATCTCTTTTTATATCAAAATGTGGAAGAATTCTTGCATTTGGGGTTGAACATCATGGATATAAATAAAAAGAGGCAATCAATAGTGTTTTGGACTAATGTAGTGAGGGAGGAACAAAATGAGGAGGGGTTGTTTGATTTTGCAAATCATTTCATGTCTAGTGCCTATAAGATTTTGAATGGGGTTTCTCCCCCATGTTTCTTGCAAAAGGCTCAAGAATTTCTTCAGTTGGGTATATATTTAAAATTGGAGATTGGTATGTGTATGAAGATTACTCAGAGATTAGACTTTATGGAGCTGGTATATAACCATATAGACTTCCCATGTTTATTCCTATGAGATTGTTTGCCTTAGAATTCATGTGGCTGAGTTTGAATGTTGACCGAATACATTTTATCCCAATGAAAAAGGGTCACATGTTTAAATTACCTATGTCTGTGGGTCCGTTTATAGTCAACATGAGACAAGCAGCTGATGAGGTTAATAATATGTTAGATGGTATGCAGTTCTTGTTAGGAGATAAATGGGCTTATGATCCTCATAAAGTAATTTCAAACAGGAGAGTTGAAAATGGTTACTCTACATTTGTTCATGATAGTATACCTGACATAGAGAAGTTAGACAATAAGGGTTTTGCTGGTTCTGCTAGTTATAATATGCGTACTCCTATCGTATCTGAGAAATCAATTAGAGGAGTAAAGAGGTAGTTATATATTCTGAAGATGAGGATCGAAGAGCTGAAAAAAGAAAAAAATTCAATGAAGACATAGTAGGTGCTCAGCCTGGATTTCTGCTTCAACTAGGAGATGAACATAATGTTCCAACGTCACAAAGAAGACATGGAGATGCTTAGGAGAAAATACCTTTGATTAAACAAGTATTTGCTCAAATTTCTAAAAGGAATCAAAAGATGAAGGCTAGCATGGAGGCACAGGCCGAGTATAAACTAACTCCAGACTAGACAAGATTGTTGACTGCCATGCATCTAGAAAAATATTAGTTTAAAATTATCTTTCTCACCCTTCTGATATGACTATAGGGTCATCAAGTAATTTCAATACTGTAAATTTAACTGTTGATGTGAGAAAGATTCCTTTGCTTGATAAAGTCAATTTACACATGCAAACAGGTCAATTAATAGTGAATGATCTGACCAAGACTAATGCAAAGGCTCTTAAGGAAGAGAATATGCTAGGGAAGGTGATCAAGCAACTGAAATTGGAGAAAGCCAATTGTAGGGCTTTAACAACCCAAAATTAAGAACCAGAGAAGATAATTGTGAAGATTGGAGTAGATCCAAATGAGAGGTCTGTTGTGTAGAAATTACTACAAAGTATAGAATTAGAGATTTATGTATTAAAGAAAAAGTTGAAATTACCTACAGGGGAGCATTCGATGGCAGCAGAGGTGGCCGAAGTATAACGTTAAAAGGAAAGCCTTCTTCAGCAGCTCTTACAGAAAGAAGAAGAATTTTCTAAGTTGAAAGAAGTTGTACTGAAATTGCAAAACTTGATTGATTCTCATTCCTGTACTATCATTATGCCATCTAGAAATGATGATACAACAACACAGTTATCTCAATTAAACACTGAACTGAAAATGGTAGAGAAAGATCTCAAAAAGGCACAAAATTATTTGGAAACAGTAACAAAAATAATGCAGGTCAAGGATGGATAAATTGATAAATACAGGAGAGATTGTCAAATAAATAATGCTGAAATCAAGAGTCTGAAGGAGAAATTGAAGGGAAATATAACTTTGATACAGGCTAAATATATCATATGGAAAGAAATCGTTGGAGAAATGAAATCAGCCTAGGGATCTTTGACTATTGTATTAGAAGAGAAAAGCATTGTCAGAGATTTTGAGGAACAAGTTATGGAAGATAAACAGAAGACCATTAACAGAGCCATATGGGCAAAGAAGTTTATTGATTTCATTGATTCAAAGACTAATCAGGAATTAGAGGAAAATGATATTAAAGATAGGATCCTATATGTTGTGGAGATTAACAAGTTGATTGTTAAAAATACTTGCAGGAAGACCACTGAAAAGAAGTTGACAGAGATTAAAGAAGCAGTGAAAAAATTTGATAATCAGTATGACAAAAGAGCCAAGGCAGGATTGCCATCATGTTGGGACCTTAAAGGTAGTCTCTTATCATGGGATTCCTATGAACCATTATTGGTATTGCCAAAAATTAAGGTGGATAACTCTCATGAGAAAAACCAGATCCTGAAAGAAACAATAGTTATTAATTTTATTCAGAGGCATTTTCAGTTATTATGTATGGTGAAGACTTTATTTACAGAGTGACCAACATTTAACAGGATCACCGCCTTTAGGCTGGAGTACCATAAGCTGATCAACTCTGCTAAGACAAACATTGAAGTGTGGAAGAAATTCAGAGCTTGGATGGCTTTTGTACCTAATGATCCATCATCTTCTAAAATGACAAGTCAAATAATTAGGGAAATGTAGCAGCAGCGGAAAAAATTCATATTTAGTAGATAGGTTTGGGTTTTAGTTTTGTTTTATCTTTTTTAAGGGAGTTTAATTGTAATGAGATATTTTGATGATATGTAATAGGTAGTTTAAATATTTTCAAGTAGTTTCAGCAGTTAATATTAGTTTCAACAGTTACAAACTGCTTTACATTATATTTAAAGGGAAAGAGAAGAAAGGAAAAGGTTTCGAGTTTTGGACCCTTGGACTACTACAAATTTTGTACTCAATTTTCTGATGATTAATGAATGAAGATCAAGATTCTTGCATCGGTTGTTGTTGATATTTTTTCCAGTTTCCATTCTGTCTTTTTCCTTCTATGAATAAAATGAAGTAATGTAGTTGCAGGTCTCTTTTTACATATGTGAATAAGAGTTAAATATCCTTAATGGGCGCTAATTCATTTTAACTATTCCACTTTCATAAAATCTTCTGAAGTTTAAAGTGATAGATCCTGTTTATCAGCATATCAGTTTGAGCTTCCTTCATGTTCTTCTTATCACTCCAATTAATATCAGCAGATAATGGAATTGTGAAGCATTTATTACATCAGATTCTTGAGGGTTTTAAGAATTAATTTTTGAAGGTGATTAAGCAAAGACTATCTGATACCATATTGTTGTGACATATATATATATATATATATATATATATATATATATATATATATATAGATATATTTCTTGAGCATTGATTCCTTACCATAGGTAAGGTATTTTTTCTTAAGATACAACATTTTTTGGTGTCGTTGCCGGGGAACGAAGAAGCGAAGTTCATTCCCTAGGTTCTTGTTATATTTCCTCTGGTTTTTCAGAGAGGAGGAAATATCATGTTGTGTTTGTTATTCCATAATTCTGGTGTATAAAAGGCCCCATACGAGGTTTGATACCTCACAACAGAAAGTTCCTATTCTATCAAATCACAAAAGATCGGTTTCTAAGAAGGCTTAGAAACCAAAAACCCCTTCCACACCTAATCCCACACTGCCTGCACCTAGCAGCAGATCGCATAACCCTTCATCTAAGGATATTTTCAGGAAAATCACTTTCTTGGAACAAGGATTCTTTTCCCCACCTATCCATTTTCAAGAACCAAGGTTAGAAGAACAATCTTTTGAGTCTATTTCATTTACCTTCACACAAGATCAACCGAGTACAGTTGCTATTTCTTCCGCTGTTGTTCATCAGACCCTTCCCATATCAGTTGTTTCACCCCCTTCATCCACATCCACAACTGGTTCACTATCCCCACCTACTCAAGGAGTGGTTAACCAAGTCATAAACATGGAGGCCCCTGGTTTCTTAATGAATAGGTATGCATCGTTAGATTTTCCACAACCTACGAATTCCATGTCCCAAGAATACCTCAAGTTACTTCCTCGTTTTACCGATGATGATGAAGTGACTACAGAACAACACTTGCCATTGTTTTTCACTTTTGCTGAGAATCTAAATGTAGAACATCTGGATGTAGTAATGAGACTTTTTGTACAGTCTCTGAATGGAGAGGCAGGAAAATGGTTTAAAGGTTTGCCGAATGCCTCAATTAATAATTGGGACGAATTAGAAACACAATTCACCCGAATATGGGTTGAAAAAAGAGATCATGGTTACACATTGACATAATTTAATGCAATCAAGAAAAAGTCAAATGAAAACATGACTGATTTTATTAAAATATTCAACAAGTTGTACAATAGTTTACGCATAGAAATGAAGCCTCCTCATGTTGGATCAAGGGTAGTTTTTGATGGAGCCTTTGAATCAGACTTCAGTTTCACTCTAAGGGAAAGGAGATATCCTCAATTTAGAAAGTATCCCCTGCAAATTTTATAGAGGGAAAGAAGAGATCAAGACCAAGTTCAGGAACCACTATATATAGAAGTAACACCTTCACAGTATGTTGAAGATGATCAAAGGGAAGTTGAATATCAGATATCTGCTATGTACATGAAAGAAGATGAGGAAGAGGAAGAATGTGAAGGAGAATACATCGAAGTTCAGGTGTCCTTTGACCAAGAAGAAATGGATGAGTATTGTAGGCAATTTACAGATTTTATGCAAGCAGAGTTGGAAAAGAAATATGATTTAAGATCAAGAAAGAGATCAAGGATGCAGGATGATGAAGACCAACAGTAAGATTTAGTGCCTTCTCCAATGGCGACTCCACAATCAAAGAACTCAGTAAAACAATTAGATAAGGGAAAACAACCTATGAATCTAGTAAGTGAAATAGAAATACAATAGGCTTAGACTTACCGAAACAAGTCTATTGGTACTAGTAATTTGGAGAAGGTTGTTACTGTGCCTAAGAAGATTTCTAATCCTAGCAGAAATCAAGAAGAACTTGAGAAAATTTTCAAGCAAAATCAAGCTTTCAGTTTATCGAAGGATCTAGAAAAGGTCAAAATCCAAGTACCCCTTTTTGAGCTAGCTAAGACACCACGTTACAAGAAAGAGATTGCAAAATTCATTAATCTTTCTCAGTCTGATGACATTGGTGACACTGTGAATTTGCAAGAAGAAAAGACAATAGTCACTTTTGGTCCACATGTGGAGGTGGTAGATTCTTCTATTCCCCCATTTTATATATCACAACTTCTTCATGATTTCATTTTTCATAATTGTACATTAGACTCAGGTGCTTCACATAATCTCATGACATTATCTGTGATGAAAGAACTGAAATTGCAAATTAATAAACCCTATAGAGACTTATATTCATTTGATTCTAAAAGGGTGAAGTGTGTTGGGCTTATCAAAGACATGGTGGTATCCTTGGCCCAAATTCCAGCCAAAAGTATCATCATGGATGTAGTGGTTGCAGATATTCCGGCTAGTTTTGGTATGATTTTGTCCAGGTCTTGGGGAGCAAAGCTTGTAGGAGTTTTAAAATTGGACTTCACATATGCAATTATTCATGTTTTTAGTGGGGAAGAAAGAAGGTTGTATAGAGAAATAATGTTTGTTAAAACCACCATAAAGAAGGATGGAGGAAATTCCCCTATTTATGGTCAAGAAAAAGAAGATATTTCCTTTTTTATGTTGCATGAAGCTACAGAGTTTTCTGAAGACTTAGAGAAGCAACTTTCTTCGGAAATTGTACATAATGAGTTGTGTTCAAACAAAATTTGGAAGTGTTACTTTGATGGTGCCTATTCAAAAGATGGCACAGGCGCTGGACTTTTATTGATATCTCCAGAAGGTAATATTTTTCCTTTTTCTTTTAAGCTTGAATTTGAATCAATGAATACTATAGCTGAGTATGAGGCATTAATTTTAAGTCTTAAAACTGCTAAACAAATGGGAATCCAATGTATTTCCATTTTTGGTGATTCTGAGTTGATTGTATGGTAGATAAAAAACTTTGTCAAACTAAGCATCCAAGACTAAGATCATATAGAAATGAAGCGTGGGACTTGGTTGAAAAATATTTTGAAGCTTTGAATCTTCAGTTCATTCCAAGAGAAGAAAAAAAAATGGTAGATTCACTGGCAGTTGCAGCTAGTACTTTCAAAGCCACCTATGAATCTGAAACTAAGGTATGAGATTAAAATGAGGCACAGACCCTCTATTCTTGACAATGTCAGGCACTGGCAGGTGTTTGAAGATGATGAGTAGATAAATCATTTTCTGACAAGGACTAAAAAATTTGAAGATATTGAAATAGATCAAGAAAGTGAACAGATTGATCAAAATAAAGAGATGAAAAATCTTAAGCAATCAATAGGTGATCAAAAAATAATCCAGTTGAAAGATAATATATTTCCCAAAGGATTAATTCCTCTTGAAAGATTATTTGTTTTGAATGATGTAGCAATAGATCCAAAGAAGGTACCTCCATAGGGTGAGATGGAAGATTGTAATCTGGGAACCCAATAGGAGCCCAAGGTTGTCAAGTTATTCAAGGGTGTCCCTAAGAATTATAACGAAAGATACATTGACCTTTTTAAAAAATATATGGATGTGTTTGCATGGTCCTATGAGGATTTGAAAACATATGACCTAGACATAATTTAGCACAAGATACCGTTGAAGGATGGGATCAAGCCTCATAGAAAGAAACTAAGGCAGATTAATCCATTACTCCTTGCTCCAATTGAAAAAGAAGTGAGAAAATTGCTGCAGGAAAAAATTATAGTCCCACTCTGATATTCAAACTGGGTTTCTAACCTAGTTCCTGTGAGGAAAAGGAATGGAGAAATAAGGTTATGCGTTGACTTCAGGAATTTAAAAAAGGCATCACTTAAAGATAATTATCCTTTGCCTAAGATGGACTATGTCTTACATAAAGTAATAGGAGCATACATATTGTCTATGGTTGATGGTTTCTCTGGATACAACCAGGTAGTAGTTGAAAAAGAAGATCAGAAGAAAACAACTTTTACCACGCCCTGGGGAACGTTCATGTATGCAAGAATGCCATTTGATATTATGAATGCATGAGCCACTTTTTAGAGGGAAATGGACATAGAATTTGTGGGTGATAAGTTTTTAGTTATATATTTGGATGATGTGACCATTTTTTCAATTTCAGATGATGAACACTTGGAGCATTTATAGAAGGCTTTCCAAAAATGAAGAAAATTTGGGCTGTCATTGAATCCCAAAAAATCTTTATTTGCTTTGGAGGAAGGAAATTTCTTAGGACATATAGTTCCAAATCATGGAGTAAAAATTGATCTAGCAAGAGTAGAATCTATTCAGACTATTCCCTTGCCCAGGAGTAAAAATGATATTCAGAGGTTTCTGGGAAAAATAAATTTCCTGAGAAGATTTTTCCCGAACCATGCTGAAATTGTCAGAAACATAACAGAAATGTTGAAGAAGAATGCAAAAATAAAGTGGGATAATGATGCTAGAGAATCCTTTGCTAGGATTAAATAAGCCCTTCAGGAAGCTCCTGGTCTAATCAGTTCAGTATATCAAAAGGCCTTTCAAATATTTTCATTTGCATCACCTACTACCATTGCTGTTGTGATGTTGCAGAAGAACGAAGATGGTAAAGAACAACCTGTGGCATTTTTCAGTAAAGTTCTCCTGGGCGATGAACTTAAATATAACATTTTGGAAAAACAAGCATATGCTTTAGTTAAAGCATTAAAAGCATTCAGGACTTATGTGTTGCAGTCTCAGATAGTTGCCTATGTTCCTAACTCTGATGTAAAAGATATGTTAGTTCAAAGTGATGTTGAAGGTAAAAGAGGAAAGTGGATAGCTACAATCCAAGAGTATGACTTAGATATCAAGTCTACCAAATTAGTCAAAGTTCAGGGTTTGGCAAAACTATTGACAAAGTTAAATTTTCAAGATTTGGGGATTAATTTTCCGGCACCCTTAGAAGAACCTATTGATGAAAGGAGTCAGAGTAGTATAAAGGTAGCAATTAAATAAAATTCTCCTATCCAACCTCACTAAACAGAACAAAATACAGAGTTCTTAAACTCAAATCCCATCCATATGTCATAATTGATGCTAAGTTATATTGGAAGGATCCTACTGGCATCTTGTTATTGTGCTTGACAGAAGGTGAATCAATGGAAGCTGTAAAATAATATCATGAGAATCTATGTGGAGGTCATTATAGTTGAAAGGTTACTACTCATAAAATCCTCAAATCAGGTTTTTACCGGTCCTCCTTGTTTGCTGATGTATACAGATTGGTTAGAAGCTGCCAAAAAGGTCAGTTATTTGTAGAAAACAAAAGGTTAGCTCCTCTACCTCTTCTCCCAGTGTTCATTAAAGAACCCTTTAGGAAATGGGGATTAGATTTTATTGGGGAAATTAATCCACCATCAAGTGGACAATTCAAATGGACTTTGACTGCCACTGACTATTTCACAAAGTGGGTGGAGGAAATACCTACCAAAAATGCTAATAACTAGGTAAGAATGAAGTTTCTGGAACAAAACATCTTCAGCAGGTTTGGGTGTCCAATCAAGATTGTAACTTACAATGCCCAGTTATTCAATTCAGTTCGATTCATTAATTTTTGTCAGACATATAATGTCATTCTATCTCATTCTATAGCATATCATCCTCAAGGGAATGGGCTAGCTGAATCTTCCAAGTAGACATTGGTCAAGATTTTGAAAAATACAATTAATAAAAATAAAAAAAAACTGGGATTCAAAATTGACATTTGCTCTTTGGGCAGTACGAGTAACTACTAGAAGATCTACAGATAAGTCCCCTTATGAACAGGTTTATGGAATTGAAGATTTATTTCCTACTCAGTTGGCTAGACCAGTGATTTCTTTTCTTCAAGAAGCACAAGAAGAACCTAATGCATTGGTGAGAAGGTTGAACAAGGTTATAGAATCAAGTGAGAGAAGGAACAAAGTCAAAGAAAATATGATCACCTATCACGAAAATATGAAGTCTATTTTTGATAGAAAAGAAAAAGAAATTCTTTTTCAAACTGGAGATTTGGTATTAAGATGGGATACCAAAAGAGAAGAGAAGGGAAAACATGGTAAGTTTGACCCACTCTGGTATGGCCCATACACGATTGTTAAGGTTAGATCAAATAACACATTTATTCTGGAGAATCTTGATGGAGAGACAGTACAACTGCATGTGAATGGGAAGTATCTCAAGCATTATTTCCAACATTGAGATTTTATGGTCCACCATTGTACATATCCAGATTTCTCATTGTTCATATTTCATCAAACAACATTTGACACCATGCCCGAACTGAAGGCACTAATCTACAATTCTTATTTTTCATGGAAAAAAGCACTACCCACAAGTGGAGCCAGATGTTGTGGCTCATTTGTAATATCCTTTATTTTAATTTTTTGAAAATAGAAAAAAATGAAAAGCTATATAAAATATGTGCTAAAGTTGAGCTTCCTCATACTTCAACTAAAGTTGTAATGTTTTTGTAAATTTAAAGTTCAACACTTTGAAGGATTTGCGAAGGTGGGTCCTAATGCTTCGGTTAATGTTCGAGCAAGTAATCGAGTGGGATCCAAGGATTTTCTTGTCAGAGGATAAAGACGACAACCCGTGGGCACATTCAATGCACGATTTAATCGGGAGGGTGCCTCCGCAGTTGACCCCGTTGACTGACTAGTCAATCTTGATCGATGGACTAGATTCACTGCGGGGAAAGGCCCCGATGAGCACTCCGTACCCTAGAGGCCTCTTGTAGTGACGTAAGCTGCTGCTTGGTGACAGCTTTTAGCCATGTGACGGTATCGTTTAATGGTCTCTTGTGCGTGAAATTGAAATTTAATTTCAAGACCCCGTGCCAGCTATTTAAACCTGTTTTTCCTTTCACAAGTTAAATGTTATTCCTTTGCATTTGTCAACCCTAATTGCACCAGTGTTTTCCATCGTTGTTCGCCACCCTGAGTAGTATCATGGATAAAAATTCATCCCTTTCCAGCTTGTCCAGTCATATTCCTCTCATGGTGTTATGTAGGTAAATCCTCTCTACAGATAGAGACGATCCCTCTAGCCCTAGGATGGGTATAGTAACAAGGAATCATGCTAGATTGTAGGTTCCTAGACATTTGAATGAAAAAGGATGCGAATAATATGGCCTACCTATGGTCCAAAGCTGTCGTCGACACTCGTAGTTATGATGAGAACCTCTTGCTCCTGATCGAAGGCAAGTCACAACCCTTCCGCTTATCATGTTTGGACACCTGCACAGAGACCAGAAAATGATAAACACATACCACATACTAATTTCATCCAAAAACTACTAGTCAGTCAGAGAAGACTAGCATATTGCATTTGATAAAGATAAAACACAAGACGGGAACCAGACAATAGTCACTTATATTAATAGGTAGAAAGAAGAGATACAACCATGCTCTGACGTTGTGGTCTCCTCCAACGAGGCTTGGGTGAAGCATGTCTCCAATCTCATTGGGGAATTTGGATGGGATAAGGGACCTCTCGATGGATTTCTCCTTGTTCTACCTTCTCAATAACTCAATTATTCAATTATAATGTATTCAACATTTCATCTGTATAATTCTCTTCTTTCAGCTACAACTTAGTCTCCAAGTTCAGCTAGTTTTCATAAAGAGTGAAGGCTTGTTTATATAGAGGGAAAACAGGAGGTTGGGATCCCTACAAAGGTGGAAGGGAGGCCTATCCTTTAGGAGTGTTCCAAGGGAGGTGGAAACTACTAACTAAAGGAGGAGGCCCGTGGTTGTTTCAGTTCAACCACTCCCAATTACTCATCCCGGAGGTGGTTGGAAAGGAACCTCCTCCTCTATTTTAAAAAAAAATTTCATAAATAGCTTGGCGTGGGCATTACACTGGGACAGAGCGCCAGGTGGCGCGGGCCCTAGTGTTAATATTCCACATCGGCACGAGGACAGAACTGGCTACTCGCGTCAAGGCAAAAACATGGATTTTTACAGTTCTGCTCAGGGAAATGTCAACAAGAAGAATGATCCAGATTTAGGTAGGAATGCAACAGAATATAGAAATAACTATAAAAATAGAGATGCAGCGGAAATAATGCTTCATTTCATTAATATCAAATAACATAAATATGCTTATAGACATAATGGAAATAAAATAGCTAGGGTGCTGGTAGCGAATCTCTGAGAAGAGATGTGGTGGCTACATACCTATGAAATGTGTTACAATGAGGCTTGAGGGCCTATTTATTATTAAGAAACAATGGAAAAAGTTAAACGTCCAAAAACCTAACTCTAGGAGATGAAGTGCCAGAACTGTGGGTCCCGTTTGGGTAAATTGGTGTTTCAACTTCTCGGGGACGTAACTTTGGCATCCAATCTCTGTTTGATGCAATCAATAGCTCGTTAGAGAGATCTATCCGAGGAATACAAATTTTGAGTGAGGAACATTGGTTTACAACCCATGCTGCTCTCTGTTTTCCCAAAAAACGTCGTTTAAGGCCTCAAAACGGCTCTGAAAGTTCAGGACCCGAAAAACTGCTAAAAATAGTAAGCTGTGTTGCAACTTAAAAACTAACCGAACTGATGGCGGGGGTTCAAATGGAATAGGTGGGCGGCCACCAGTATCCACCTGGATCATTAAGGCCCAAAAATGGCTCCGGGAGTCCAGGACCTGAAAACCTACTAAAAATAGTAAGTGGTGTTGAATGTGAAAAGCTGTAAGAATTGATGGTGTGGGTCCAAATGGAATAGGTGGGTGGCCACCGATATCCACTTGGATCATTCCTCTCTCCTTAGGAAGAAATTGGCCCCATTGCGTTGAGATCCTCCCTGAGATGAAGCAAATTATGTTGAACTGGGTATTAGATTTGTTGAAGATGTCATGGACCTGCGGGAAAACTTTCTGGATGCGTTTAGTAAATTTGTCTTCTTTATCAGCCTCAGACAGTACATGTGTGGATTCTGTATGTGTATTTTCAGGAGGTATGGCGACATCAGGTGGCGGTGCATTAGGGGTCAGATCAATGGAGTGCTTGTCCTGACAGTGTAGAGGAACCTCTGTCAGTGAGGAGAAAGTGTCCTTGTATTCCTCCATGAATTTGTCCATTTTCTGCAGCCATGCAAGGGAGCCCTGTTTCGAGGTTGTGGCCACAATATTCTTCTTTCCCTGTGAGCGAGTTGTAAGGAAAATGAATTTCCTGGTTTGGGAAGTAATCTTACTGTGTTGTTTTGCAGTAGTCAAAGAGATGACAGAAGGCGGTACTACCTCTGGTATCCTATACAAGTTATTTCCCAAAGTAATAATAACAGCACGAGGCCTGGACTCATACAAAGCATGTCACCTCCACAAGTATGGTTGGCCCAATAATACATCAACTACATTAAGAGGAGCAACATCACATAATACCTCATCCGCTAATGGCTTGATGTTGTATGGAAGGCAGCACTATTGGCAGATGCGGATATCTCTCCCTGGGTGAAGCCACCCAATGGTATATGGTTGTGGGTGTGCTATGGTCGGTAGGCCGAGCCGCTTCACGACCTCTGCTGAAATGAGGTTCTTTTGGCTTCCACTATCGATAAGAAATTGCAGCGGAGAACCCTTCACCCACATTTGCGAATGGAAGAGGCGCTCTCCCTCCAATGGATCCTCAGGGTCCTCCCTCTGGATCTTGGTGGTGGCAATAATGGCACTGGGATCCGCATCAATGATTTGCTTCCGTTTGTCATTTCCTTTGTCTGGTTCTGACTCAGGATCAGAAAATGCATCTGATTCGGGTGCCTTTATTTTGGCCACCAATCACTGTTTGGCCCGACACTCATTTGTGTTGTGAGTGGGGCTGTTATGAAATTCACACTTGCCTATGTCCTTCTTTTGATTTGTGGTGTTGTTCTAAGTCACACAGCTTTGGCCTTGCCCCTTGTTCTTCGGTTCGGGGGCACCTTTACGATTCGCAGATCCAAAATCTTGCTTCTTCTGCTTAAATTTCTACTCGATCTTGGCGGCATAGTGATATGTCATTCCAAGCGATGTAATGTCGAGGAACTCCATTTCCTCCCTAATGTGTTTGTGTGGAGAGCCGTGGTACTTGAGCACCAAATGTCTCTCTGAATCTTTAATACCCAACTGTGTGCACAGGGTATGGAACATATTCGTCAGTTCGTTCACATCTTGATCCCTTTGTTGCCGCAGCGTGGTCCATTGGATGTATTTGTCCTCATAGCTCCCCATGGGGTAATATTGTTCCTTGATGTTGTCTTAGAACGAATTCCAAGTCGGTGTGGCTGAGAACAGAGAGGGTTCCCCTTCGTCCTCTTGCTCACGGTAGGTTTCCCACCAGTCTTTCACATGGGGGGCGGCTTTGAGGAGTGCAAAAGTAATCTTTTCTCGGTCAGAGAAATCATGGACTGAGAAATACCCTTCCAGCAAATTCAACCATCTATCTATGGTGTCTACATCTATTTGGCCTTCAAATACAAGAATATCAAAGTTTACATGTACCTTGAAGGGAGTGGCACCTCCAGAGCGGTTGTTGGATGCAGATGCACCGTAGGTGAGCAGTCGTTGAAGGATCTGAGAAAAGTTATCCATCATTGCGTTCCTTTGTTTCTCAAGGGCCTCCTTGAGCAATATTTTGATAGGATCTCCTGCACCCTCGTCTTTCTTTTCTTCTGCCATGGGAGGTCGTCGGGGTTTGCGAGGCTGATCTTGCAAGGGTTCAACCAGATCGAGCCCTAACTCCTCATACCATGACCACGTTGGGGACATGCAAAGAAAAACCAAGAAAGAGCAGACCGCTCTGATACCACTGATTCGGATTTAGGCAGGAACACAATAGAATATAGAAATAACCATAAACATAGAGATGCAACGGAAATAATGCTTCATTTCATTAATATCAAATAACAGAAATATGCTTACAGACATAATGGAAATAAAATAGCTAGGGTGCTGGTAGCGAATCTCTGAGAAGAGATGTTGTGGCTACAGACCTCTGAACTGTGTTACAGTGAGGCTCGAGGGCCTATTTACTATTGAGAAACAATGGAAAAACTTAAACGTCCAAAAACCTAACTCTAGGAGATGAAGTGCCAAAACTGTGGGTCTCGTTTGGGTAAATTGGTGTTTCAACTTCCCGGGGACGTAACTTTGGCATCTGATCTCTGTTTGATGCCATCAATAGCTTGTTAGAAAGATCTATCTAAAGAATACAACTTTTGAGTGAGAAACATCAAAATCTGACCCATGTTGCTCCCCGTTTTCCCAAAAAATGTCGTTTAAGGCCTCAAAACGGCTCCGAAAGTCCAGGACCCGAAAAACTGCTAAAAATAGTAAGTTGTGCTACAACTTAAAAACTGAACGAACTGATGGTGGGGGTTCAAATGGAATAGGTGGATGGCCACCAATATCCACCTGGATCATTAAGGCCCAAAAACGGCTCCGGGAGTCCAGGACCCGAAAACCTGCTAAAAATAGTAAGTGGTGCTGAATGTGAAAAGCTGCAAGAATTTAAGGTGTGGGTTCAAATGGAATAGGTGGGTGGCCACCGATATCCACCTGGATCATTCCTCCCTCCTTAGGAAGCAATGGGCCCCATTGCATTGAGATGCTCCCTGAGATGAAGCAAATTCTGTTGAACTAGGTATTAGATTTGTTGAAGATGTCATGGACCTGCGGGCAGACATGCTGGATGCGTTTAGTAAATTTGGTTTCTTTATCAGCCTCAGATAGTAAATGTGTGGATTCTGTATGTCTATTTTCAGGAGGTATGGAGACATCAGGCGGTGGTGTGTTGGGGGTCAAATCAGTGGAGTGCTTGTCCTGACAGTGTAGAGGAACCTCTGTCAGTGAGGAGAAAGTGTCCTCGTATTCCTCCATGAATTTTTCCATTTGCTACAGTCATGCAGGGGAGCCCTGTTTCAAGGTTGTGGCCACAATATTATTCTTTCCCTGTGAGCGAGTTGTAAGGAAAATGAATTTCCTGGTTTGGGAAATAATGTTACTGTGTTGTTTTGCAGTAGTCAAAGAGATGACAGGAAGCAGTACTACCTCCGGTATCCTGTACAAGTTATTTCCCAAAGTGATAATAACAGCATGAGGCCTAGAATCATACATAGCATGTCGCCTCCACAAGTATGGTTGGCCCAATAATACATCAGCTACATCAAGAGGAGCAACATCATATAATACCTCATCCATGAATGGCTTGATGCTGTACAGAAGGCAGCATTGTTGGCGGATGCGGATATCTCTCCCTGGGTGAAGCCACTCAATGGTATATGGTTGTGGGTGTCATATGGTTGATAGGCCGAGCCGCTTCACGACCTCTACTAAAATGAGGTTCTTTTGGCTTCCGCTATTGACAAGAAATTGCAGCGAAGAACCCTTCACCCACATTTGTGAATGGAAGAGGTGCTACCCCTCCTCTGGATCCTCTGGGTCCTCCCTCTGGATCTTGGTGGGGGCAACAATGGCACTGGTATCCGCATCAATGATCTGCTTCCCTTTTTCATTGCCTTTTTCTGGTTCTAACTCAAGATCATAAAATGCATCTGATTCAGGTGCCTTTAGTTCAGCCACCAATGACTGTTTGGCCCGACACTCGTTTGTGCTGTGAGTGGGGCTGTTATGAAATTCACACCACTTCCCTGTGTCCTTATTTTGATTTGTGGTGTTGTTCTAAGTCGCATTGCTTTGGCCTTGCCCCTTGTTCTTCAGTTTGGGGGCACCTTTCGGATTTGCAGATCCAAAGTCTTGCTTCTTCTGCTTAAATTTCTGCTCAATCTTGGCGGCATAGTGATATGCCTTGCCAAGTGATGTAATGTCGAGGAATTTCATTTCCTCCTGAATGTGTTTGTGTAGACAGCCGTGATACTTGAGCACCAAATGTCTCTCTGAATCTTTAATACACAACTTTGTGCGCAAGGTATGGAACAGATTCGTAAGTTTGTGCACATCTTGATCCCTTTGTTTCCACATCGTGGTCCATTGGATGTATTTTTCCTCGTAGCTGCCCACGGGGTAATATTGTTCCTTGATGCCGTCTCGAAATGAATTCCAAGTGGGTGTGGCCGAGAACAGAGAGGGTTCCCCTTCGTCCTCTTGCTCACGGTAGGTTTCCCACCAGTCTTTGACATGGGGGGGGGGCTTTGAGGAGTGTAAAAGTAATCTTTTCTCGGTCAGAGAAATCATGGACTGAGAAATACCCTTCCAACAAATTCAACCATCTATCTATGACGTCTGCATCTATTTGGCCTTCAAATACAGGAATATCAAAGTTTACATGTACCTTGAAGGGAGTGGCGCCTCCAGAGTGGCTGTTGGATGCAGATGCGTCGTAGGTGGGCAATCGTTGAAGGATCTGAGAAAAGTTATTCATCATCGCGTTCCTTTGTTTCTCGAGGGCCTCCTCGAGAAATATTTTGATAGGATCTCCTACTCCCTCATCTTTCTTTTCTTCCACCATGGGAGGTCATCGGGGTTTGCGACCCTGATCTTGCAAGGGTTCAACCAGATCGAGCCCTAACTCCTTATACCCTGACCGCGTTGGGGACATGCAAAGAAAAACCAAGAAAGAGCAAACCGCTCTGATACCACTAATCCGGATTTAGGCAGGAATGCAGCAAAATAAAGAAACAACCATAAGCATAGATATGCAGCGGAAATAATGCTTCATTTCATTAATATCAAATAACATAAATATGCTTACAGACATAATGGAAATAAAATAGATAGGGTGCTGGTAGCGAATCTCTGAGAAGAGATGTGGTGGCTACAGACCTCTGAACTGTGTTACAATGAGGCCCGAGGCCTATTTATTATTGAGAAACAATGGAAAAACTTAAACGTCCAAAAACGTAACTCTAGGAGATGAAGCGCCAAAACTATGGGTCCCGTTTGGGTAAATTGGTGTTTCAACTTCCCGGGGACGTAACTTTGGCATCCGATCTCCGTTTGATGCAATCAATAGCTCGTTAGAAATATCTATCTAAGGACTACAAATTTTGAGTGACAAACATTGGTATATAACCCATGTTACTCCCTGTTTTCCCAAAAAAATTCGTTTAAGGCCTCAAAACGGCTCCGGAAGTTCAGGACCCGAAAAACTGCTATAAGTTGTGCTACAACTTCAAAAATGAACAAATTGATGGTGGAGGTTCAAATGGAATAGGTGGGTGGCCACCAATATCCACCTAGACCATTAAGGCCCAAAAACGGCTCTGGGAGTCCAGGACCCGAAAACCTTCTAAAAATAGTAAGTGGTGTTGAATGTGAAAAGTTGCAAGAATTGATGGTGTGGGTCCAAATGGAATAGGTGGGTGGCAATAGATATCCACCTGGATCATTTCTCCCTCCTTAGGAAGAAATGGGCCCCATTGCGTTGAGATCCTCTCTGAGATGAAGCAAATTCTATTGAACTGGGTATTAGATTTGTTGAAGATGTCATGGACCTACGGGTAGACATGCTGGATGCGTTTAGTAAATTTGGTTTCTTTATAAGCCTCAGATAGTACATGTGTGGATTCTGTATGTGTATTTGTAGGAGGTATGGTGACATCAGGCAGAGGTGCGTTGGGTTTCAGATCAATGGAGTGCTTGTCCTGATAGTGTAGAGGAACCTCTGTCAGTGAGGAGAAAGTGTCCTCGTATTCCTCCATGAATTTGTCCATTTTCTATAGCCGTGTAGGGGAGTGTTGTTTCAAGGTTGTGGCCGCAATATTCTTCTTTCCCTGTGAGTGAGTTGTAAGGAAAATGAATTTCTTGGTTTGGGAAATAATCTTACTGTGTTGTTTTGCAGTAGTCAAAGAGATGACAGGAGGCGGTACTACCTCCATTATCCTGTACAAGTTATTTCCCAAAGTAATAATAACAGCACGAGGCCTAGAATCATACACAACATGTCACCTCCACAAGTATGGTTGGCCGAATAATACATCAGCTACATCAAGAGAAGCAACATCACATAATACCTCATCCGTGAATGGCTTGATGATGTATGGAAGGCAACACTGTTGGCGGATGCGGATATCTCTCCCTGGGTGAAGCCACCCAATGGTATATGGTTGTGGGTGTGCTATGGTCGGTAGGCCGAGCCGCTTCACGACCTCTGCTGAAATGAGGTTCTTTTGGCGTCCGCTATCGATAAGAAATTGCAGCGGAGAACCCTTCACCCACATTTGCGAATGGAAGAGGCACTCTCCCTCCAATGGATCCTCAGGGTCCTCCCTCTGGATCTTGGTGGTGGCAACAATGGCGCTGGGATCCGCATCAATGATCTGCTTCCCTTTGTCATTTCCTTTGTCTGGTTCCGACTCAGGATCAGAAAATGCATCTGATTCGGGTGCCTTAGTTTGGCCACCAATGACTGTTTGGCCCGACACTTGTTTGTGCTATGAGTGGGACTCTTATGAAATTCACAGCACGTCCCTATGTCCTTCTTTTTATTTGTGGTGTTGTTTTGAGTCACACCGCTTTGGCCTTGCCCCTTGCTCTTCGGTTTGGGGGCACCTTTCGGATTCATAGATCCAAAGTCTCGCTTCTTCCGCTTAAATTTATGCTCTATCTTGGCGGCATAGCGATATGCCGTGCCAAGCGATGTAATGTCGAGGAACTCCATTTCCTCCTAAATGTGTTTGTGTAGATAGCCGCGGTACTTCAGCACCAAATGTCTCTCTGAATCTCTAATACCCAACTTCGTCAGATTCATCAGTTCGTGCACATCTTGATCCCTTTATTGCCGCAGCGTGGTCCATTGGATGTATTTGTCCTCATAGCTCCCCATGTGGTAATATTGTTCCTTTATGTCATCTCAGAACGAATTCCAAGTGGGTGTGGCTTAGAACAGAGAGGGTTCCCCTTTGTCCTCTTGCTCACGGTAGGTTTCCCACCAGTCTTTCACATGGGGGGCAGCTTTGAGGAGTGCAAAAGTAATCTTTTCTCAGTCAGAGAAACCATGGACCGAGCAATACCCTTCCAGCAAATTCAACCATCTATCTATGGCGTTTGCGTCTATTTGGCCTTCAAATATAGGAATATCAAAGTTTACATGTACCTAGAAGTGAGTGGTGCATCCAGAGTGGCTGTTGGATGCAGATGCGTCATAAGTGGGCAGTCGTTGAAGGATCTGAGCAAAGTTATCCATCATTGCGTTCCTTTGTTTCTTGAGGGCCTCCTCAAGCAATATTTTGATAGGAACTCCTGCTCCCTCGTCTTTCTTTTCTTCTGCCATGGGAGGTCGTCGGTGTTTGCGAGGCTGATCTTGCAAGGGTTCAACCAAATCGAGCCCTAACTCCTTATACCCTGATCGCGTTGGGGACGTGCAAAGAAAAACCAAGAAAGAGTAGACCGCTCTGATACCACTAATTCAGATTTAGGCAGGAACGCAAAAGAATACAAAAATAGCCATAAACATAGAGATGTAGCAGAAATAATGCTTCATTTCATTAATATCAAATAATAGAAATATGCTTATAGACATAACGGAAATAAAATAGCTAGGGTGCTGGTAGCGAATCTCTGAGAAGAGATGTGGTGGCTATAGACCTCTGAACTGTGTTACAATGAGGCTCAAGGGCCTATTTATTATTGAGAAACAATGGAAAAACTTAAACGTCCAAAAACCTAACTCTAGGAGATGAAGCGCCAAAACTGTGGGTCCCGTTTGGGTAAATTGGTGTTTCAACTTCCCAGGGACGTAAATTTGGCATCCAATCTCCATTTGACGTGATCAATATCTCGTTATAAATATCTATCTGAGGACTACAAATTTTTAGTGAGCAACATTGGTCTATGACACATTCGTGTATGACCCATGTTGCTCCCCGTTTTCCCAAAAAACGTCGTTTAAGGCCTCAAAATGGCTTCGAAAGTTCAGGACCCGAAAAAATGCTAAAAATAGTAAGTTGTGCTGCAACTTAAAAACTGAACGAACTGATGGTGGGTGTTCAAATGGAATAGGTGGGTGGCCACCAATATCCACCTGGATCATTAAGGCCCAAAAACGGCTCCGGGAGTCCACGACCCGAAAACCTGCTAAAAATAGTAAGTGGTGCTGAATGTGAAAAGCTGCAAGAATTGATGGTGTGGGTCCAAATGGAATAGGTGGGTGGCCACCGATATCCACCTGGATCAAATAATGTTTCCTTCATCAAAATTGATGCAATGATGTTATTTGCAAGGCATGACACTATTCAGAAGTCAAAGAAATGACCCTCCAATGTGTGGGATGGTGATTGTAGGGATAGTGACAAAATGTTGTGTAATAGATGCCCCATAAAGCATGAAGTATGAGGGAGAGGGAGGGATGAAATGCTTTATGAGAACACATTCAAACCAAACACCGCTATCGGAAAACCTAAAATTACAAATACAACTGATATCGATGATACATGATCATGTGGCATGGGCGCAGCCATCCATAAAAGAGTATATAAAAAAACTAAGATCTAGGTATGGACGCAGCCATCCAGTAGCAAAGATCAACAAATAGACTCAAGTATGGTCGCAACCATCCAATCAAAGAATCATGCAATATGTCATGATAATCCACAAAGAACCTACAGCCTAGATTTTATTAGACAAAACCCAGGGTCTTGCGCTCCATCTCGATCCGAACAAGTACAAATTCAGGAATGAAAATATGTGAGCTAAAGTCAAACATGCAAGAAAATCTTCTGATTACCAGCCAATGATGAAAGCTGTTAATAGACCCGAGAGAAACCACCAATAATGACAATGGCTCTCAAGGTACAAAAGGTAAAATCCACGGAATGTGAACAGTGATCTGGCGTCGAACACACGCAGAGTCAGTCGATCGAAGGCCAATGATGTGGACCTTACATCGAATGCAAAGAACCTGCCATTGAGGCATGTAGGCTCCAAGGTACCAAAAAGGAGTCTCTATATCAGATTCCCGGATAATGAGCTGAAGTCGACAGGAAGTGACCTGATCGAAGGTGGGCCATAATGTTTCCCACATCATCGACACGAGACAGAGGAATATGATGTTTGTGAATCAGGACCAACAAAGAATCAGAGGGAGGTTGAAAACTTTCAGAGGAAAACTTCTCTTGAACATATCAGCAGCATGACAGTGGATTTGGCAGTATTTGACATCAAAGGATCTGAGGTCATCATGATGTGCAAAGAGAAAATGAGAGGTCAAAACAGATTACCCAAACCCATGGAGGCAAAAATGACGAAATGAGATGTCCCTAACCCAATACGAATGCAAACAAGTGCCATGTTCAAGAGCGACATAATGCAACCATGACTACAATTTGGTTCCATTTTCCTCGACCATTTCTGGTGAGTACCCCAATTATTTTTGAAAACAAGCTTGAAGGGGATAGCATATGCTTGCACTGTAAGTTTGTCCTTCGGAAAAATCCATCCTAGTATATTTTACGAGCCCTAGGAAGGAGGAACTCGAATAATGTCATGGTGACGAAGTCCGATGTCATCAGAGTTTAACGAGTCTGACAAAGGAAGAACTCGACATCTTTTCATGTTTAGAGAGTTTGAAAAGAAGGAAGAAAAGAAAACTCTAGCAGACCCTTTTCGTAGGTAGTCTAACAGATCCGAAAAGGTAGAAAACTGTGTCTGAGAGAACCTCTTAGTCGCGATAGGCTAAGGTATTCCTTTTTCGTAAATAATCTATCCAAGCCCGAAAAAGGGTTAAATGTATACTGGGTAGATATCGTTTCGCACCCATTTAACGAGCTCAAAATGACAAGCGTCTTAGCAATGTTTTCAGTTTTTATAGAGTCAGAAAAGAGCTGAAAGATTACTCTAGTAGTGACTTTTTCGTGTTCTTACTAAGTCCGAAAAAGTATTGTTGGTTCGAAAAACCATATCTGAACCTATTTGTAGGCCCCCTCCAGCCAACGAATGGTTCAATTGCAGGGACCGAGGATCTAAATCCTGAAGGATATGTGGATGTGGCATCCAACCATAAAAGAAATTCAAGATTGGGTATCTATGAAAGAAAAAGAATTTGTTGCACAAGGAAACATAAATCGATGCTTGTCAACTAAGAAGTGGTTACCAAAGTAAAATTTTACAAATCAACACGAGATATTTTTCTCATAATTCGCTAATGAGCTTCATGAGTGGCTATCAAGACTAGCTGAGAATAAGACTTGCCTTACGACAAGCCTATTGTGTGGAACCGAAAGCTGATTATAAAACTCAATGAGACAGATAACAAGATCTCAAGGGTTGTTGATTATTGGATTGATATTATTCTTCGAGGATTTATTACTAAGTCTCTCATTGATACATATGTGTCCTACAACAAAGTGGAGAACAACTTTTTCAAGGGTCCGTGAGGTGAGTACTTAAACTCTTTAAAGTTGTGGATTAAGATGTTGTTATGTGAGAAGGGTGTATTACGCATGAAATCAGATTGATGTTTAGGGGACATATATCCAAAGCTACGTGAAGAGGTAAAATATTCATGGTAGATCGTGATGACTACATTGTGACTGAGTATAGTCCCTTGTTTCGATATGAGAATGAAGAAGAAGAAAGAAACCTATCAACCCCTACAAGTGTGTCACAATAAGACTTTTGAGATCATCAAGGGACCTAAGGGATTTCCTAGCATGCCACTTCCATCACACCTCATCCCCACCCCCATATTCTCCCTCCACCTCCACCTCCACCTCCACCTCCCCTATTTGAAATGGCTCACATGGTGAAGTACTTTGCAACACATCTGAATGCCACACTGGATCAGACAAAGGCAGAGATGAATGCCAGATTTAAAAATCCAAAATTGCAACCACAATGTATTACTGAGATAAAATAAATCAAGCAATTGATAACTGAATCTGTGTGGGAAGTAGATCAAAGATTCAAGATGCTACTAAACCAAATCAACTTCTATATCCCCGGTGAACAATACAAAAAATGATTTATAGTTGTGCTATTACCACATCTTAGACTGCTATTATCGCAACACAAGACGAAGCATTGTAGATTGAGATGAAGCTAGAAGCTTCGCTAGTTAAATATACCAATACAACGGTTCAACAGATCCAAGACTAGTTGGCGAGCTCACATATGGAGATGCAAGACTTGAAGAAGGGAAAAGGAGTGCGACTTGATATGAGATCAGAAGTTTGGTGTATCAATTGTAAGGTAGAAGTTCATTATAAAGTTTAGCTCCCTTCATTCAAAGATTGCATCAGCAACGGTGGACCTAACCTGTCGGTACCAGCCATAAGTGTATGTTGTGACTTATGTAAAATATCTGGCCAACAACCCATAGAACGTTGTCATATGCTGCAGAAAAATGTCTAGACGCCAAAGAAATTGTTTTTTAATTTTTATAGATCAATGGGACATGATGACATGAACTGTCACAACTATGATATGATGATGCAACAGACTCTAGGGGCATACAAAATGAAATATTAAGGTCGCGAAGATCATGGTTTTCCCACAATGTGCAGAGGATTCCAAGGAAGAGGAAGAGGACAGGGAGAAGACACTCAACGAGGTCAAGGTCAGATTTTATATTATAACTATGCTCATCCTGGACAATTTTCCCAAGATTGCGAGAATCCCATTGTCGTCTCTTGTAACTATTGTAGAGAATTCGATCATGAGATAGAAGATTGTCCCATGTTATTGGCTAAAATGCAAGAAGAGTGAAATCATTGGCCTACTAAGAACTTGTAGATGATGAGGGTTGAGCTACGCAAAGAAGATAGACATGTCAACATAGTAACAAGGAGCGATGAAACTACAGGAGAAGACAAATCAGATTGAATAAAACATATGGAGGATACATGGGTTAGGAAGGCTAGAGAAAATAATATTGGGTTCAATGTGCAGCGAGAGAGGGAAACCTTCATGGAAGGAAAGAAGAGTTTTATGAGCCTTGGAAATTCGACATTAATGATGCAGACACAACTAATTCCACAAAAGAATAAACCCAAGGAGGTTACTGCGACGAAGGAATTTCATCTGACCATTTTGAAATCATTTATGCAGACCTTTATGAAGCTGCTAAGGGATTAAAAATTTGTAGAAGGTGTTGTGGCTCATTCGCAATATCCTGTATTTTAATTTTTCGAAAATACGAAAAAAATGGAAAAATATATAAAATATGCGTTAAAGTAGAGCTTCCTCATACTTTAACTAAAGTTTTAATGTTTTTCTAAATTTAAAGTTCAACACTTTGAAGGATCCACAAAGGTGGGTCCTAATGCTTCGGTTAATGTTCGAGCAAGTAATCGAGCAAGATCCGAGGATTTTCTTATCAGAGGATAAAGACAGCAACCTGCAAGAACATTCAACACATGGGCTAATGGGGAGGGTGCCTCCACAGTTGATCCCATTGACTGACCAGCCGATCTTGATCGACAGTCTGGATTCACTATGGGGGCAAGGCCCTGATGAGTACTCCATACCCCAGAAGCCTTCCGCAGTGACGTAAGCTATTGGTTGATGACAACTTTTAGCCACGTCACGATATCATTTAACGGTCTCTTGTGCGTCAAATCAAAATTTAATTTCAAGACCCCACGCCATCTATATAATTTTTTTTTTCTTTTCACAAGTTAAATGTTATTCCTTTGTACTTTTCACACCTGATTGCACCAGTGTTCTCCATTGTTGTTGACCACCCTGAGTAGTATCATGGCTAAACGTTCATCTCTTTCTGGCTCATCTAGTCACATTCCTCTCATGGACACTAAGAGGGATATCTGAGATACCATTTGCTCTCTAGAACACCTCCCATTATATCAAAAAGTCTGCTTGAATGACAAAGTATCTCCTATTTTCTCTGCCATGGTCAAGTCAGGCGTACTATCTGCATGTATCCTTAGGACTCATCTTTTTCCTGAGTTTGTGCATTGGATGGTATTTTTTATGTATCCTGGTAAATGTTTTGTAATGAATTGTCTAGGAGAGAATGTTCTACAAGTATTGGCCCAGTTAATTCGTCAAGCCTTATGTTACCCAGAGTCTAAATCTTATGTTCAATTCACTGACGAATCATTGGTAGTGCATTATGATAATCTTGCAGGACAATAATTCACCTAGTTTGCCTTCTTCCTAAAGCCAGACATGAAGCAGTTTGCACCAGATAGTAAAGAGTTTTCCATAGAAGTCTTTGATGCAGAATTTCGGCCAGTGTTGAGGTTTATATTAAAGATACTAGGAGAAGAGGACGACATCTTAATGGATAAATCAGTACTTGGACTATTTACGTTGATGATGAAGCAGAGAGTAGTGCTAGATATCCCTTCTTACTGGTAGGAGGTCGTCAATACTAAACTCATGATTTTATCACTCACTGGGTCATTCAGGTTCCCTTCTCTTATCATTTATCTCTTTTTATATCAAAATGTGGAAGAATTCTTGCATTTGGGGTTGAACATCATGGATATAAATAAAAAGAGGCAATCAATAGTGTCTTGGACTAATGTAGTGAGGGAGGAACAAAATGAGGAGGGGTTGTTTGATTTTGCAAATCATTTCATGTCTAGTGCCTATAAGATTTTGAATGGGGTTTCTCCCCCATGTTTCTTGCAAAAGGCTCAAGAATTTCTTCAGTTGGGTATAAATTGTAAAATTGGAGATTGGTATGTGTATGAAGATTACTCAGAGATTAGACTTTATGGAGCTGGTATATAACCATATAGACTTCCCACGTTTATTCCTATGAGATTATTTGCCTTAGAATTCATGTGGCTGAGTTTGAATGTTGACCAAATACATTTTATCCCAATGAAAAAGGGTCACATGTTTAAATTACCTATGTCTGTGGGTCCGTTTATAGTCAACATGAGACAAGCAGCTGATGAGGTTAATAATATGTTAGATGGTATGCACTTCTTGTTAGGAGATAAATGGGCTTATGATCCTCATAAAGTAATTTCAAACAGGAGAGTTGAAAATGGTTACTCTGCATTTGTTCATGATAGTATACCTGACATAGAGAAGTTAGCCAATAAGGGTTTTGCTGGTTTTTCTAGTTATAATATACATACTCCTATTGTATTTGAGAAATCAAGCAAGAGGAGTAAAGAGGTAGTTATATATTCTGAAGTTGAGGAGCGAAGAGCCGAAAAAAGAAAAAAATTCAATGAAGACATAGTAGGTGCTCAGCCTGGCTTTCTGCTTCAACTAGGAGATGAACATAATTTTCTAGCCTCACCAAGAAGACATGGAGATGCTTAGGAGAAAATACCTTTGATTAAACAAGTATTTGCTCAATTTTCTAAAAGGAATCAAAATATGAAGGCTAGCATGGAGGCACAGGTCGAGTATCAACTAACTCTAGACTAGACAAGATTGTTGACTGCCATGCATCTAGAAAAATATCAGTTTAAAATTCTCTTTCTCACCCTTCTGATATGACTATAGGGTCATCAAGTAATTTCAATACTGTAAATTTAATTGTTGATGTGAGAAAGATTCCTTTGCTTGATAAAGTCAATTTACACATGAAAACAGGTCAATTAATAGTGAATGATCTGACCAAGACTAATGCAAAGGCTCTTAAGGCAGAGAATATGCTAGGGAAGGTGATCAAGCAACTGAAATTGGAGAAAGCCAATTGTAGGGCTTTAACAACCCAAAATTAAGAACTAGAGAAGATAATTGTGAAGATTGGAGTAGATCCAAATGAGAGGTCTATTGTGTAGAAATTACTACAAAGTATAGAATTAGAGATTTATGTATTAAAGAAAAAGTTGAAATTATCTACAAGGGAGCATTCGATGGCAGTAGAGGTGGCATAAGTATAACGTTAAAAGGAAAACCTTCTTCAGCAGCTCTTACAGAAAGAAGAAGAAATTTCTAAGTTGAAAGAAGCTGTACTGAAATTGCAAAGCCTAATTGATTCTCATTCCTGTACTATCATTATGCCATCTAGAAATGATGATACAACAACACAGTTATCTCAATTAAACACTGAACTGAAAATGGTAGAGAAAGATTTCAAAAAGGCACAAAATGATTTGGAAACAGTAACAAAAATAATGCAGGTCAAGGATGGAGAAATTGATAAATACAGGAGAGATTGTCAAATAACTAATGCTGAAATCAAGAGTCTGAAGGAGAAATTTAAGGGAAATATAACTTTGATACAGGCTAAAGTTATCATATGGAATGAAATCATTGGAGAAATGAAATCAGCCTAGGGATCTTTGACTATTGTATCAAAAGAGAAAAGTATTGTCAGAGATTTTGAGGAACAAGTTATGGAAGATAAACAGAAGACCATTAACAGAGCCATATGGGCAAAGAATTTTATTGATTTCATTGATTCAAAGGCTGATCAAGAGTTAGAGGAAAATGATATTAAAGATAGGATCCTATATGCTGTGGAGATTAACAAGTTGATTGTTAAAAATACTTGCAGGAAGACCACTGAAAAGAAGTTGACAGAGATTAAAGAAGTAGTGAAAAAATTTGATAATCAATATGACAAAAGAGCCAAGGCAGGATTGCCATCATGTTGGGACCTTAAAGGAAGTCTCTTATCATGGGATTCCTATGAACCATTATTGGTATTGCCAAAAATTAAGGTGGATAACTCTCATGAGAAAACCCAGATCCTGAAAGAAACAATAGTTATTAATTTTATTCAGAGGCATTTTCAGTTATTATGTATGGTGGAGACTTTATTTACAGAGTGACCAACATTTAACAGGATCACCGCCTTTAGGCTGGAGTACCATAAGCTGATCAACTCTGCTAAGACAAACATTTAAGTGTGGAATAAATTCAGAGCTTGGATGGCTTTTGTACCTAATGATCCCTCATCTTCTAAAAGGACAAGTCAAATAATCAGGGAAATGTAGCAGCAGCGGAGAAAATTCATATTTAGCAAATTGATTTGGGTTTTATTTTTGTTTTATCTTTTTTAAGGGAGTTTAATTGTAATGAGATATTTTGATGATATTTAATAGGTAGTTTAAGTAGTTTCAAGTAGTTTCAGCAGTTAATATTAGTTTCAGCAGTTACAAACTGCTTTACATTATATTTAAAGGGAAAGAGAAGAAAGGAAAAGGTTTCGAGTTTTGGACCTTTGGACTACTACAAGTTTTGTACTCAATTTTCTGATGATTAATGAATGAAGATCAAGATTCTTTCATCTGTTGTTGTTGATATTTTTTCCAGTTTCCATTCTGTCTTTTTCCTTCTATGAATAAAATGAAGTAATGTAGTTGCAGGTCTCTTTTTACATATGTGAATAAGAGTTAAATATCCTTAATGGGCGCTAATTCATTTTAACTATTCCACTTTCATAAAATCTTCTGAAGTTTAAAGTGATAGATCCTGTTTATCAACATATCAGTTTGAGCTTCCTTCATGTTCTTCTTATCACTCCAATTAATATCAACAAATAATGGCATTGTGAAGCATTTATTACATCAAATTCTTGAGGGTTTTAAGAATTAATTTCTAAAGGTGATTAAGCAAAGACCATCTAATACCATATTGTTGTGATATATATATATATATATATATATATATATATTTCTTGAGCATTGATTCCTTACCATAGCTAAGGTATTGTTTCTTAAGATACAACATTTTTTGGTGTCGTTGCCGGGGAACGAAGAAGCGAATTTCATTCCCTAGGTTCTTGTTATATTTCCTCTGGTTTTTCAGAGAGGAGGAAATATCAGGTTGTGTTTGTTATTCCATAATTCTGGTGTATAAAAGGCCCCATACGAGGTCAGATAGCTCACAATAGAAAGTTCCTATTCTATCAAATCCGGAAAGATCGGTTTCTAAGAAGGCTCAGAAACCAAAATCCCCTTCCACACCTAATCCCACACTGCCTGCACGTAGTAGCAGATCGCATAACCCTTAATCTAAGGATATTTCCAGGAAACTCACTTTCTTGGAACAAGGATCCTTTTCCCCACCTGTCCATTTTCAAGAACCAAGGTTAGAAGAACAATATTTTGAGTCTATTTCATTTACCTTCACACAAGCTCAACCGAGTGCAGTTGCTAGTTCTTCCGCTGTTGTTCATTAGACCCTTCCCATATCAGTTGTTTCACCCCCTTCATCCACATCCACAACTGGTTCACTATCCCCACCTACTCAAGGAGCGGTTAAGCAAGTCATAAACATGGAGGCCCCTGGTTTCTTAATAAATAGGTATGCACCGTTAGATTTTCCACAAGCTATGAATTCCATGTCCCAAGAATACCTCAAGTTACTTCCTTGTTTTAATGATGACGATGAAGTGACTTCAGAACAACACTTGCCATTGTTTTGCACTTTTGCTGAGAATCTAAATGTAGAACATCTAGATGTAGTAATTAGAATTTTTGTACAGTCTCTGAATGGAGAAGCAAGAAAATTGTTTAAAGGTTTTCCGAATGCCTCAATTAATAATTGGGACGAATTAGAAACACAATTCACCCGAAGATGGGGTGAAAAAAGAGATCATGGTTACTCATTGACATAATTTAATGCAATCAAGAAAAATTCAAATGAAAACATGACTGATTTTGTTAAAAGATTCAACAAGTTGTACAATAGTTTACGCATAGAAATGAAGCCTCCTGATGTTGGATCAAGGGTAGTTTTTACTGGAGCCTTTGAATCAGACTTCAGTTTCACTTTAAGGGAAAGGAGATATCCTACTCTTGAAAAAAACCAAACTGATGCTTTGGAGATTGAAGCAAACATGACTGCCATTGGGAAAACACAATAAGAGAAGTCAGTTCTAGAGAAAGGCAAGGCCAAAGAAGAATCACCACAGGATTAGAGGATTGATGACATGACAAAGTTTATCAAGAATTTGTCTAATAAATTAGTAAATATGGAGTTAGAGAATACAAATTCCCAAAGGCCTGCACAACAAAACAGAGGAGTCTTCAATCCTAAATTTAGAAAGTAGCCCCTACAAAGTTTATAGAGGGAGAGAAGAGATCAAGACCAAGTTCAGGAACCACTATATATAGAAGTAACACCTTCACAATATGTTGAAGATGATCAAAGGGAAGTTGAAGATCAAATATCTGCTATGTACATGAAAGAAGATGAGGAAGAGTAAGAATGTGAAGGAGAATACACCGAAGTTGAGGTGTCCTTTGACCAAGAAGAAATGGATGAGTATTGTAGGCAATTTACAGGTTTTATGCAAGCAGAGTTGGATAAGAAATATGATTTAAGATCAAGAAAGAGATCAAGGATGCAAGATGATGAAGACCAACAGTAAGAGTTAGTCCCTTCTCCAATGGCGACTCCACAATCAAAGAACTCAGTAAAACAATTAGATAAGGGAAAACAGCCTATGAATCCAGTAAGTGAAACAGAAATACAACATGCTTAGACTTACCAAAACAAGTCTATTGGTACTAGTAATTTGGAGAAGGTTGTTAATGTGCCTAAGCAGATTTCTAATCCTAGCAGAAATCAAGAAGAACTTGAGAAAATTGTCAAACAAAATCAAGCTTTCGGTTTATCGAAGGAGCTAGAAAAGGTCAAAATCCAAGTACCCCTTTTTGAGCTAGCTAAGACACCACGTTACAAGAAAGATATTGCAAAATTCATTAATATTTCTCAGTCTGATGACATTGGTGACACTGTGAATTTGCAAGAAGAAAAGACAGTAGTCACTTTTGGTCCACATGTGGAGGAGGTAGATTCTTCTATTCCCCCATTTTATATATCACTGCTTCTTCATGATTTCATTTTTCACAATTTTACGTTAGACTCAGGTGCTTCACATAATCTCATGCTATTATCTGTGATGAAAGAACTGAAATTACAAATTACTAAACCCTATAGAGACTTATATTCCGGCTAGGTTTGGTATGCTTTTGTCCAGGTCTTGGGGAGAAAAGCTTGTAGGAGTTTTGAAATTGGACTTCACATATGCAATTATTCATGTTTTTAGTGGGGAAGAAAGAAGGTTGTATAGAGAAAAAATGTTTGTTAAAACCACCACAAAGAAGGATGCAGGAAATTCCGCTATTTATGGTCAAGAAAAAGAAGATCTTTCCTTTTTTATGTTGCATGAAGCTACAGAGTTTTCTAAATACTTAGAGAAGCAACTCTCTTCGGAAATTGTACATAATGAGTTGTGTTCAAACAAAATTTGGAAGTGTTACTTTGATGGTGCCTATTCAAAAGATGGCACAGGCGCTGGACTTTTATTGATATCTCCAGAAGGTAATATTTTTCCTTTTTCTTTTAAGCTTGAATTTGAATCAATGAATACTATAGCTGAGTATGACGCATTAATTTTAAGTCTTCAAACTACTAAAAAAATGGGAATCCAATGTATTTCCATTTTTGGTGATTCTGAGTTGATTGTATGGCAAATAAAAAACTTTGTCAAACTAAGCACCCAAGACTAAGATCGTATAGAAATGAAGTGGGGGACTTGGTTGAAAATTATTTTAAAGATTTGAATCTTCAATTCATTCCAAGAGAAGAAAACAAAATGGCAGATTCACTGGCAGTTGCAGCTAGTACTTTCAAAGCCACCTATGAATCCAAAACTAAGGTATGAGATTAAAATTGAGGCACAGACCCTCTATTCTTGATAATGTCAGGCACTCATAGGTGTTTGAAGATGATGAGCAGATAAATCATTTTCTGACAAGGACTAAAAACTTTGAAGATATTGAAATAGATCAAGAAAGTGAACAGACTGATCAGAATAAAGAGATGAAAAATCTTAAGCAATCAATAGATGATCAAAAAATAATCTAGTTGAAAGATAATATATTTCCCAAAGGATTAATTCCTCTTGAAATATTATTTGTTTCAAATGATGTAGCAATAGATACAAAGAAGGTACCTCCATAGGGTGAGATGGAAGATTGTAATCTGGGAACCCAACAGGAGCCCAAGGTTGTCAAGTTATTCAAGGGTGTCCCTAAGAATTATAAAGAAAGATACATTGACCTTTTTAAAAAATATATGGATGTGTTTGCATGGTCCTATGAGGATTTGAAAACATATGACCTAGAAATAATTTATCACAAGATACCGTTGAAGGATGGGATCAAGCCTCATAGAAAGAAACTAAGGCAGATTAATCCATTACTCCTTGCTCCAATTGAAAAAGAAGTGAGAAAATTGCTACAGGCAAAAATTATAGTCCCACTCTGATATTCAAACTGGGTTTCTAACCTAGTTCATGTGAGGAAAAGGAATGGAGAAATAAGGTTATGTGTTGACTTCAGGAATTTAAACAGGGCATCACTTAAAGATAATTATCCTTTGCCTAAGATGGCCTATGTCTTACATAAAGTAACAGGAGCACACATATTGTCTATGGTTGATGGTTTCTCCAGATACAGCCAGGTAGCAGTTGAAAAAGAAGATCAGAAGAAAACAACTTTTACCACGCCCTGGGGAACGTTCATGTATGCAAGAATGCCATTTGATCTTATGAATGCAGGAGCCACTTTTTAGAGGGAAATGGACATAGAATTTGTGGGTGATAAGTTTGTAGTTATATATTTGGATGATGTGACCATTTTTTCAAGTTCAGATGATGAACACTTGGAGAATTTACAGAAGGCTTTCCAAAAATGTAGAAAATTTGGGCTGTCATTGAAACCCAAAAAATCTTTATTTGCTTTGGAGGAAGGAAAGTTCTTAGGACATATAGTTCCGAATCAGGGAGTAAAAATTGATCTAGCAAGAGTAGAATCTATTCAGACTATTCCCTTGCCAAGGAGTAAAAAGGATATTCAGAGGTTTCTGGGAAAAATAAATTTCCTGAGAAGATTTGTCCCAAACTATGCTGAAATTGTTAGAAACATAACAAAAATGCTGAAGAAGAATGCACAAATAAAGTGGGATAAGGATGCTAGAGAATCCTTTGCTAGGATTGAAGAAGCCCTTCAGGAAGCTCCTAATCTAATCAGTTTAGTCTATCAAAAGGCTTTTCAAATATTTTCATTTGCATCACCTACTGCCATTGTTGTTGTGATGTTGCAGAAGAACGAAGATGCTAAAGAACAACCTGTGGCATTTTTCAGTAAAGTTCTCCGGGGCGATGAACTTAAATATAACATTTTAGAAAAAAAGGCATATGCTTTAGTTAAAGCATTAAAATCATTTAGGACTTATGTGTTGTAGTCTTAGATAGTTGCCTATGTTCCTAACTCTGATGTGAAAGATGTCTTAGTTCAAAGTGATGTTGAAGGTAAAAGAGGAAATTGGATAGCTACAATCCAAGAGTATGACTTAGATATCAAGTCTACCAAATTAGTCAAAGTTCAGGGTTTGGCAAAACTGTTGACAAAGTTAAATTTTCAAGCTTTGGGGATTAATTTTCCGGCACCCTTAGAGGAAGCTATTTATGAAAGGAGTCAGAGTAGTATAAAGGCATCAATTAAACAAAAATGCTTGTGCTGTGATTGGTATAAGGATACTATTTATTACTTATGTTTTTTCTCCTATCCAACCTCACTAAACAGAACAAAATACAGAGTTCTTAAACTCAAATCCCATCCATATGTCATAATTGATGCTAAGTTATATTGGAAGGATCCTACTGGCATCTTGTTATTGTGCTTGACAAAAGGTGAATCAATGGAAGTTGTAAAATAATATCATGAGAATCTATGTGGAGTTCATTATAGTTGAAAGGTTACTACTCATAAAATCCTCAAATCAAGTTTTTACCGGTCCTCCTTGTTTGCTGATGTATACAGACTGGTTAGAAGCTACCAAAAAGGTCAGTTATTTGTAGAAAATAAAAGGTTAGCTCCTCTACCTCTTCTCCCAGTGTTCATTAAAGAACCCTTTAGGCAATGGGGATTAGATTTTATTGGGGAAATTAATCCACCATCAAGTGGACAATTCAAATGGATTGTGACTACCACTGACTATTTCACAAAGTGGGTGGAGGAAATACCTACCAAAAAGGCTAATGACTAGGTAAGAATGAAGTTTCTGGAACAAAACATCTTCAGCAGGTTTGGGTGTCCAATCAAGATTGTAGCTTACAATGCCCAGTTATTCAATTCAGTTCGATTCATTAATTTTTTTCAAACATATAATGTCATTCTATCTCATTCTATAGCATATCGTCCTCAAGGGAATGGGCTAGCTGAATCTTCCAAGTAGAAATTGGTCAAGATTTTGAAAAATACAATTAATAAAAATAAAAAAAACTGGGATTCAAAATTGACATTTGCTCTTTGGGCAGTACGAGTAACTACTAGAAGATCTACAGATAAGTCCCCTTATGAACAGGTTTATGGAACTGAAGATTTATTTCCTACTCAGTTAGCTAGACCAGTGATTTATTTTCTTCAAGAAGCACAAGAAGAACCTAATGCGTTGGTGAGAAGGTTGAACAAGGTTATAGAATCAAGTGAGAGAAGGAACAAAGTCAAAGAAAATTTGATCACCTATCAAGAAAAGATGAAGTCTATTTTTGATAGAAAAGAAAAATAAATTCTTTTTCAAACTGGAGATTTGGTATTAAGATGGGATACCAAAAGAGAAGAGAAGGGAAAACATGGTAAGTTTGACCCACTCTGGTATGGCCCATACACGATTGTTGAGGTTAGATCAAATAACACATTTATTCTGGAGAATCTTGATGGAGAGACAATACAACTGCATGTGAATGGGCAGTATCTCAAGCATTATTTCCAACATTGAGATTTTATGGTCCACCATTGTACATATTCAAATTTCTCATTGTTCATATTTCATCAAACAACATTTGACACCATGCTCGAAATGAAGGCACTAATCTACAATTCTTAGTGTTTCATGGAAAAAAACACTACCCACAAGTGGAGCCAGATGTTGTGGCTCATTTGTTATATCCTTTATTTTAATTTTTTGAAAATAGAAAAAAATGGAAAGTTATATAAAATATGTGCTAAAGTTGAACTTCCTCATACTTTAACTAAAGTTGTAATGTTTTTGTAAATTTAAAGTTCAACACTTTGAAGGATTTGCAAAGGTGGGTCCTAATGCTTCAGTTAATGTTCGAGCAAGTAATCGAGTGGGATCCGAGGATTTTCTTGTCAGAGGATAATGACGACAACCCGTGGGCACATTCAATGCACGAGTTAATCAGGAGGGTGCCTCCGCAGTTGACCCTGTTGACTGAATAGTCAATCTTGATCGATGGACTGGATTCACTGCAGGGAAAGGCCCTGATGAGCACTTCGTACCCTAGAGGCCTCCTATAGTGACGTAAGCTGTTGCTTGGTGATAGATTTTAGCCACGTCATGGTATCGTTTAACGGTCTCTTGTGCGTGAAATCGACATTTAATTTCAAGACCTCGTGCCAACTATTTAAACATGTTTTTCCTTTCACAAGTTAAATGTTATTCCTTTTAATTTGTCAACCCTAATTGCACCAGTGTTTTCCATCGTTGTTCGCCACCCTGAGTATTATTATGGATAAAAATGCATCCCTTTCCAACTCGTCCAGTCATATTCCTCTCATGGTGTTATGTAGGTAAATCCTCTCTGCGGACAGAGACGATCCCTCTAGCCCTAGGATGGGTATAGTAATAAGGAATGATGCTAGAGTGTAGGTTCCTAGACATTTGAATGAAAGAGGATGTGAATAATATGGCCTACCTGTGGTCCAAAGCTGTTGTCGACACTCGTAGTTATGATGAGAACCTCTTGCTCCTGATCGAAGGCAAGTCACAACCCTTCCGCTTATCACGTTTGGACACCTGCACAGAGATCAGAAAACGATAACCACATACCACATACTAATTTCATCCAAAAACTACTAGTTAGTCAGAGAAGACTAGCATATTGCATTTGATAAAGACAAAACACAAGACAAGAACTAGACAATAGTCACTTATATTAATAGGTAGAAAGAAGAGATACAACCATGCTCTGACGTTGTGGTCTCCTCCAATGAGGCTTGGGTGAAGCACGTCTCAAAGCTCATCAGGGAATTTAGATGGGATGAGGGACCTCTCGATGGATTTCTCCTTGTTCTACCTTCTCAATAACTCAATTATTCAACTATAATGTATTCAACAATTCATCTATATAATTCTCTTCTTTCAGCTACAACTTGGTCTCCAAGTTCAACTAGTTTTCATAAAGAGTGAAGGCTTATTTATATAGAGGGAAAACAGGAGGTTGGGATCCCTACAAAGGTGGAAGGGAGGCCTATCCTTTAGGAGTGTCCCAAGGGAGGTGGAAACTACTAACTAAAGGAGGAGGCCCATGGTTGTTTCAGTTCAACCACCCCCAATTACTCATCCCGGAGGTGGTTGGAAAGGAACCTCCTCCTCTATTTAAAAAAAAAAAATCATAAATAGCTTGGCATGGGCATTACACTGGGACAGAGCACTAGGTGGCGCGGGCCCTAGTGTTAATCTTCCACATCGGCGCGAGGACAGAACTGGCTACTCACGCCAAGGAAAAAACATGGATTTTTACAGCTCTGCTCAGGGAAATGTCAACAAGAAGAATGATCTGGATTTAGGTAGGAATGCAACAGAATACATAAATAACCATAAAAATAGAGATGCAGCAGAAATAATGCTTCATTTCATTAATATAAAATAACATAAATATGCTTACAGACATAATGGAAATAAAATAGCTAGGGTGCTGGTAGCGAATATCTGAGAAGAGATGTGGTGGCTACATACCTATGAAATGTGTTACAATGAGGCTTGACGGCCTATTTATTATTGAGAAACAATGGAAAAACTTAAACGTCCAAAAACCTAACTCTAGGGGATAAAGCGCCAGAACTTTGGGTCCCGTTTGGGTAAATTGGTGTTTCAACTTCTCGGGGACGTAACTTTGGCATCCATTCTTTGTTTGACGCAATCAATAGCTCGTTAGAAATATATATCCAAGGAATACAAATTTTGAGTGAGAAACATTGGTTTACGACTCATGCTACTCCCTGTTTTCCCAAAAAACGTCATTTAAGGCCTCAAAACGGCTCCAGAAGTTCAAGACCCAAAAAAATGCTAAAAATAGTAAGTTGTGTTGCAACTTAAAAACTGACTGAACTAATGGTGGGGGTTCAAATGGAATAGGTTGGCGGCCACCAGTATCCACCTGGATCATTAAGGCCCAAAAACGGCTCCGGGAGTCCAGGACCCGAAAACCTGCTAAAAATAGTAAGTGGTGTTGAATGTGAAAAGCTGCAGGAATTGATGGTGTGGGTCCAAATGGAATAGGTGGGTGGCCACCGATATCCACTTGGATCATTCCTCCCTCCTTAGGAAGAAATGGGCCCCATTGCATTGAGATCCTCCCTGAGATGAAGCAAATTCTGTTGAACTGGGTATTAGATTTGTTGAGGATGTCATGGACCTGCGGGAAAAATTTCTGGATGCGTTTAGTAAATTTTTCTTCTTTATCAGCCTCAGACAGTACATGTGTGAATTCCGTATGTGTATTTGTAGGAGGTATAGTGACATCAGGTGGCGGTGCGTTAGGGGTCAGATCAATGGAGTGCTTGTCCTGACAGTGTAGAGGAACCTTTGTCAGTGAGGAGAAAGTGTCCTCATATTCCTCCATGAATTTGTCCATTTGCTGCAGCCATGCAGAGGAGCCCTGTTTCGAGGTTGTGGCCACACTATTCTTCTTTCCCTATGAGCGAGTTTTAAGGAAAATGAATTTCCTGGTTTGGGAAGTAATCTTACTGTGTTGTTTTGCAGTAGTCAAAGAGATGACAGAAGGCAGTACTACCTCCGGTATCCTGTACAAGTTATTTCCAAAAGTAATAAGAATAGCACGAGGCCTAGACTCATACACAGCATGTCACCTCCACAAGTATGGTTGGCCCAATAATACATCAGCTACATAAAGAGGAGCAACATCACATAATACCTCATCCTCTAATGGCTTGACGTTGTACGGAAGGCAGCACTATTGGCAGATGCAGATATCTCTCCCTAGGTGAAGCCACCCAATGGTATATGGTTGCGGGTGTGCTATGGTCGGTAGGTTGAGCCGCTTCATGACCTCTGCTGAAATGAGGTTCTTTTGGCTTCCGCTATCGATAAGAAATTGCAGCGAAGAACCCTTCACCCACATTTGCGAATGGAAGAGGCGCTCCCCTTCCTCTGGATCCTCTGGGTCCTCCGTCTGGATCTTGGTGGTGGAAACAATGGCACTGGGATCCACATCAATGATCTGATTCCCTTTGTTTGGTTCTGACTCAGGATCAGAAAATGCATTTGATTCGGGTGCCTTTAGTTTGGCCACCAATGACTGTTTGGCCCGACACTCGTTTGTGTTGTGAGTGGCGCTGTTATGAAATTCACACTTCCCTGTGTCCTTCTTTTGATTTGTGGTGTTGTTCTAAGTCACACAGCTTTGGCCTTGCCCCTTGTTCTTCAGTTCGGGGGCACCTTTCAGATTCGCAGATCCAAAATCTTGCTTCTTCTGCTTAAATTTCTACTCGATCTTGGCGGCATAGTGATATGCCGTGCCAAGCGATGTAATGTTGAGGAACTCCATTTCCTCCTGAATGTGTTTGTGTAGAGAGCTGCAGTACTTGAGCACCAAATGTCTCTTTGAATCTTTAATACCCAACTGTGTGCACAGGGTATGGAACAAATTCGTCAGTTCGTGCACATCTTGATCCCTTTGTTGCCGCAGTGTGGTCCATTGGATGTATTTGCCCTCATAGCTCCCCACGGGGTAATATTGGTCCTTGATGCTGTCTCAGAAAGAATTCCAAGTCGGTGTGGCTTAGAACAGAGAGGGTTCCCCTTTGTCCTCTTGGTCACGGTAGGTTTCACACCAGTCTTTCACATGGGGGGCGGCTTTGAGGAGTGAAAAAGTAATCTTTTCTCGATCAGAGAAATCATGGACCGAGAAATACCCTTCCAACAAATTCAACCATCCATCTATGGCGTCTGCATCTATTTGGCCTTCAAATATAGGAATATCAAATTTTACATGTGCCTTGAAGGGAGTGGCACCTCCAGAGTGGTTGTTGGATGCAGATGCGCCGTAGGTGGGCAATCGTTGAAGGATCTGAGAAAAGTTACCATCATTGCATTCCTTTGTTTCTCAAGGGCCTCCTCGAGTAATATTTTGATAGGATCTCCTGCACCCTCGTCTTTCTTTTCTTCCACCATAGGAGGTCGTCGAGGTTTGCGAGGCTGATATTGCAAGGGTTGAACCAGATCGAGGCCTAACTCCTCATACCCTGACCGCGTTGGGGACATGCAAAGAAAAACCAGGAAAGAGTAGACCGCTTTGATACCACTAATCCGGATTTAGGCAGGAACACAATAGAATATAGAAATAACCATAAACTTAGAGATGCAGTGGAAATAATGCTTCATGTCATTAATATCAAATAACAGAAATATGCTTACAGACATAATGGAAATAAAAAAGCTAGGGTGCTGGTAGCGAATCTCTGAGAAGAGATGTTGTGGCTACAAACCTCTAAACTATGTTACAGTGAGGCTCGAGGGCCTATTTACTATTGAGAAACAATGGAAAAACTTAAACGTCCAAAAACCTAACTCTAGGAGATGAAGTGCCAAAACTGTGGGTCTCGTTTGGGTAAATTGGTGTTTCAACTTCCCGGGGACGTAACTTTGGCATCCGATCTCCGTTTGATGCGATCAATAGCTCGTTAGAAAGATCTATCCAAGGAATACAACTTTTGAGTGAGAAACATCAAACTATGACCCATTTTGCTCCTCGTTTTCCCAAAAAATGTCGTTTAAGGCCTCAAAACGGCTCCGAAAGTCCAGGACCCGAAAAATTGCTAAAAATAGTAAGTTGTGCTACAACTTAAAAACTGAACGAAATGATGGTGGGGGTTCAAATGGAATAGGTGGATGACCACCAATATCCACCTGGATCATTAAGGCCCAAAAACGGCTCCAGGAGTCCAGGACTCGAAAACTTGCTAAAAATAGTAAGTGGTGTTGAATGTGAAAAGCTGCAAGAATTGATGGTGTCGGTCCAAATGGAATAGGTGGGTGGCCACTGATATCCACCTATATCATTCCTCCCTCCTTAGGAGGAAATGGGCCCCATTGCATTGAGAGGCTCCCTGAGATGAAGCAAATTATGTTGAACTGGGTATTAGATTTGTTGAAGATGTCATGGACCTGCGGGCAGACATGCTAGATGCGTTTAGTAAATTTTGTTTCTTTATCAGCCTCAGATTTTACATGTGTGGATTCTGTATGTGTATTTGTAGGAGGTATGGCGACATCAGGCGGCGGTGCGTTGGGGGTCAAATCAATGGAGTGCTTGTCTTGACAGTGTAGAGGAACCTCTGTTAGTGAGGAGAAAGTGTCCTTGTATTCCTCCATGAATTTTTCCATTTTCTACAGTCGTGCAGGGGAGCCCTATTTCGAGGTTTTGGCCACAATATTCTTCTTTCCCTGTGAGCGAGTTGTAAGGAAAATGAATTTCATGGTTTGGGAAATAATGTTACTGTGTTTTTTTGCAGTAGTCAAAGAGATGACAGGAAGCGGTACTACCTCCGGTATCCTGTACAAGTTATTTCCCAAAGTAATAATAATAGCACGAGGCCTAGAATCATACATAGGATGTCGCATCCACAAGTATGGTTGGCCCAATAATACATCAGCTACATCAAGAGGAGCAACATCACATAATACCTCATCCGTGAATGGCTTGATGCTGTACAGAAGGCAGCACTATTGGCGGATGTAGATCTCTCTCCTTGGGTGAAGCCACTCAATGGTATATGGTTGTGGGTGTGCTATGGTCGATAGACCGAGCTGCTTCATGACCTCTGCTGAAATGAGGTTCTTTTGGCTTCCACTATCGACAAGAAATTGCAGCGAAGAACCCTTCACCCACATTTGTGAATGGAAGAGGTGCTCCCCCTCCTCTGGATCCTCTGGGTCCTCCCTTTGGATCTTGGTAGTGGCAACAATGGCACTGGGATCCGCATCAATGATCTGCTTCCCTTTGTCATTGCCTTTGTTTGGTTCTAACTCAAGATCAGAAAATGCATCTGATTCAGGTGCCTTTAGTTCGACCACCAATGACTGTTTGGCCCGACACTCGTTTGTGCTGTGAGTGGGGCTGTTATGAAATTCACACCACTTCCCTATGTCCTTCTTTTGATTTGTGGTGTTGTTCTGAGTCACACTGCTTTGGCCTTGCCCCTTGTTCTTCGGTTTGGGGGCACCTTTCGAATTCGTAGATCCAAAGTCTCACTTCTTCTGTTTAACTTTCTTCTCAATCTTGGTGGCATAGCGATATGCCTTGCCAAGCGATGTAATGTTGAGGAATTCCATTTCCTCCTAAATGTGTTTGTGTAGACAGCCACGATACTTGAGCACCAAATTTCTCTCTGAATCTTTAATACCCAACTTTGTGCGCAGGGTATGGAACAGATTCGTAAGTTCGTGCACATCTTGATCCGTTTGTTGCTGCATCATGGTCCATTGGATGTATTTGTCCTCATAGCTCCCCACGGGGTAATATTGTTCCTTGATTCCGTCTTGGAACGAATTCCAAGTGGGTGTGGCTGAGAATAGAGAGGGTTCCCCTTCGTCCTCTTGCTCACGGTAGGTTTCCCACTAGTCTTTGACATGGGGGGCGGCTTTGAGGAGTGAAAAAGTAATCTTTTCTCGATCAAAGAAATCATGGACCGAGAAATACCCTTCCAACAAATTCAACCATCTATCTACGCCGTCTGTATCCATTTGGCCTTCAAATACAGGAATATCAAAGTTTACATGTACCTTGAAGGGAGTGGGGCCTCCAGAGTGGCTGTTGGATGCAGATGCGTCGTAGGTGGGCAATCGTTGAAGGATCTGAGCAAAGTTATCCATAATCGCGTTCCTTTGTTTCTCGAGGACCTCCTCGAGGAATATTTTGATAGGATCTCCTACTCCCTCATCTTTCTTTTCTTCCACCATGGGAGGTCATCGGGGTTTGCGAGCCTGATCTTGCAAGGGTTCAACCAGATCAAGCCCCAACTCCTTATACCCTGACTGTGTTGGGGACATGCAAAGAAAAACCAAGAAAGAGAAGACTGCTCTGATACCACTAATCCGGATTTAGGCAGGAATGAAACCAAATAAATAAATAACCATAAGCATAGAGATGCAGCGGAAATAATGCTTCATTTCCTTAATATCATATAACAGAAATATGCTTACAGACATAATGGAAATAAAATAGCTAGGGTGCTGGTAGCGAATCTCTGAGAAGAGATGTGGTGGCTACAGACCTATGAACTATGTTACAATGAGGCCCGAGGGCCTATTTATTATTGAGAAAAAATGGAAAAACTTAAACGTCCAAAAACGTAACTCTAGGAGATGAAGCGCCAAAACTGTGGGTCCCGTTTGGGTAAATTGGTGTTTCAACTTCCCGGGGACGTAACTTTGGCATCTAATCTCCGTTTGACGCAATCAATAGCTCGTTAGAAATATCTGTCCGAGGACTACAAATTTTGAGTGACAAACATTGGTCTATAACCCATGTTACTCCCTGTTTTCCCAAAAAATTTCATTTAGGGCCTGAAAACGGCTCCGGAAGTTCAGGACCCGAAAAACTGCTAAGAATAGTAAGTTGTGCTGCAACTTCAAAACTGAACGAACTGATGGTGAAGGTTCAAATGGAATAGGTGGGTGGCCACCAATATCCACCTGGATCATTAAGGCCCAAAAACAGCTCCGGGAGTCCAGGACCCGAAAACCTACTAAAAATAGTAAGTGGTGTTGAATGTGAAAAGCTGCAAGAATTGATGGTGTGGGTCCAAATGGAATAGGTGGGTGGCCACCGATATCCACCTGGATGATTCCTCCCTCCTTAAGAAGAAATGGGCCCCATTGCGTTGAGATCCTCCCGGAGATGAAGCAAATTCTGTTGAACTGGGTATTAGATTTGTTGAAGATGTCATGGACCTACGGGCAGACATGCTGGATGCGTTTAGTAAATTTGGTTTCTTTATAAGCCTCAGACAGTACATGTGTGGATTCTGTATGTGTATTTGTAGGAGGTATGGTGACATCAGGCGGAGGTGCATTGGGGGTCAGATCAATGGAATGCTTGTCCTGATAGTGTAGAGGAACCTTTATCAGTGAGGAGAAAGTTTCCTCATATTCCTCCATGAATTTTTCCATTTGCTACAGCCGTACAGGGGAGCATTGTTTCAAGGTTGTGGCCGCAATATTCTTCTTTTCCTGTGAGTGATTTGTAAGGAAACTGAATTTCCTGGTTTGGGAATTAATCTTACTGTGTTGTTTTGCAGTAGTCAAAGAGATGACAGGAGGCGATACTACCTCCGGTATCCTGTACAAGTTATTTCCCAAAGTAATAATAACAGCACGAGGCCTAGACTCATACACAACATGTCGCCTCCACAAGTATGGTTGGCCCAATAATACATCAGCTACATCAAGAGAAGCAACATCACATAATACCTCATCCGTGAATGGCTTGATGATGTACGGAAGGCGGCACTGTTGGCCGATGCGGATATCTCTCCCTAGGTGAATCCACCCAATGGTATATGGTTGCGAGTGTGCTATGGTCAGTAGGTCGAGCCACTTCACGACCTCTGTTGAAATGAGGTTCTTTTGGCTTCCGCTATCGACAAGAAATTGCAGCGGAGAACCCTTCACCCACATTTTCGAATCGAAGAGGTGCACCCCCTCCTCTGGATCTTCTGGGTCCTCCCTCTGGATCTTGGTGGTGGCAACAATGGCACTGGGATCCGCATCAATGATTTGCTTCCCTTTGTCATTTCCTTTGTCTGGTTCTGACTCAGGATCAGAAAATGCATCTGATTCGAGTGTCTTTAGTTTGGCTACCAATGAATGTTTGGCTCGACACTCGTTTGTGCTATGAGTGGGACTGTTATGAAATTCACACCACGTCCCTATGTCCTTGTTTCCATTTGTGGTGTTGTTTTGAGTTGCACCGCTTTGGCCTTGGCCCTTGTTCTTCAGTTTGGGGGCACCTTTCGGATTCATAGATCCAAAGTCTCGCTTCTTCTGCTTAAATTTATGCTCTATCTTGGCGGCATAGTGATATGTCGTGCCAAGCGATGTAATGTTGAGGAACTCCATTTCCTCCTAAATTTGTTTGTGTAGACAGTCACGGTACTTCAGCACCAAATGTCTCTCTAAATCTTTAATACCCAACGTTGTCAGATTCGTCAGTTTGTGCACATCTTGATCCCTTTGTTGCCGCAGCGTGGTCCATTGGATGTATTTGTCCTCATAGCTCCCCATGGGGTAATATTGTTCCTTTATGTCATCTCAGAATGAATTCCAAGTGGGTGTGGCCGAGAACAGAGAGGTTTCCCCTTCGTCCTCTTGCTCACGGTAGGTTTCCCACCAGTCTTTGACATGGGGGGCAGCTTTGAGGAGTGCAAAAGTAATCTTTTCTCGGTCAGAGAAATCATGGACTAAGAAATACCCTTCTAGCAAATTCAACCATCTATCTATGGCGTCTACATCTATTTAGCCTTCAAATACAGGAATATAAAAGTTTACATGTACCTAGAAGGGAGTGGCGCATCCAGAGTGGCTATTGGATGCAGATGCACTGTAGGTGGGCAGTCGTTGAAGGATCTGAGCAAAGTTATCCATCATCGAATTCTTTTGTTTCTTGAGGGGCTCCTCGAGAAATATTTTGATAGGATCTCCTACTCCCTCATCTTTCTTTTCTTCTGCCATGGGAGGTCGTCGGGGTTTGAGAGGCTGATCTTGCAAGGGTTCAACCAAATCTAGCCCTAACTCCTTATACCCTTACCGCGTTGGGGACATGCAAAGAAAAACCAAGAAAGATCAGACCGCTCTGATACCACTGATTCGGATTTAGGCAGGAACGCAACAGAATACAGAAATAACCATAAACATAGAGATGCAACAGATGTAATGCTTCATTTCATTAATATCAAATAACAGAAATATGCTTACAGACATAATGGAAATAAAATAGCTAGGGTGCTGGTAGCAAATCTATGAGAAGAGATGTGGTGGCTACAGACCTCTGAACTGTGTTACAATGAGGCTCGAGGGCCTATTTATTATTGAGAAACAACGGAAAAACTTAAACGTCCAAAAACCTAACTCTAGGAGATGAAGCGCCAAAACTGTGGGTCCTGTTTGGGTAAATTGGTGTTTCAACTTCCTAGGGATGTAACTTTGGCATCCGATCTCCATTTGATGTGATCAATAGCTCGTTAGAAATATCTATCTGAGGACTAAAAATTTTGAGTGAGCAACATTGTTCTATGACACATTGTTCTATAACCCATGTTGCTCCTCGTTTTCCCAAAAAACGTCGTTTAAGGCCTCAGAATGGCTTCGGAAGTTCAGGACCCGAAAAACTGCTAAAAATAGTAAGTTGTGCTGCAACTTAAAAACTGAACGAACTGATGGTGGGGGTTCAAATGGAATAGGTGGGTGGCCACCAATATCCACCTGGATCATTAAGGCCCAAAAACATCTTTGGGAGTCTAGGACCCGAAAACTTGCTAAAAATAGTAAGTGGTGCTGAATGTGAAAAGCTGCAAGAATTGATGGTGTGGGTCCAAATGGAATAGGTGGGTGGTCACCGATATCCACCTGGATCAAATAATGTTGCCTTCATCAAAAGTGATGCAATGATGTTATTTGCAAGGCATGACACTATTCAGAAGTCAAAGAAATGACCCTCCAATGTGTGGGATGGTGATTGTAGGGACAGTGAAAAAATGTTGTGTAATAGATGCCCCATAAAGCATGAAGTCTGAGGGAGAGGGAGGGGTGAAATTATTTATGAGAACACGTTCGAACCAAACACCGCTGTCGGAAAACCTAAAATTACAAATACAACTGATATCGATGATACATGATCATGTGGCATGGGCGCAGCCATCCATAAAAGAGTATATAAAAAACTGAGATCTAGGTATGGACGCAGCCATCCAGTAGCAAAGATCAATAAATAGACTCAGGTATGGTCGCAACCATCCGATCAAAGAGTCATGCAATATGTCATGATAATACACAAAGAACCTGCAGCCTAGATTTTATTAGACAAAACCCAGGGTCTTGCGCTCCATCTCGATTCGAACAAGTACAAATTCAGGAATGCAAATATGTGAGATGAAGTTGAACATGCAAGAAAATGTTCTGATTACTAGCCAATGATGAAAGATGTTAACAAACCCGAGAGAAACCACCAATAATGACAATGGCTCTCAAGGTACAAAAGCTAAAATCCACGGAATGTGAACAGTGATTTGGCGTCGAACACAAGCAAAGTCAGTCGATCGAAGGCCAATGATGTGGACCTTACATCAAATGCGAAGAACTTGCCATTGAGGCATGCAGGCTCCAAGGTACCAAAAAGGAGTCTCTATATCAGATTCCCGGATAATGAGCTGAAGTCGACAGGAAGTGACCTGATTGAAGGTGGGCCATAATGTTTCCCACATCATCGACACAAGACAGAGGAATATGATGTTTGTGAATCAGGACCAACAAAGAATCAAAGGGAGGTTGAAAAATTTCAGAGGCAAACTTCTCTTGAACATATCAGCAGCATGATAGTGGATTTGGCAGTATTTGACATCAAAGGATCTGAGGTCATGATGATGTGGCAAAGAGCAAATGAGAGGTCAAAAGAGATTACCCAAACCCATGGAGGCAAAAATGACGAAATGAGATGTTCCCAACCCGACACGAATGCAGACAAGTGCCATGTTCAAGGGCGACATACTACCAACATGACTACAATTTGGTTCCATTTTCCTCCACCATTTATGGTGAGTACCCCAATTATTTTTGAAAACAAGCTTGAAGGGGATAGCATATGCTTGCACTTTAAGTTTTTCCTTCAGAAAAATCCATCCTAGTATATTTTACGAGCCCTAGGAAGGAGGAACTCGAATAATGTCATGGTGACGAAGTCCGATGTCATCAGAGTTTAACGAGTCTGACAAAGGAAGAACTTGACATCTTTTCATGTTTAGAGAGTTTGAAAAGAAGGAAGAAAAGAAAACTCGAGGAGTCCCTTTTCGTAGGTAGTCTCACATATCCGAAAAGGTAGAAAACTGTGTCTGAGAGAACCTCTTAGTCGCCATACGCTAAGGTATTCCTTTTTCGTAAATAATCTATCCCAGCCCGAAAAAGGGTTAAATGTATACTGGGTAGATATTGTTGCGCAGCCATTTAACGAGCTCAAAATGACAAGTGTCTTAGCAATATTTTCAGTTTTTATAGAGTCAGAAAAGAGCTGAAAGATTACTCCAGTAGTGACTTTTTCGTGTTCTTACTAAGTCCGAAAAAGTATAAAATATAACTCGTTACTTCATCGTTGTCGCATGAAAAACCTGTTGCTACACAAGAGACATGTGTAAAACATATTTTTCGAAAAATAATGATAAAATAATCGAAAAATATGCCTTAAAACCTAATTATGGTTGTGAAAAGTTTATAAAATGCCAAAAATGGTAAAAAATAATTACTTTTCACTTTTACCTCTTGTGGAGCAATTTTCACCCATTTTACTGTGCAATCTTGCGGCGACGATAGCGGCCAATCCAGTACACCAATCGCAAATCCGTCAACTCCAGGTAAGAGCTGAGATCCCTCTTGTCATTTTAAGCTATTCCTTGCTTCCTACATTTGTCAATTTTGAATTTGGGAGAAATTGTAAAATTTAGGGCTGCGTGGTTGGCGCGAGTTTCGGGCACGGAGTCGTGCCAACTGCCCATTTTTTATTACTAGGGCGCGCCCATTGGTGCGACTGTTTTAGAAACAGTCGTGCCAACGGCGCAAACCAATTTCAAACAAAAATACATACCAAATGTCCCAATTTTTCACAATTTCAAGGATAAATATTGACTAATACCACTTGTATGTGTGTGTTTGCAGGTAGAAAAGAGAAAAATGGTTATAGAATGGAAAGAAAGGGAGCATAGTGAAGAAGATGAGTTGGCCATGGAAAATGAGGGAGTTATGGTAGCCCTCAAAAACTGTGGTTTGCTAAAATTCTTTCTAACACCATGCCTCCGAGCCCAACTAGAATTGCTACAATATCTAATCAGTATATGGGATGAAAATCAAAATAAGTTCATCCTATGGGATCAAGAGCTTGAAATTGATGTCTCCGATGTATATTTCATCACAGGATTATTCCGGAGGGGTGCAACACCACTCCTAACCGGCACCCGGCCCTGCATGGAAAATATGACCATGGTAATCGACAGGGTATGTCGAGGAGCATGGAAAGGTTCAGGTAGTGGGAAAGTTGATATTCAAACTATCCCTAATTTGACACTACATATGGTATTTCAGACCATCACATGGGTTGCTGGATCACAAGCACTGCACGAAGCAACAAAGACATAGTTGCTTCTTGTTGTGGACTGCATGGTACCGACTCTCTACAACTAGGCAGAGGCCGTAACCATCAACATGAAGCGCCAACTAACCAAATGCAAGAAGACCAAACTCAAAAAATTTGGTTATGGATCCATTCTAGTATCGCTCTTCTTGGAATGATTACCAAATTTTCAGCAATAGGAGGTTATAGTTCCGAATCCATCAGGGAGAGAACCACGGATGGCTCGATGGGCAGCACTGATGCCAAGGCCGGGGGGTAGCCAAAAAATGTATTGGAGGCTGGAATTTTTTGATTGGCTCCGTTGACAACTTATTGTCATGGAGGATTGGCCCTATGATGGTACAGATTTCACTGAAGATCCAAACCTCCCACTCCCAGAGGGAGAAGATTGGGATGAAGATTTGGGTAAGACTCAAATTTTTAAGTTTTATGAGTATTATGATTTTTTTGTTTATTTATGTATGTTCTGACATTGAATCTATGTGATGCAGATGTTGGCCCAGAAAGACCTGCCAGTATGTCACCAATAGCGAGACAAATCCCTCACGATTTCAACCCTCAGGGTGAGGGCAGCGAGGAAGACGAGATAGTGCGCAACCTGGATGGGATCACTCGAGGAGTTCCAGATTATGCACGTTTTGATGATGTTCCTCGTGCCTACCAGAGGCATACCGTAGGGGTGCCCAGCCGAATTCACCGCTTGCTGAGGTGGCTAGTACGGGCTGTGACATGTTATCATGAGCACCATGAGGATTAGACACCTAGGTTTATTTTATCTGCATATTTTGCGAGACATGATGTGGATGTAACAGAAACATACATATATTTTTTGACATTGTGATGCACATAGTTACAAACATGCGATATATATATATATATATATATATATATATACACATCTATTTCCCTACATGGATCTTTTACGTATGATGATGCTTTTACAAACTATGCAAATGCCTATCTAATACAATGTTAGCCACTATATCAGTTAACTTGTTCATTCGTCTAGGAATATGTTGATAAGTAATGAAATCAAAATGTCTTTCCAATAAACGAATTCATAAATATAATCTCAGAATGTGCAGATTTCTAACTAAATAATGATTATTGAGTTGTAGAACAACAAGCTGTGAATCTAGATTGACAAGCAATGCGCATACACCGAGGTTGATTGCCTCAGTTAATAAATCAATGACAACGCTATATTCAGAAACATTGTTTGTAGTTTGTCCTAGACAAATACCTTGCAGATCTATCAACCCACCAGTAGGATTATAAATTACCCAGGCTACCAAAGACAAATTCCTAGTAATGCGGGAAGCACCATTCGCGAAACCGACATAAGGGGTAATAGACATCTGCACAATAAGCAAGACCCAATAAGCAGGAAAACGCTCACAAAGCACACCAAACCCAAAACATGTACAAAAATGAAAAAAACACCTATGTACACCTATTATGCATGAATGACTCAGGCATAATATTTTTTGAGATACAACCCATTTCTGGGTTGTTCAAGCGGATGACCTTCGTATTCAATTAACTCATAGGCCCCATTTTGCAATACATGTTCAACGATGTATGGCCCATGCCACATAGGTTGAAATTTTCCTGCCCCCAACTTATCATGAGCTTGGTCATACAGGAGGACAAGATCTCCTTCAACGAAGGAACGAGGAGAAACTAATTGGTCAAAATGAGCTTTGACTCGCTTCTTTTGTGCTTCGATGACCAAAGCAGCTAAGCGACAAATTTCTTCCAACCTCTCTAAGTAAAGGAGACGCTCTTCTTCTGGCGAAGTATTTGGCAGTAGTTCCATAGCTAAATTAAGCGAAGGTATTTCACACTCAATCGGAAGAGTAGCTTCAAGACCGTAAACCAATTGAAATGGGGTGAATCCGGTTGCACTCTTCACGGAGGTTTGGTATGCCCAAAGAGCCAAAAATAACATGAGATGCCAATTCAATTTGTGCATCCCAATCGTACGCTGAAGCATTGTGACAAGAAATTTTTTCATAGCTTCAACCTGGCCATTGGCTTGAGGGTAGTACGGCGTTGATCTGTCGTGACACATACCCAACTTGGAAGTCAACTCTGCCACCATATAATGCCGAAAATTGGAACCATGATCGGTAATAAATGCTTGAGGGACACCAAACGTAGCAATAATATGATTGAATATGAACTGAGCAGCTACCTTATCGTCAGCAGAAAGTGTAGGCATTGCTTTGGCCCATTTGGTGAAGTAGTCCATGACTACGATGATATAAGCATGCCCCCCAGCCGAGTGAGGGTTACACGTCATAAAATCGATGCTCCATTTGGCAAAGGGACCAACAGTAATGACAGGGTGACGAGGAACAGGTGGCGCACGCATCTTGCGTTGATAAATTTGGCAATCATGGCATTTACGAACTGTGACAATACAGTCTTTGAAAATAGAAGGCCAAAAATAACCAACATGAATTATCTTTTGTGTTGTAGCGTAACCAGACATGTGACCACCACGGGCACCATTGTGACAATAATTCAATACTTTCTCAGCTTCCTCGAGGGTCAAACATCGACGAAGTATAGAATTAACTCCAACACGATAGAGCGTATCTCCGACTATATGATAAGGTTACGAGTGATGTCGGATATGACAGCGAGCATCATTTTTCAACTCAGATCGAAACGTGGAAGTCTGGAGATAGACGATGATATCACCGTACCACGGGTCGAGGGTGCTAATTAAGAAAAGTGTATTGTTTAGAATACAGTCCTTAGAACGAGACAAAGCAGAGTTGAAAGGGAGGGAACAAATCAAATCAGCGAAAACTAGTGATTTCTTAGATTTGGTAGTAGTAAATTCCAAATCGAACTATTGAAGGATAACGATCCATTTTGAGTATTTTTCCTCGAGCAATTGTCGAGACAAAATATAGGTCATGGGGTTGCAATCAGAAATCACAGTCACTGTACACAAAAGGATATAATAACGAAAGTGCTGAACGGCCTGGACCGCAACTAGTGCTAACTTCTCGACATGAGCATAACGCGTTTCAGGATTGAGAAGGTTACAAGACAGGTAATAAATAACATGCTCATGACCGTCATCATCGTCTTGTACCAAAACCGTGGCAATTGTACTAAAAGCGACAGCCAAATATAGGGAAAAATCACGGTGATAATCCGTAGGACTTAATAAAGGAGTGTTGACCAACAACGTCTTGAGTGTATCAAAATATTGTTGAGCAATCTCATCCCAATAGAAAGGGACGTCCTGTTTGAGAAGTCGTGTGTATCCTTTAGCTACTTCGACATAGTTCGGTATAAAACGGCGTAGAAAATTCGCCTTACCTTGTAGACTCTGCAACTGATGTAATGAGGATGGAGAAGGGAGATTGGTAATAGCCTCAACCTTGAGTGGATCGAGACGAATTCTATCTTTAGACATGATAAACCCTAAAAGTATACCAGAATCAATGCAGAAGACACATTTATGCGGATTAAGCCGAATGTTATAATGTCGACAATAAAGAAAGATCTGACGAAGATGATTCGGATAGTCCCTACGCTTAGCTGAATGATTCGGAAGGTCATCCAGGTAAGGTTGAACGATGTAGGACATCACTCACTGGAAAGTGGCCCCGGCATTCTTCAAGCCAAAATTAGTTTCTTGTATGCGAAGGTACCCTAAGGAAATATAAAATCTGTCTTGTGTTGATCAGTCGGGAGAATTTTAATCTGATTATATCTAGAAAAGTTGTCCATAAGGGAAAAAATCTCACTCCCAGCATAGTCTTTCAATGATTTGATCGATGAAGGGAGTAGGATAGTTATCCTTAGGATAAGCCCGATTGATATCTCGGTAATCAACACAGACATGGATAGTTCCCTGTTTCTTATCAACAAGAACGATGTTCGAAACCCAATATGTCAAGGGAATTGGATAAATGAAACTAGCTTTGAGAAGTTTTTCAACTTCACCTTTAATGGCCACAGCCTTTCTAGGGTGCACTGGATGAAGACGCTGGCGAACAGGCTTCGAACCAGGATAAGTAGGAATTTCATGCACCACTATACTAGGATCAATGTCGGGAATTTCTTCGTAGGACCAAGCGAAGATATCACAGAATTCGCGAAAAAGGCTGGTATGAACTTGGACTTCATCTGAAGAAAAAGTGATTCCCACATGGATGTTCTCGACAATTCCTGGCTTCACGGAAATGTTAATAGGCATCGTTTGTGTGATATTGCTCAAGTTTCCTTCTGTAAAGACTTCATGTGTTAGGATTGGCATTTGAAGCAGAGGAGAAGGAGCTTGAGATGCAAAACGCTCAAGACAGGTAGACATAGCCCTGAGGCCAGGCATAAACGAAGAAGGATGATGACCATCGTCCCACGGCAAGTCTTCGAGAGACATGGTTTCCATGATAGCTTCATCAGAAGGAAACACTTCTTTCAAAGGATCAGGAGAATCTGAATCGCCGAGCCAGGGGGATTGAGAATACACGTCAAGAGACAAGCTCAAAGGAGAACCATCAGATGATGGAGTATTGGATGCAGCAATGAGATCACAATAATCAATTTCAATTGGACTCAAAGGCATTGAATCACCAAAGGAATTGACTTGTTCAGGTGAAGGAATAATCCATGGGTCATCGGATTGAGAGATCATATGAACTTGAAAAGTCGTAGGTGGTGGAAGGGGAAAAATACCCATGAGGGATGGATCCTTGAAGAGACCCAGCCCAACGCTCTCGAAGGGAGTTGGGATCTTATCCACATACGGAACGTTGTTCTAGGAAGAAGAGGTGAAGAAGGATAATTGATCTACAGTAACAATTTTGCCCTCATGTGGAAATTTCAAAACATGGCAGAGGGTGGATGGAACGCAAAGCATAGCATGAGTCCAACTACGACCGAGTAGAAGATTGTAATTGAGTTTAGAGTCAACAACTTCTACTTCAACATTGGCTGTCTTCCCTTTTAAGGTAATCGGTAAACTTGCAAGAACACCCAAAGGTTTAGATTCCCTTCCATCAAATGCTTCAAGGGCATTTGGTGAGGAATTCAGGGCCAGAGAGCCAATGGCCTTCCAGCACGAAGCGGACATGACATAGGCTGAGGCACCTTCATCCACAATAGCTTGATGGATGTCGAGACCATTAAAAATGACTTGTATAATGAGCGCAATCTACTGCGGAAGTCGTGGGACGAAATTCTCTAGATCGAAAGCGAGAAGGCTAGTATTAACAGGATCAACCCCGCTGATTGCAGATAATAAAGATTTCCGCTGAGACGGAAAACTCTGTAGTACTTCTAATGTGGACATTGCGAATGACACCTATGCCAAATCTTCAACAATACTGTAATGTTGAGCAACACGAGCGTTGAGATTATAAGAAGACTTCCTGAGAACACCTTTGAAAGGTGGTTGCACAATGGGTTTAGCACTGGGCCTTTCAATCTAAGAGGGCCAAAAATAGGTGGGGGAGGAGGACCATCAACGATCTCTTTCCTTGTTTCCTAACGTGATCCAGTATAATCTTTAGACCGAGTAGCGATTGAAACGGATGCAGAACCATTCATCATGAAAACATGAGAACCAAATGGAGCAGACAATTGAGGCTGCTCGACCATCTGGGTCTGCTAAGATGGAAAAGGTTATTTAAGAACAACAGGAGTACCCTGAGCGCCCTTGAGTAATCGACTTACTTCAGTCCGTCGAGGACAGTCTTTGGTGTAGTGATCTTTGTCACAAATTAGAGAGGGATACTTCAGCTTACGCTGTGAACCATCATCAGCACGAGGTTTGGACGAATCTGGTTTTAGGGCATCGGCCTTGGGTTTGCCTTTACCCTTCTTTTTTCCTTTAGAAGTCTTATCCGCAGAATTGGCCTGAACGGAATTGACCTCCGAGGTTTTACCAGGATTCAGACTAGACTAAGGAGCAATATCATTGGAAGAATTAGATTTTTTCTTTCCAGGGTTGGAAGAAGAAGACTTACGCGAAGTCTGAGACACAAAACCAATAATACCGTCGACGGATGGGGTCGTCGGTGCATTAGAAGTTCCAGTTTGAGGGGCATCAGTCAAAATATCATACAATATGCTTGATTGAGAGTACACGAGATCGAGGTACTAGGCACAATAAATGGCATGTTCCTCGGTTACACATGCCCCCATGGCTATGTCTTTTGCAATTTGATTGACAAAGGAGGTAGTGAACCAATGAGTAAGAAGTTGATCAGGAATTTCAAATTTGATCAAGCGACGACGACGTCTCCATTCATGAATATGGTCCGAGATATGAGTAGCCCGGTCTTGTTTCAAAGAGGTAAGGAGATGTGTCCTGGCTTCATAACGAACTAGTAACTGAAAATGATTAGAGAACGCCATGGCGAGAGAGTTGAAATCTTGAAAGATACCATGCAAAAGCTCAATATACCACTTAGCAGCAACACCAATAAGAGTTCATTGGAAAATATCAAGCCAAATAGAATCATCAACCCAAGAGTTAGAAGAACACCACAAGTGGTAAGTCATAACATGTGCTTGGGGGTCTTCTCCTGACTTGCCCTCAAATTTGGGACAATCACTAGGAATCTTAGTCAGAACCAGAGGCCAATAAAGGTTATGAAGAATGGGATTATTCGTTAACTTTGACACATCCGGTAACTCCAATGTAGCGAGAAATGGCAATTGAGGGTTAAAATGCATAGCAAGTCCTTGATAAGAACTCGAACTTGCATTCCATCCTGTTTGAGAAAAATTCTGCCCCCATGGCTTCTGTCCCAAAGGATTCAGATGATATGGGGGATAAGTCGAATAATTCTGTTGATACTGAGGATACTGATTCTGAGTATACCATCGAGGTCCTTGTTGAGGATTTTGTGGTGGAATGTAGGTATGGCCTTGCAGTTGATTATATGGCAATTGAGCTTGAGGGTGATAAGTAAAAACTTGAGGCGCACTATATACTGGTCGATATTGACCACGAGGATAATAAATTCCTTGGGGTCGAACTGGTTGTTGATAAGTGGGGCCTTGTTGAGCTGAATAAACAGGGTAAACCGGTTACTGAGCAGAATGAACAGGCTGCTGAAAGGTAGGACCCTGCTGTGAAGCAGAGTAAAATTGTTGTTGAGAAGATTAAGCAGGTTGCTGGACCGGTTGAGCAGGTTACCCCTGCGGAGCAGGTTGGTCTGGATGCTGAGAGCCACCAGGTTGCCCTTGCTGAGCAGGTTGGCTTGATGGTTGCGATGGACCAGGTTATCCCGGAGGAGGACCAGAGGGTTTTCCTTGTTGCCCAACGTTCAGACCAGTTTGAGTATATGATTCGGGTTGTTGTACAAAAGGTTGTCCCTGCGATGAATAGATTCCCCCCCCCCCCCCAGGACCATAAGAAGGTCCTGGTTGATATAAAGGTTAACTAGAAGTCCCTTGGGGTTACCCTTGTTGGACCATAGGCTGACCTTGTAAAGGTTGGCCTTGTGGAATGTAAGGTTTTCCTTGAGGACCGAATGCAAGCTCTGACTGAATTGAAGGTTGTCCCTGCAAGGGTTGTCCTTGTGGGCCAAGAGGCTACACCTGATAAGTCATTCCAATTTTTGGAATGATTTCATAAGGGTCATAGATAGGAACACCACGCTCATCATAATGATGGGGAGTAGGAAACACATAGATGGGGGTACCGACAGCATCATAGTGATGAGGAGTAAGATAAGGCAAATAAACAGGATTACCATATTCGTCATAATGGTGTGGCGGATTAATAGGAGCATGAGGCTGTTGAGAAACCTGAGAGCTTTGTTGATGAATATCCAATAGATACTCTTCAAAAGTGAGGCCACCAGGTATCTCAGTTGAGGCTGCTGGTGACTGAGTGATGGCGCAGATGCAGCCACAGAGACAGTAGATTGAACTGGGACAGATGTAACTAAAAGCGACGAAGCAGGTGTCGTCGGTGACAGTCCTAATGATGGAAGGACTAGACTCCTAGAAGGAGTAGATGCTACCATGGATGAAACACCAGCAATAATCTGACCCAAAGAACTATATCCAGCTGGAAGTGACACCGATGGTGAAGATTGAATGGACACAGGAGTGGTGTTTTCAGGAAAAATTTGATACTCTTCTACAGAAACAGGAATTCCATCACTGCGAATAGGACCTGATGTGTCCATGTCTGACTCCTCCGTAAGATATTTGAAAAGAATACAGGGACTAGGAGGTATAACAACAGCTAAAAATGGAAATCCCAACGTAAGAGGAGGGAATTCTTCCTCGTCCCCAAAACCAGACCAAGCGCCCGAGGGAGGCGAATTGAACTCAACTGGCTCGTCAGCGGGAGATCGGGTAGCAACGGGTAAGATCAATGGGATAATAGGCTGCTGAAGCTCGGAAGACTTAGAGGATTGAGGAGTTTCAAATGAACTGCCCTGTAAAGGACTACATCTGGAAGGGAGTGAGGACAATGAAACTGGTGGATCCACCACTGTGACTGCTTCTAAACCAGAAGGAAAAAGAGAGATCCAAGCAAAGACTCAAAAAACCAAGGCAAACAAAAAAAATCCAAGTAATGAAACTGTATAAAGGGCGTGTGATCGTGGGTAGTTTATTTTATGACACTGAAACCAAACTTCGTTGTTTCACGTTTTAAGAGTCAAGAAACAGGCAAAAGATGACTCTAGTCACTTTCAATTTTGAATGAGCACGAAAGGACAAGTGCTCGAAGATCTTTTCAAATTTAAGGAGTTAGTAAAGATCAAAAAATGAATACTCAGGCAATCTAAGCAAGAGGGTATGCCAAGTTTTCGTGAATTTCCATATACACGTTGGTGATCAAATGAAAGAGAAATGACCAAGGACTTGACGTATGTGCAGTTGGTCTCCTCGAATGTTGTGTTCGGTGTATCATGGTTACATGGCGGCAGACTCAGCTTCCTATGGATAAAAGGATTGCAACCTAGAGGGGTCTCCCTTTATATACTCGATGGTACGGGGAGCACAAGTCCGTACTAGCGCTGTCTGGAGCCAGATGGCGAATGACAGCTACTAGGTTTTAAGACACCGGAACACATCTCTAACTTAGACCACTAGAATATTTCATTAGGTTCCAATGTTGCCTTAGGTTAATTGAAATAAATTTTAACGTTGATCTTGGATTAGGTTTCAATTTCCAGGCCTTAACGTATGTTGGATCTGAAATCCTCCTAAATGCAAAAGTACATGCAAAAGGATACCATTTTTGTTCAATGAAAGCTATCTATGAGAAGGAAAGAAAACTTTCAGGTAGTAGAAAATAATGAAATCATGAGAAAACATCCACTAATGCATCTAATGAAATCTGCGAAAAACAAAACTCTTTCCTAGCCTATACAATGCAAACTAAGCGAAGGAAAGTTTCATTTTCAAAGCAAAGAGAATGAAATATTTTTTGTTTTTTCAATGCAATAGAGAAAACAATGCACTAAATGATATGAAAAACAAAACTAAACACTAGCTTGAGAGAGTGAATGCAAACTTTGAAACGGAATGACTCCTCCAACATAAAACAAACACAACAATACTCAAACCAATGATACAAACTTTTCAAATCAAAAAGAAATTTCGAAAATGACCCATACAAGCAATGTAATCAGTGCTTGGAGTGAGAGGAAGAAAAATCAAAATGAGAAAGGAAATGATCATTCAACCAATGAACATACTCAACAGGATCAAAGAGACCAAGAGAAATTAAACAGGGAACGAATTCGACAACTTATCAGGAAACTTGATCTCCAAACAAAAGGCTGAATGCACCAAGGCACTCAGAAACCCTAAGACCTTAAGCTACACTGATGATAAATGGACAAACAACTGAGGAAAATGAGCCTCCAACAATCAAAGACATTCATGAACACTTCAATTACTCTTAATAAGAAACCAGAAACAAAGACAAGTGACCAAAAAATCATGAAAATCTCACACCCAAAAACTCACAGGGGTCGGCGCGTCTGTGAGGCGGTATTCAGTGCCAAACAGGTGATGGTGTGAATGCTACAAAAGTAACATCTGCCAATCGGCGTGACTGTTCAGGGAAAAACTACGCCAAGCTAGTTAACCAAGGAAAAAGGGAAAACTCAACAGAGCAGAGGTCAAGCTTGACACTCTGGGGCTGAACAAGGGTTTGAAGCACAGTTAAACAACCAGAAAAGTAATCAACAAGACCACATCTCAACAAATGACCCAACAATATCAAAGACAAACTCACACTGATCCCCAGTATGGTCGCCAACTTGCTATGTAGGTAAATCCTCTCTGCAGACAGAGACGATCCCTCTAGCCCTAGGATGGGTCTAGTAACAAGGAATCATGCTAGAGTGTAGGTTCCTAGACATTTGAATGAAAGAGGATGTGAATAAGATGGCCTACCTACAGTCCAAAGCTGTCGTCGACACTTGTAGTGATGATGGGAACCTCCTGCTCCTGAACGAAGGAAAGTCACAACCCTTCTGCTTATCACATTTGGACACTTGCACAGAGATCAGAAAACTATAACCACATACCACATACTAATTTCATCCAAAAACTACTATTCGTTCAGAGAAGACTAGAATATTGCATTCGATAAAGACAAAACACAAGACGGGAACCAGACAATAGTCACTTGTATTAATAGGTAGAAAGAAGAGATACAACCATGCTCTGACGTTGCAGTCTCCTCCAACGGGGCTCAGGTGAAGCACGTCTTAAAGCTCTTCGGGGAATTCGGATGGGATAAGGGACCTCTCGATGGATTTCTCCTTGTTCTACCTTCTCAATAACTCAGTTATTCAACTATAATGTGTTCAACTCTTTAGCTGTATAATTCTCTTCGTTCAGCTACAACCTAGTCTCCAAGTTCAGATAGTTTTCATAAAGAGTGAAGGCTTGCTTATATAAAGGGAAAAGAGGAGGTTGGGATTCCTACAAAGGTGGAAGGGAGGCTTGTCCTTTAGGAGTGTTCTGAGGGAGGTGGAAACTACTAACTAAAGGAGGAGGCCCGTGGTTGTTTCAGTTCAACCACTCCCAATGACTCATCCCAGAGGTGGTTGGAAAGGAACCTCCACCTCTATTTAAAAAAAACATTTCATAAATAGCTTGGCACGGGCATTACACTGGGACAAAGCACCAGGTAGCATGAGCCCTACTGTTAATCTTCCACATCGGCGTGAGGGCAGAACTGGCTACTCACACCAAGGAAAAAACAGGGATTTTTACAACTCTGCTCAGGGAATGTAAACAAGAAGAATGTTTCCTTCATCAAAAGGGATGCAATGATGTTATTTACAAGGCATGACACTATTCAGGAGTCACAAAAATGACCCTCCAATGTGTGGGATGGGGATTGCAGGGACAGTGACAAAATGCTGTGTAACACATGGACACTGAGAGGGATATCCAAGATACCATTTTTTCTCTAGAACACCTCCCATTTTATCAACAGGCCTACTTGAATGACAAAGCATGTCCTATTTTATCTGCCATGGTCAAGTCAGGCGCACTATCTGCATGTATCCCTAGGACTCATATTTTTCCTGAGTTTGTGCACTGGCTGATATCTGTTATGTATCTTGGTAAATGTTTTGTAATGAATTGTCTAGGAGATAATTTTCTACAACTCTCGACCCAGTTAATTCGCCAAGCCTTATGTTACCCAGAGTTTGAATCTTATGTTCAATTCACTGACGAATCATTAGAAGCGCATTATGATAATCTTGCAGGACAATAATTCACCCAATTCGCCTTCTTCCTAAGGCCAAACACGAAGTGATTTGCACCAGATAGTAAAGAGCTCTCCATAGAAGTTTTTGATCTAGAAGTTTGGCTAGTGCTAAGGTGTATATTAAAGATACTGGGAAAAGAGGACGACAACTTATTTGATAAATTAGTACTGGGACTATTTGTGTTGATGATGAAGCCGGGAGTAGTGCTAGATATCCCTTCTTACTGGCAGGAGATCTTCAATACTAAAATCATGAGTTTATCACTTGTTGGGTCATTTAGGTTCCCTTCTCTTATCATTTATCTCTTTTTATATCAAAATGTGGAAGAATTATTGCATTTGGGTTTGAACATCATGGATATAAATAAAAAGAGGTATTCAGTAGTGTTTTGGACTAATATAATAAGGGAGGAACAGAATAAGGAGGGGTTGTTTTATTTTTCAAATCATTTCATGTCTACTGCCTATAAGATTTTGAATGGGGTTTCTCCCCCATGTTTCTTGCCAAAGGCTCAAAAATTTCTTCAGTTGGGTACAAATTGTAAATTTGGAGATTGGTATGTGTGAAGATTACTCAGAGATTAGACTTTATGTAGTTGGGATTGAACCATATAGACTTCCCACGTTTGTTCCTATGAGATTATCTGCCTTACAATTCATTAGGAAGAGTTTGAATGTTGACCAAATACATTTTGTCGCAATGAAAAAGGGTCACATGTTTTAATTACCTATGTTTGTGGGTCCGTTTATAGTCAACATGAGACAAGTAGCTGATGAGGTTAATAAGATGTTAGATGGTATGAACTTGTTGTTAGGAGATGAATGGGATTATGATCCTCATAAAGTAATTTCAAATAGGATAGTTGAAAATGGTTACTCAACATTTGTTCATGATAGTATACCTAACATAGAGAATTTAGCCAATAAGGGTTTTGCAGGTTCTGCTAGTTCTAATATACAGACTCCTATCATATCTCAGAAATCAAGAAAGAGGAGTAAAGAGGCAGTTATAGATTCTGAATATAAGGAGAAAAGAGCCGCAAAGAGAACAAAATTCAATGAAGACATAGTAGGTGCTCATACTGGTTTTCTACTTCAATTAGGAGATGAAGAGAATGTGCCAGCCTCACCAAGAAGACATGGAGATGCTCAGGAGAAAATACCTTTGATTAAACAAGTATTTTCTCAAATTTCTGAAAGGAATCAAAAGATGAAGGTTGGCATGGAGGCACAGGCCGAGTATCAAGTAACTCCGGACCAGGAAAGATTGTTGACTGCCATGGATCTAGAAAAAGATCAGTTTAAAATTTCTCTTTCTCATCCTTCTCATATGACTCAACGGTCATCAAGTAATTTCAATACTGTAAATTTAACTATTGATGCGAGAAAGATTCATTTTCTTGATAAAGTCAATTTACACATAAAAACAGGTCAATTAATAGTGAATGATCTAACCAAGAGTAATGCAATGGCTCTTAAGGAAAAGAATATGCTAGGGAAGGTGATCAAGCGACTGAAATTGGAGAAATCCAACACCAAGGCTTTAACAACCCAGAATGAAGAACTAAAGAAGATAATTGTGAAGATTGGAGTAGATCCAAATGATAGGTCTGTTGTGCAGAAATTACTACAAAGTGCAGAATCAGAAAATTTTGTATTAAAGAAAAAGTTGAAATTACCTGCAGGGGAGCATTCGATGGCAGCAAAGGTGGCAGAAGTATAAAGTGAAAAGGAAAGCCTTCTTCAGCAGCTCTTACAGAAAGAAGAAGAAATTTCTAAGTTGAAAGAAACTGGACTGAAATTGCAAAGCCGGATTGATTCTCATTCCTGTACTATCATTATGCCATCTGGAAGTGATGATCTAGTAGCACAGATATCTAAATTAAACAATGAACTGAAAATGGTAGAGAAAGATCTCAAAAAGGCACAAAATCATCTGGAAACAGTCGCAAAAATAATGCAGGCCAAGGATGGCGAAATTGATAAATACAGGACAGATTGTCAAACAACTAATGCTGAAATCAAGAGTCTGAAGGAGAAATTGAAGGGAATATAAATTTGATACATGCTAAAGATATCATATGGAATGAAATAATTGGAGAGATGAAAGCAACATTGGGATCTTTGACTATTGTATTAGAAGAGAAAAGCATTGTCAGAAATTTTGAGGAACAAGTTATGGCAGATAAGAAGAAGAACATTAACAGAGCCATATGGGTGAAGAAGTTTATTGATTGCATTGATTCAAAGACTGATAAGGAGTTAGAGGAAAATGATATTAAAGATAGGATCCTATACGATGTGGAGATTAACAAGTTGGTTGTGAAAAATACTTGCAGGAAGACCGCTGAAAAGAAGTTGGCAGAGATTAAAGAAGCAGTGAACAAATTTGATAATCTATATGAAAAAAGAGCCAGGGCAAGATTGCCATCATGCTGGGACCTTAAAGGCAGTCTCTTATCATGGGATTCGTATGAACCATTATTGGTATTGGCAAAAATTAAGGTGGATAACTCTCATCAGAAAACCCATATCCTGAAAGGAACAACAGTTATTAACTTTCTTTAGAGGCATTTTCAACTATTATGGATGGTGAAGACTTTATTTACAGAGTGACCAACATTTAACAGGATCACCACCTTTAGGCTAGAGTACCACAAGCTGATCAAATCCCCTAAGACAAACATTGAAGTGTGGAAGAAATGTAGAGCTTGGATGGTTGTTCTACCTAATGATCCCACATCTTTTTAAAAGGGCAAGTTAGATAATCAGGGAAATGTAGCAGCAGTGGAGAAAATTTATATTCGGCAGATAGATTATAGTTTTAGTTTTATTTTATCTTTATTAAGATAGTTCAATTGTAATGAGATATTTTGATGATATGTTATAGGTAGTCTAAGCAGTTTCAAGTAGTTTGAGCAATTAAGATTAGTTTCAGCAGTTACAAACTTCTTTACATTGTATTTAAAGAGAAAGAGAAGAAAGGAAAAGGTTTTGAGTTTTGGACCTTTGGACTACTGCAAATTTTGTACTCAATTTTCTGATGAATAATGAATGAAGATCAAGATTATTGGATAAGTTGTTTTTGATATGTTTTCTAGTTTCCATTCTGTCTTTTTCCTTCTATGAATAAAATGAAGTAGCTACAGGTCTCTTTTTACATATGTGAATAAGAGTAAAATATCCTTAATGGGCGCTCCTCCATTTTAACTATTCCACTTTCATAAAATTATTCTGAAGTTTAAAGTGATAGATCCTGTTTATCAACATATCAGTTTGATATTCCTTCATGTTCTTCTTATCACTCCAATTAATATCAACAGATAATGACATTGTGAATCATTTATTGCATCAGATTCTTGAGGGTTTTAATAATTAATTTCTGAAGGTGATTAAGCAAAGACCATCTGATATCATATTTTTGTGACATATATATATATATATATATATCTTGAGCAGTAATTCCTTACCACAGCCAAGGGATTATTTCTTAAGATACAACAGAAGGATTGGAAGATTTGATTGACAGTTGTGCTGGAAAAGAGGAGCCACGACCTGAGTAGCACGCAATAAATAAATTATACAGAAATAAGAAGATAACCGACAGGGAAATTTGGTTAACTGCGTAGATACTAGATTACGATATGGATAAATTCATTCTTGATTTAGGATTAGATGCAAATGTGTTGCCAAAGCATACATGGTAATGAATGGGGAGACCAAAGTTGCAATGTTCACTCATTTAGCTGAGAATTTCCAATCAATAGAAAATTATTCCTATTGGTCGACTGCAAGGAATTTTCATAGGCGTTGATGGAGTAAGTGTGTTCTCAGACTTTGAAGTCATTGAGATTGTGGACGACAATAATCTGTATCCTGCGTTATTTGGATTCAATTGGGATTATGATATGGATGCCATAATCAATATGAAAAGTAGAAGGATGGTATTTGAGAAGAATGGCACAAGGTTTATTGATCCCTTGGACCCCTCTAAAGGAGGACAATATACATAACCAGTCTGTAATAAATATGGCGATGCAGATATTGAAAATATCTATATGTTAACTATGCATGACAAATATTGGATCAACCCCACCATAAATGGGAGGATAAGTTGGGACATGGATAGATAATGTGTTTCAGACTCTGATGAAGAAATGGAGAATTGGTAGAATTGATTGCATGAATTATATACCAAGTGATGTCATAGAATTATCATATCATTCTGTTGCATTGCATCAAAGGTACATGATTTTACCTATTATGATGGAGTTAGTGATGTTAATTTAATTCTTGATATATTTGAAGAACCAATACCTGAAGAACAAAGGTTTCAAGCTTTGGATGTCATGCTGAGATCTACACCCGCTAGATAGTGGGGTACACATAAGGGAAACATTAGAATTTGGGGAGAATACAACATATTTATGCAACTTATATTTGGTCAAGTAAATACTATGATTGAAGGGAAATTTGATGGCAAATATGATCCTAAAGGACATATCTACCAATGGACTACCATGTGGGGTGAAGATCCATCACCAGAATGGGTACATAACTTTGTTCACACATTAGATGTGATACCTATGAAGTGGTATCTTGAAACTGAACTGCGCCATGGAACAACGAATTGAGAAGACATGGTTGAAGGATTTTTACTGACTTTTAGTTTCAAATATGATTTTGAGTACATAGATGCGGATCTTCAAGTAGTCAGATCAAAGGTTTTCAACACCACAACTGTGATAACATGGACACCGCCTGATTGGGATACGCAGTTCGAGCCAGTAGTAAAATGCAATAATATGACAGCGTAAGACGATGAGGAAGATCCACGCAATGTTAATATTCCAGAATCAAGACGATAATGCGAGAATGCGGGGCTAGAACCTAAGATTCTTGGCATAACATAGCTGGTAATAACGGATACGGTAAATACAGGGACATAAGAGGAACCAAAGTTCATGCTTATTAGAGATTATTGGGATGCAGATATAGTTAGCAAGGTTGCAAAATTGTTACATGAATATCAAGAGTTGTTTCCTGCTAAATTATTTGAACTGAAGGGAATAGTTGGAGACCTCAGAGTTATGAGGATCAACCTGAAGACAAATGTGGAGCCTGTGAAACAACAATCATATAGACTAAATCCTAAATATAAGGAAAAGTGAAGGAAGAATTGGACAAGATGCTTAAGACTGTAATAATTGAACCTGTGGAGGAATCTAAATGGGTAACTCCCATGGTAGTCTAAGAAAAGAAGCAAAAATGTGAGATCAAGATTTGTGTTGATTTAAGGAAGCTAAATTATGCATTTGTACATGACCCATTCCCTACGTCGTTTACAAATGAAGTTTTGGAGAATGTTGGAGGGCAGGAGGCCTACTCTTTTACAGCTGAATTTTTAGGGTACCATTAGATTAGAATTGCACCAGAATACATGATTAATACTACTTTTTCCACAAAATGGGGATCTTTTCAGTATAGCATCATGCCTTTTGGCTTGAATAATGCTCCAACAATATTCTCTAGAGTAGTAGTTTCTACTTTTAAGTAGTATATACACAAGTTCTTGGAGGTTTAACTTGATGATTGGGAAGTCCTTCGAATGCTGAAGAAACATAACATAAGGCTCATGTTGGACACATGTAGGTAGTATTAGATGCAAAACCTGAAGAAATGCATATTTTTTGTACCCTTCGGTATACTATTGGGGCATGTTTTTTGTAAACATGGATTGATGGTAGACCTTGCGAATATTGTCATGATTGTAAACTTGGAAGCACCTAAGTCTGTAAAGAAACTACGCATAACATTGGGACATACAGGCCACTATAGGAATTTTATAAAGGCCTATGCACAGATAACTATGCTGAAGGAGAAGTTTCTAAAGAAGGATGTTACATATTTTTGGGAAGATGAATTCCAAAACAACTTCAACAAGCTGAAAGATAATATGGTAACTGCGATAATTCTAAATTTCTAGATTGGAATAAGGATTTCTATGTACATGTTGATGCTTCTTGCATAGCTTTGGGTTCAGTATTAGCACAACCATGTGATAGGGATATTGATCACACCATAGATTTTGTGAGTAGGATAGTCAATCAATGGCCAAGTGATTGGTTAACTCCATCCACATAAGGGGCGGAGACAAAATAGGCAGGCACTAGTGGAGAAAAGAAAGATACTTTAGGTGTGCAAACTAGCACACAAGACCCCAAGGAGCCGAAGAAGAAAGTCACCTTTGAGGCTGAGAAATAAATTGACAAAGAATTCGAGCAAGTGACCAATAAGGATGATCAGGAGACTGGGGGAAGTAATTTTGGTCCATAGGACCTCGCCTCCCCCTTCATTCTCAATAGGCGTCAGAAACACGATGGAGGATGTGCGCAGAAGAAGATAAAGTCGGATAAGTAAACTAGAGGAGATCCAGTGGTCCTCACATAGGGGACTTAGTTGATATTAGTGATACAGTCTGGCACATCACTGAGGATCTCTGCAGAAACATTGAGGATGAATAAAAGGGCATATTGGCAAAGGTCCACAAGGGCCTCAAAAGGATTGCAATTGAAAACAAGCACAATTCAAGCGAGCGTAGCCCAGGCAAGTGTGTTTCTATCGAGCATGGCTCAAGAAAAAGGGGCACCAGCAAGAATGAGTACAGAAAATATAGAGTTGGTAGTTACTTCTGACATTTGATCTCTACAGATCCCTGTAGGAGCCATATATTTTGACACTACCGAAAATCAAGCACAAGAATCACATTAGAAGAATACTAGATTGAATCTTGTTGCAATCCCACTAAAATCATTATATGAATTCCACTAGGGAGTTGCAGATGAATTGTAGATCCGCAAGTAACACACTTTAGTGATCATCTAGGATGTTAAGGAGGATCGAAAGTGGATGGATGAGGAAAATTGGCAGGTCATGTAGGATCAAGATGAGGTCGCAATACACAAGCAACAGTTAGATGAAGAAATCACTAAGGTTTGCAGCCAACTGCATGATCTATAGATTCAAGCCGAGGCAGCCCTGGAAGAAAAGATTGAGAAGCTCACAATGGTACTCAAGGACTCTAAGGTTGATGTGGATAAAGCAAGGCTTGAGCTTCAAATGTATATTTTCAAGCTGCAGATGAAATTTCAGCCAACTACTCCGCTAGAGGTCTGGGAGCAGCGCGAAGCAAACATTAAGGCTTCCATCGCTACTATTAAAACCACAGTCAAGGAATACAGTCAGATATTTGAGGATGTTATGGAAATATAGGCCTCACTGTAGGAATACCCCCATGTGCACAAAATGGAAATAAAAATCCTAGAGAAGAAGCATCAGTTCAATGAGATAAAGTTTTATGCGTGGACCTTAGCGCCAGCATAATGATTTTCCCATCTTCAAGAGGGCTAGTTGTTGCAAGGAAAAATTGATCAACTACGATGAAAGGAAAAAATAATCACCACTAGAACGTAGCCTTGGGAAGCATAAGCCAGTTAGCTATCATAGATTGTGGATAACCAGTTGAAAGCACTCTAACAGACACATAAATAATCTATTTAGAAAATAACAAAGCCAACTCCAAAGAAGCTACAGAACGAAGTTTGTGAGGCCAAGAATTAGTGCGCTGAGACAATCCAACTACTGAAGGATGCATTGAGCATCATAAAAGCAAAGAATCAGGGTGCACCATATCAGTGACTCGGGATGAGTCACACCTTTGTGTTGGGGGCCTATTGGATAGGGTGCACCTATGTCTAAAGTTTTGATAAGGAATCCATATTTTGAGGAGCAAAGCACATTGCATGCAGATTTATTAGAGTCAATGGGCTTTGGGGCAGGTCAAAGACCCTTATTTTGTAAAGGGAAGGGATAATTTTGTAAATGTTGAGCTTCGCCCACGGTTTTTAGACCATGGTATTGTAAAAGGAAAAAATATATAAGGAGTATAGGAATGATCATATATAATATAAAATGCATATGGATGTGATGTTAGATTTGGATTAATTTTGTATTCTATTGTTTGTGCGAAAGACAAGGCTCTTGCAGCTGTGTGCATGGAAACTTTAGGAATTCTGCAACTGAGTGCGCAGACCCCTAAAGTTGTGTGCACAGGGCAAGAAGTGTTTTATTGGGTAGATTTGAGCTAATAAAAGAATAATTTGAAGATAGATCTGTGTATTTTACTTGTGTGATTTCATTTTCTATGTTTTATGATTATCTGTGCTAGATCAGGTTTTCTATCTATACTTGAATCGTGAAACGTGGAATGTGGTTTATTAAGATGATTAATGCATGTTAAAGTAGAAAAGCGCAGTCTCCAAATTAGTTAAGTAGATTTGCTAAACAACGTCTGTATATTTGTCATACTGGTTTTGCAAAGATTTGAATAAGTCTTAAGAGAAGATAAGCCCGAAAGCCACACTCCATAGTTCCTCTGGATGCAGAAATTTGGTTCTAGCAAACCCTAATATTGCCTCAGGTGAGACTTCAGTCTGCGCAACAAATCGGTTCCGAATGGAATGGTAATAGAGTTTTTTTTTTTGTCTGCGCAGCCATCTCTGAGCCTGCGTCTAGGCCCTCTCAAGCCAATATATATTGTAGAACATGTTGAGATTGCAACAAGATGATGAGCTTAGTGGAAAGAAGTCGCCTTCACTAAGTGGGCCCACAGGCTATTTTTGGCGCAAAGTCTATTTTTAGACATATGGATCATGTTCTATGAGTTGCAGGATGCTATTTGTGGATGGTTGGTCAAGTCGGAAAAATAGATGGACTTCTATTTTTAGACATACTGGGCGGAATCTATTTTTAGATTGCCAGTCTAAAAATAGATATGTCGAATATTATTAGCTCTTAATAATATTTAGACTCTAAACATTATCTTATTCTCTTGGAGCACTTCAGTTAAGTGCACAGATGTGGCACAGGAGCTGACCGAAGGAATTACGCTATTCCTGAGGGTTAAGTGGAGCTATTGCATGGATACTTCAGTTAGAACTCATGTGACAGAGTTTGGTGGAGTTTATTGAGGAAGTTAGTGGAGTTGTATTCAGTTTAACTAATCTAAACATAGTTGAGCTATTTGTATTCAGTTTAACTAATTGATACAATTAGTGAGAGTGGTATGAATTAATTATTAATTAATTCACTAATTATAAACTCATTAATCAACTAAAGAATACATCAGTTAACTTCAGTGCATGGACAGTTTCAGTGGAGACCAGTGCAGAGATAGGTGAAAGCGCAGGTTAACTATTAGTTGTGACTATAGTGTTGCATATTTGCAACAACCAGTGATTGGAGAAGCCCATGAGGATTGCACAGTACAATCCAGGTGGTTTATGTTATTTAATGAGCCATCCTATAGCCTTGATTATGCAATAAAGGCTGGCTATCAAGTGGCAAGGGTTGGAGGATGTGTTTTGCTAGATCTAGCTTGATTAGTGTGTAGCAATTGGAGGTTGTGCTGAGAGCTTGTGAGGAGCTTTGTACAATGATTGTTACATGATATCTATGACACATAATATACATATATTTGGGGTTTTCAGCTTTAAGCTTTCCCATGAAATATTGTGTTCATATGTGTGATTTTTTATGGTTTTAATGTGCGCATGCAATTGATTATATTTCCGTAATTAATGATCAATTGTAGAAGAGATTCTGTATTGTGCATGAAGTTAAAATAGTGTGTGATCAGGAGAATCTCGGTGAATAATATATCAATTATTCAAATTTCTACATGGTATCAGAGCGAGATTGATCATTGGAGCAATTGCAAAACATTGAAGCGGTTGAGTTTTGAGCTGGTGGAATTCGAATTTGCAGCAGTGTTTTCTTGGTGTCGAAGTTGAGATGTCTTTCAATGGATTGCGATTGGAGTATGCCTTTGAGGGCAGCTCAAATTATATTGCATGGAAGGATAGGATGGAGGTGGTGTTAGATGACAATGGGTTGAAGGAGTTCATAGATGTCGAAATTCCTAAACCTGCTTCTGGTGATGCTGCCACACTTGACGCATGGCAAAAGAAGATAGAAAAGTGTCGAAGAATTCTGTTGGAAGGTGTGAAGGATCACATAGTATCCAGCCTTCATGGTAAGGCTTCTCCATTCTTGATGTGGAAAGCGTTGACAGAATTATTCCAAAGGAAGAGCGACTAGAGGAAGTTGGCGCTCAAGGATAAACTCAGAAACATAAAAATGGAGAAAGGCGACAGTATGCCCAAGTACCTCACGAAGTTCATCCAATGCAGGGATGAGATGGGAATTGTGGGGGTGACTTTTGATGGTGAGGACTTGGTGAGCTTGGCTCTCCTTGGGCTTCCAAATAGTTGGCATTCCTATCAGGACTCTCTCAATGGTCGGGAGAAATTGCCAGGATGGGAGCGACTTTGGTCCGATCTTGTGCAAGAGGAGATAAGGCGAAGTACCAGGGACGGATCTTCCTCAAAGAACTCTGATGAAGAAAATTGCGCTTTGGCTACCAAAGCAAAGAAGGGGAAGAGCAAGAAGAACTCTTCTCAATTCGGTGCTAAAGGCAAGAACCAGGACATGTCCAAGGTGAAGTACTTTCACTGTCACCAACACGGACATTACGCCACTAGTTGTCCACAGAAGAAGAAAACTAAGTAGGCTACTGGATCTGCAGCTGGAGAGGCCTTAGCCTCGCAGTTTGAGCTGGGATTTTCGCTGATCGTATGCTTGGTCTCAAGTGTGAAGGGTTCAGTGTGGTTTCTTGATAGTGGTGCGTCTTTTCACATGACAGGAGATCGAGATTTGTTTACTGATCTGAATGAGAAAGATCTTGGAGTGCACATCGAGATGGGTGATGATGGTAGATACAGTGCGACCGGTATCGGTACCATTTCCTTTGAGAGGGAGTCTGGTAAACCCTTCGTATTGAAGGAAGTCATGCATGTTCCAGGATTGAAGAAGAATCTTATCTCTGTGGCAATGTTAGAAGACAAGGGATATGATGTTGTCTTTAGCGAGGGAAAGGATTTCCTGTGCAGTAAGGCAACTGGTGAGACCCAGAGGATAGGGTTCGAGTTAAAAACCTTTATCAATTGCAGGTAGATGGCTGCGCAGCAATGGTAGGCAAGGCAGAAGGAGTGGTGGGCCGGGATGATGGCGAGTTGTGGTACCAGAAATTGGGCCACCTTCACCATGGAGCTTTGAAGATACTACAACAGATTTCTATTGGGCTTCCTAAGGGCACTCTTGTGCAATCAGAGCAGTGCAAGGGGTGTACCTTGGGAAAATTTGTGAAAGCCACCTTTCACAAGAAGGATAGTCGCGCCACGACGATCCTTGAAATAATTCACACAGACGTGTGTGGACCTTTCTCAGTAGCTTCGAAAGCAAAGCACAGGTATTATGTGATATTTGTTGATGATTTTTCTTGTAAGTTCTGTGAGTTCAAGGCACTGGTTGAGAAAGAATTGGGGAAGCAGGTGAAGGCTCTTAGGAGCGACAATGGTGGTGAATTCATATCTGGCGAATTCAAGGACGTTTTCAGCGCGGAAGGAATTCGAAGAGAGCTCATAGCACCTCATAACCCACAACAGAATGGGGTTGCTGAGCAGAAGAATAGAACAATCGTGGGTGCTGCATGGGTGATGTTGCATGATCAGGGCCTTCCCATACACTTGTGGGCTGAGGCATGCAATACTGCAGTATATGTGCAGAACCGTTGTCCTCACAGGATACTTGGCATGAGTACACCCGAGGAGGCATTTTCTGGTAAGAGGCCTGATATTTCCCATTTTAGGATTTTTGGTTCACTTGTTTACATTCATGTGACAAAGGATGCCAAGAAGAAGCTGGAGCTGATCGCAGAGGTTGGGATATTTGTGGGGTACATTGATATGCGCCACAACTATCGTGTGTATTTGCCAGACAGTCGCAAGACTGTTGTGCGATGGGATATCAAATTTCATGAGGAGAAAGCCATGAACTGTTCGCTTGAGAGGGAGCCACACTTGCATGCATATGAGGAGCTATTAGTTCCTAAGGATGAGTCTCGGGATGTGGATCAGCCACAAGATGAGGTTCATGGAGTGGAAGAGACCACTCATATAGCGCCAACCATCAGAGGGCGGAAGCGCACTACAGAAGCTGAGCGACTGGCTCAAGATGCAGAGAAGGTTGTAGGAGCACCTACATCACAGTGCAGATAGAGACAGTCACCTGATCGGTACACTGGATACATGGCTCTCATGAGTCAATGTATCATGAAAGAGCCATCCTCTTTCGAGGAAGCTGTGGAGGATCTCGCATGGGTAGATGCCATGGTGGAAGAGTATGATTCGATTGTCAAAAACAGTGCATGGGATATTGTCCCAAGGTCGGAGGGGAAATCAGTGGTGGGTTCGAGATGGATCTACAAAGTGAAGTAGGAAGCTGACGGGAGTGTGGAGAAGTACAGGGCAAGATTTTTTTCCCGAGGCTTTTCACAGATTGAGGGGATCGATTATGAGGAGACCTTTGCACATGTCGCAAGGTATTCTTCCATACGGATGATTCTTTTTCTCTCAGTGCAGATGGGGTGGCACATTCATCAGATGGATGTGAAGACTGCGTTCCTCAACGAGGTGATTGAGGAGGAGGTGTACATAGAGCAGCCCGAAGGTTTTGAGATCTTCAGTAGCGAGTCACATGTGTGCAGGCTCAAGAGAGCACTGTATGGGTTGAAACATGAACCTCATGCTTGGTACACATGGATAGACAGTTATTTCACCGGACTTGGATTCTCCAAGAGTGAGGCGGATCTGAACCTATACCAGATAGTGGTGGAGGGTAAGTTGTTGATCATTGTACTTTATGTAGATGATTTGATTTTGACAGGTGATGAGCTGTTGATACTCTCATGCAAGGATGATCTTGCAAAATAGTTTGAGATGAAGGACTTGGGCCCCCTTCATTATTTCCTGGGATTGGAAATTCGGCACCGCAGTGATGGACTGTTTTTTTCTCATGGTAAGTATGCCCAGGAGATATTGGAGAAGTTCAACATGCATGGCTGCAACCCTGTTGATAATCCTCTTCCTAGTGGATGGAGGAAGGAGGATGCTACTCCGGCAGAGGTAGTGGATGCCACTGTTTATCGACAGTTGATGGGGTCACTTATGTATCTGGTCAATACACGACTCGACATATGCTATGCTGTTAACTAGCTTTCACAAGCTATGGTTAAGCCTACCAAGCTCTTTTGGAAGGCGGGGAAGCATGTATTGAGATATCTCAGAGGCACATTGGGATATGGATTATGGTACAAGATAGCTGAATGAGGTGAAGCTGTGTGGCTTCACAGATGCATATTGGGCAGGGAGCCCAATGGACAGAAAGAGCACATCTGGAGGGATTTTCAGTATCGGGTCGACAACAGTTTCTTGGTACAGCAGGAAGCAGAGATCCGTGGCACTCAGTTCAACAGAGGCCGAGTATATGGCTGCGAGTTTGGCTGCATGCGAGGATATATGGATTAGGAAGATCCTGGTCGGGTTGTCTGGTTCACACTTAGAGCCTACTGTGATTTATTGTGATAATCAAAGTTTCATTAAACTCTCGGTTAATCCAGTATTTCATGATAGATCTAAACACATTGACATCCGGTATCATCATATTAGAGATTGTGTTTAGCGGAAGATCATGTTACTTTCATACATTCCCACGGAGGATCAGGATGCTGATATCTTGACGAAGGTTCTCACCAGGAGAAAATTCGAATACCACAGAGGCAGGATAGGGGTGGCAGATAATCCTTATCTTCTTGAGAGGGAGTGCTGAGATTGCAACAAGATGATGAGCTTAGTGGAAATAAGTCGCCTTCACTAAGTGGGCCCGTAGGCTATTTTTGGCGCAAAGTCTATTTTTAGACATATGGATCATGTTCTATGAGTTGCAGGATGCTATTTGTGGATGGTTGGTCAAGTCGGGAAAAATAGATGGACTTCTATTTTTAGACATATTGGGCAAAATCTATATTTAGATTACCAGTCTAAAAATAGATATGTCGAATATTATTAGCTCTTAATAATATTTGGACTATAAACATTATCTTATTCTCTTGTAGCACTTCAGTTAAGTGCACAGATGTGGCATAGGAGCTGACAGAAGGAATTACGCTATTCCTGAGGGTTATGTGGAGCTATTGCATGAAGAATTCAGTTAGAACTCATGTGAGAGAGTTTGGTGGAGTTGATTGAGGAAGTTAGTGGAGTTGTATTTAGTTTAACTAATCTAAACATAGTTGAGCTATTTGTATCTAGTTTAACTAATTGATAAAATTAGTGAGAGTGGTGTGAATTAATTATTAATTAATTCACTAATTATAAACTCATTAATCAACTAAAGAATGCATCAGTTAACTTCAGTGCATGGACAGTTTCACTGGAGACCAGTGTAGAGATAGGTGAAAGAGCAGGTTAACTATCAGTTGTGACTATAGTGTTGCATATTTGCAACAACCAGTGATTGGAGAAGCCCATGAGGATTGCGTAGTACAAGCCAGGTGGTTTATGTTATTTAATGAGCCATCCTACAGCCTTGATTACACAATAGAGGCTCGCTATCAAGTGGCAAGGGTTGGAGCATGTGTTTTGTTAGATATAGCTTGATTAGTGTGTAGCAATTGGAGGTTGTGCTGAGAGCTTGTGAGGAGCTTTGTACAATGATTTTTACATGATCTCTATGACACATAATATACAGATATTTGGGGTTTTCAGCTTTAAGCTTTCCCATGAAATACTATGTTCATATGTGTGATTGTTTATGGTTTTAATGTGCGCATGCAATTGATTATATTTCTGCAATTAATGATCAATGGTAGAAGAGATTATGTATTGTGCATGAAGTTAAAATAGTGTGTGATCAGGAGAATCTCGGTGAATAATATATCAATTATTCAAATTTCTACATGGTATCAGAGCGAGATTGATCATTGGAGGAATTGCAAAACATTGAAGTGGTTGAGTTTTGAGCTGGTGGAATTTGAATTTGCAGCAGTGTTTTGTTGGTGTTGAAGTTGATATGTCTTTCAATGGATTGCGATTGGAGTATGCCCTTGAGGGCAGCTTGAATTATATTGCATGGAAGGACAGGATGGAGGCGGTGTTAGATGACAATGGGTTGAAGGAGTTCATAGATGCAGAAATTTCTAAACCTGCTTCTGGTGATGCTGCCGCACTTGACGCATGGCAAAAGAAGACATCAAAGTGTCGAATAATTCTGTTGGAAGGTGTGAAGGATCACATAGTATCTAGCCTTCATGGTAAGGCTTCTCCATTCTTGATGTGGAAAGCGTTGACAGACTTATTCCAAAGCAAGAGTGACCAGAGGAAATTGGTGCTCAAGGATAAACTCATAAACATAAAAATGGAGAAAGGCGACAGTATGCCCAAGTACCTCAGGAAGTTCATCCAATGCAAGGATGAGCTGGCAAGTGTGGGGTTGACTGTTGATGATGAGGACTTGGTGAGCTTGGCTCTCCTTGGGCTTCCAAAGAGTTGGCATTCCTATCAGGACTCTGTCAATGGTTGGGAGAAATTTCCAGGATGGGAGCGACTTTGGTTGGATCTTGTGCAAGAGGACATAAGGAGAAGTGCCAGGGAAAAATCTTCATCAAAGAACTCTGATGAAGAAAATTGTGCTTTGGCTACCAAAGAAAAGAAAGAGAAGAGCAAGAAGAAATCTTCTCAATCTGGTGCTAAAGGCAAGAACCAGGACATGTCCAAGGTGAAGTGCTTTCACTGTCACCAACACAGACATTACGCCACTAGTTGTCCACAGAAGAAGAAAAATAAGCAGGCTGCTGGATCTCCAGCTGGAGAGGCCTTAGCCTCGTAGTTTGAGCTGGGATTTTCGTTGATCACATGCTTGGTCTCAAGTGTGATGGTTTCAGTGTGGTTTCTTGACAATGGTGCGTCTTTTCACATGATAGGAGATCGAGATTTGTTTATTGATCTGGATGAGAAAGATCTTGGAGTGCACATCGAGATGGGCGATGATGGTAGATAGAGTGCGATCGGTATCGGTACCATTTTATTTGAGAGGGATTTTGGTAAACCCTTCGTATTGAAGGAAGTGATGCATGTTCTAGGATTGAAGAAGAATCTGATCTCTGTGGCGATGTTAGAAGACAAGGGATATGATGTTGTCTTTAGCAAGGGAAAGGCTTTCCTGCGCAGTAAGGCAACTGGTGAGACCCGGAGGATAGGGGTTCGAGTTAAAAGCCTTTATCAATTTCAGGTAGATGGTTGCGCAGCAATGGCAGGCAAGGCAGAAGGAGTGCTGAGTCGGGATGATGGCAAGTTGTGGCACCAGAGATTGGGCCACCTTCACCATGGAGCTTTGAAGATACTGCAGCAGATTTCTACTGGGCTTCCTAAGGGCACTCTTGCGCATTCAGATCAGTGCAAGGGGTGTACCTTGGGAAAATTTGTGAAAGCCACCTTTCATGAGAAGGATAGTCATGCCATGACAATCCTTGAGAGAATTCACACAGACGTGTGTGGACCTTTCTCAGTAGCTTCGCCAGCAAAGCACAGGTATTATGTGATATTTGTTGATGATTTTTCTAGTAAGTGTTGGATCTTCTTCATGCAGAAGAAGAGCGATACATACTCAAAGTTCAGTGAGTTCAAGAAACTGGTTGAGAAAGAATCGGGGAAGCAGGTGAAGGCTCTTAGGAGCAACAATGGTGGTGAATTCATATCTGGCGAATTCAAAAACTTTTGCAGCGCAGAAGGAATTCGAAGAGAGATCATAGCACCTCATAACCCACAACAGAATAGGGTTGGTGAACGGAAGAACAGAATGAGCGTGGGTGCTGCACGGGCGATGTTGCATGATCAGGACCTTCCCATACACTTGTGGGCTGAGGCATGCAATACTGCAGTATATGTGCAGAACCATTGTCCTCACAGGATACTTGGCATGAGTACACCCGAGGAGGCATTTTCTGGTAAGAGGCCTGATATTTCCCATTTGAGGATTTTTGGTTCACCTGTTTACATTCATGTGACAAAGGATGCCAGGAAGAAGCTGGAGCCGATCGCAGAGGTTGGGATATTTGTGGGGTACACTGATACGCCCCACAACTATCGTGTGTATTTTCCATACAGTCTCAAGACTGTTGTGTGATGGGATATCGAATTTCATGAGGAGAAAGCCATGAAGTGTTTGCTTGAGAGGGAGCCACATTTTCATGCAGATGAGGAGCTATTAGTTCCTAAGGATGAGTCTTAGGATGTGGATCAGCCACAAGATGAGGTTCATGGAGTGGAAGAGACCACTCATGCAGTGCCAACCATCAGAGGGCGGAAGTGCACTACAGAAGCTGAGCGACTGGCTCAAGATGCAGAGAAGGTTGTAGGAGCACCTACATCACAACGCAAACAGAGACAGTCACCTGATGGGTACACTTTATACATGGCTTTCATGAGTCAATGTATCATGACAGAGCCATCCTCTTTTCAAGAAGCTATGGAGGATCCAGCATGGGTAGATGCCATGGTGGAAGAGTATGATTCGATTGTCAGAAACAGTGCATGGGAGATTGTCCCAAGGCCAGAGGGGAAATCAGTGGTGGGTTCGAGATGGATCTACAAAGTGAAGCAGGCAGCTAACGGGAGTGTGGAGAATTACAAGGCAAGATTTTTTTCCCGAGGCTTTTCACAGATTGAGGGGATCGATTATGAGGAGACATTTGCACCTGTCACAAGGTATTCTTCCATACGGATGATTCTTGCTCTCTCAGCGCAGATGGGGTGGCACATTCATCAGATGGATGTGAAGACTGCGTTCCTCAATGGGGTGATTGAGGAGGAGGTGTACATAGAGCAGCCCGAAGGTTTCGAGATCTTCAGCAGCGAGTCTCATGTGTGCAGGCTCAAGAGAGCGCTGTATGGGTTGAAATAAGAACCTCGTGCTTAGTACACACGGATAGACAGTTATTTCACAGGACTTGGATTCTCCAAGAGTGAGGCGGATCCGAACCTATACCAGATAGTGGTGGAGGGTAAGTTGCTGATCATTGTAGTTTATGTAGATGATTTGATTTTGATAGGTGATGAGCTGTTGATACTCTCATGCAAGGATGATCTTGCAAAAGAGTTTGAGATGAAGGACTTGGGCCTCCTTCATTATTTCCTGGGATTGGAAATTTGGCAGCGCAGTGATGGACTGTTTGTTTCTCAAGGCAAGTATGCCCGGGAGATACCGGAGAAGTTCAACATGCATGGCCGCAGGCCTGTTGATACTCCTCTTCCTGGTGGTTGGAGGAAGGAGGATGCTACTTCAGCAGAGGTAGTGGATGCCACTATTTATCGACAGTTGGTGGGGTCGCTTATGTATCCTGGGTCAATACACGACTTGGACATATGCTATGTTATCAGAACTGTGCCTTTCACAGCCATGGTTAAGCCTACCAAGCTCTTTTTGAAGTGGGAAGCATGTATTGAGATATCTCATAGGAATATCGGGATATGGATTATGGTACAAATGTTTGATGAGGTGAAGTCAACAGGTGGCTTCATGGATGCATATTGGGAAGGGACCCAACGGACAAAGAGCACATCTGGAGGGATTTTCAGATCGTGTCGACAGCACTCCCTCAAGTACAAATAGTAGCGAGATCCATGGCACCTGGCCTAACAGAGGTACTTCAGGGACAGTGGAAGTAGTTTGCCGGCATGTGAGGCTATATGGATGAGGAAGATCCTGGTTGGGTTGTTCGGTTCACACTTAGAGCATACTGTGATTTATTGTGATAATCAGAGTTGCATCAAACTCTCGGTTAATCCAGTATTTCATGATAGATCTAAACACATTGACATCCGATATCATCATATCAGAGATTGTGTGCAGCGGAAGATCATGTTACTTTCATACATTTCCACGGAGGATCAGGATGCTGATATCTTGACGAAGGCGCTCACCAAGAGAAAATTCGAATACCACAGAGGCAGGATAGGGGTGGCAGATAATCCTTATCTTGTTGAGAGGGAGTGTTGAGATTGCAACAAGATGATGAGCTTAGTGGAAAGAAGTCGCCTTCACTAAGTGGGCTTGCAGGCTATTTTTGGCGCAAAGTCTATTTTTAGACATATGGATCATGTTGTATGAGTTGCAGGATGCTATTTATGGATGGTTGGTCAAGTCGGGAAAAATAGATGGACTTCTATTTTTAGACATATTGGGCGGAATCTATTTTTAGATTGCCAGTCTAAAAATAGATATGTCAAATATTATTAGCTATTAATAATATTTGGACTATAAACATTATCTTATTCTCTTGGAGCACTTCAGTTAAGTGCATAGATGTGGCACAGGAGCTGACAGAAGGAATTACACTATTCCTGAGGGTTATGTGGAGCTATTGCATGAAGACTTCAGTTAGAACTCATGTGAGAGAGTTTGGTGGAGTTGATTGAGGAAGTTAGTGGAGTTGTATTCAGTTTAACTAATCTAAACATAGTTGAGCTATTTATATCTAGTTTAACTGATTGATACAATTAGTGAGAGTGGTGTGAATTGATTATTAATTAATTCACTAATTATAAACTCATTAATCAACTAAAGAATGCATCAGTTAACTTCAGTGCATGGACAGTTTCAATGGAGACCAGTGCAGAGATAGGTGAAAGAGCAAGTTAACTATCAGTTGTGGCTATACTGTTGCATATTTGCAACAACCAGTGATTGGAGAAGCCCATGAGGATTGCGCAGTACAAGCCAGGTGTTTTATGTTATTTAATGAGCCATCCTATAGCCTTGATTATGCAATAGAGGCTGGTTATCAAGTGGCAAGGGTTGGAGCATGTGTTTTGCTAGATCTAGCTTGATTAGTGTGTAGCAATTGGAGGTTGTGATGAGATCTTGTGAGGAGCTTTGTACAATGATTGTTACATGATCTCTATGACACATAATAACAGATATTTGGGGTTTTCAGATTTAAGCTTTCCCATGAAATACTGTGTTCATATGTGTGATTGTTTATGGTTTTAATGTGCGCATGAAATTGATTATATTTCCGCAATTAATGATCAATGGTAGAAGAAATTCTGTATTGTGCATGAAGTTAAAATAGTGTGTGATCAGGAGAATCTCGGTGAATAATACATCAATTATTCAAATTTCTACAGAACATCTTGAAGGGAGAAGTGTTGTTGGATGCAAATGGGTCTTAAAATTAAAATATAAATTTGATGGAAGTATTGGAAGGTATAAGGCGAGGATGGTTGCAAAAGGGTATTCTCAGGTTGAAGGTATCTATTTTCGTGAGATTTTACACCAGTCGTAAAACTTGTTTCTATTGATACTGTATTAGCACTAACTGCATTACTTTACCTTGAGTTAGAATAGTTAGATGTTAAAACAACTTTTCTTCATGGTGATTTGGATAAATAGATATATATGGAACATCCAGAAGGTTTTGTACAAGGTCACCATATGAGTTTAGTTTGCAAGCTCAAGAAATCATTGTATGGCCTGAGGCAGTGGCCTAGACAATGGTACAAGAAGTTTGACTCCTTCATGGTGAGCCAAAATTTTATGAGAAGTGAGTATGATAATTGTGCATACTTCAAAAGTTTCGATGGAATATTTATTATCTTAGTTTTGTATCTAGATGATATACTTATTGCAAGAAAAAGCATGGAAGAAATCAATAGGTTAAAGACTCAACTCTGTAGGAATTTTGATATGAAGGATCTTGGAGCAGCAAAACATATCTTGGGCATAGAGATACATAGATACATGAAGAATGGTAAGCTTTGGTTATCACAACACAAGTATGTGGAGAAAGTACTGAAAAGTTTGGTATAAACAATGTGAAACCTGTTAATGTTCCATTAGCTTCCCATTTTAAGCTTTCTTCGATTTTGAGTCCTAGAAATAATGAGAAAAAGAAGTGTATGTCTCATGTACCATATGTAAATGTGGTAGGAAAGTTAATGTTTGTGATGGTATCTACAAGACCTGACATTTCACATGCAGTTGGAGCTGTTAGTAGGTTCATGATAAATCTAGGGGAAGAACATTGACGAGCAATGAAATGGGTGCTTCGGTATTTGAGAGGCACAAGTGACCATTGCATAATTTTTTATGGTAGTGAAGGATTGGTTTGTGGATATGTAGATGTTGATTATGCAAGTGATGTGGACAAAAGGAGATCTACTATAGGTTATTTTTTTACTCTTGTAGGTGGAGAAACCAGTTGGATGTCAAAGCTTCAAGAAACAGTTTCTTTGTCCACTACAGAACCAGAGTATATCGCTATTTCAGATGACTGTAAAGAGGCAATATGGTTAAAAGGTTTTCTTGAAGATATTGGAAGGATGCAGGGGAAAGTGAATGTGTTTTGTGATAGTAAAAACACTATTCATTTGGATACAAATCCATCTTATCACAACAAGACCAAGCACATTGATGTAAGGTATCACTTTGTGAGACATGTGATCGATGGCGGCAAAGTAGCTCTCAAGAAGGTCCGTACAAAAGAGAATTGTGCAGACATATTCACGAAGCCGGTTACAATAGAGAAGTTGAGATGGTGTTTGGCTTCTCTTGGCTTGCAGAAGAGATGATGAATGGGCATGGGAAAGGGATTATGAAAATTGTTGTCAAGGTGGAGTTTGTTTAAATGTGATAACAAATGAGGTAATAAATGTAATTAGGGAAAAATTTAGTTATCACTGGTTAGTCACTTATATCATGAGAAGGAGTTATGTAACGAAGTAGCCAATATTAATTGGGATGGCCCAAGAGAGTTGTAAATATGGAAAATCATTTTTTATTAATAGAAGTTTCCAATCCCTTGACCTCTAGAGTTTTCCTTGACACATTGTCAATGTTTTACCACGTAAATTATCTTATTTTTACTTGTGTGATTGGTTTAGTTTCCCATTCAAATTTTTAATATATTTTCTTTCTTGTTTAAGAGTTTAATGTGCTCTCGAGACCAACAACTAGGGCTTGATTCCCTATGGCACCGATAAGGAACGATTTCGTGATCCCAGCCATAGAGCGCTTGAAGTAAAGTGATCACAGAGAAGGTGATCCAAACAAACAGCTCCTTGCTCTTCACTCCACTCACCTTCTTTATCTTTTGTTGCTCAACATGGGAACTTACCTCTGCACCATATTGTACAAATTTCCCAATTGTGCTTAATCTTCCTATTTCGCTTCCTCCACACATATCTCGTTTCCCTATTAAATGGTTGAAAATGGGTTAATTAGAGGCATGAGAACATACTCAATTTGTCTCGCATTTGACTAAATTATAGATATTTACCAAAATTTGTCTATTAATCAGCATTAAATTAAGAATAAGCGTACGAATTTGGTGAGAGAGACATGGGGAAATAAGATATGATATCAAAGCAACCACGAAAGATTTTTATAAATTTGTTCAATTTATCTACTTCTAGGGGAGAGTTGTCTAATGTTGTGCAGGGACCAGTAATTGTTATAGTACTGGTCCCATCAACCCACCAAAAATAGATATATATGCATCCAATAATTAAACATAAAGAAATAATTTGAAGTGCAAATATATATTAAATTAAGTCCAAAATTTCCCAAGTCATTGACTGGGCCCACAACTGTCCATAAATAGCCCACAACTGTCCATAAATAGTTTAATAAGTATCAAGATTACAAATCCTATCATATCAACTCAAAAACTCATAAAACCATTTTTCCTTCCAAAATGGTCAAGTCAATAAGTACAAAAAGACAGTCACTTCAGCCCATCTGATCAACCCTGATGTTGTGTTAGAGAAGTAAATATCAATACCTGCACATAATAAAAAGAAATGTTTGTCAGCCATAACTGCTGTGTTATTCAACATTTAAACACATTGTGTTCAATAAATGGCACCCACCCAAAACAACATTTAAAACTACTGTGTACAATAAATGACACCCACCCAATAAGTTCAATAAATGATTTTCCATTAAAACAAATCAAAATAGATCAAAGCACATGGATCAACAAAAACAAATTCCCAGCCATTGGATCACATCAAATTCAATCTTGATCACACATGAAAAATGAAGCCATTGAAATCCATGGCTATCATTGTCACCAATTAAATTCAACTGCAAAAAACTATAAAAGGAGTTCAACCACTGCTGAACATTCAAACTATTCACCAGTTCTGGAGACAAACCAACAAAGAACATTTCAAAGTATAATCAGGTTAGTTTTCTCAACAATTTTCTTACAATTTTATTTTAATTTCTGATTCTTACACTATTATTTTCATTTTTGACCCTTTATTTCAGTTGTCTTACAAGTCTTTATATCAATTTTATTTCAGTTGTCTTACAAGACTTTATATCAGTTTAATTTTCTGAACCCAATGACAAGTCTTTATATCAGTTTAATTTTCTGAACCAAATGACAGATTGAATCAGGCTTACATCTCACAAAGTACATACATACATGAATTGTTCAAGCATAGTCGTAAACAACTACAAGATGTGTGTTTGAATATAGCTGCAATAATGGAATTAAAATATTCTTAATAAAGCAGTGAATTTATAAGTACTAGCTTTCTAACTCATGTCTGCATATTTATCAAAAAAATTCAAAAAACTTCTATCCCCGTCTTACTAAGAGTTTTGCAATATTTATAGATTAAGTTAGTAATTTCCTCTTATGGCTACTAAATTTCTTTGAGGTTAATCACAACTATTCATCTTACCATAATTTACAAATACGATAAAGGGAAATATTTTAAACTCGAAATTAGCAAGATAATTGTCCCAATTTGATTGGGTCCTTAATTAAGAGTTCATGATGCCCTAAATACACACCACCCAGACTTCATAATATCATGTAATCGTCATTAAATTGCTGCATAGTAGGTTCTATGTGATGCCATGATATTTAGATGTGGGATGGGGGATGACTAGGAAATTTCTCTTTAACAAGAGCTATAATGGATTTAAACAATTTTTTCTGATTAGACAGGTCTTCAAGACGCTGCTTCAAATTATCCTCAATGAGCTTATCAATGAAAACATTAAAATATGAATCTTTCATATGCAACAACACTAGTTCCATCCTTATGCTTTCTTGGCCTATATTTCCTTATATTTTTTAACTTATTCAAGGTTTTCTATTAGAAAAAATGTAAGAGGCTCACCCAACTAAAGTTTCCTCTGACTTATAATTTTTATCAGCCTTGTATATATCCGAGTATGGTTCATATGTGGGAGGATCCTTTCTTTGAACCAACTAATATGTTTTTTAATAAGCAGACACAGGAAAGGGGTTAGGACAATAGATTTTTTAACTATAAAAGTAATGCAAACTCACCCACCACTCAACCTCAGAGACCTGACAGCTTCTGTTATAAGTTTATTATTATGTTTACAAATTGATCATGCATGTTTCTATTAAATGATCAAAATAACAAAACATAACAAAAAACAAAACATGACTAGCTGAGCATATAAGCCTGTGGAAAATATTTGAGCATGAGTAGATGAGCATTAGCTGATCATAGGAATTAAAGATGACAAGACAGAAAATAAGAAAACTGTAACAGAAGGAAAGGAATTCAGAAAACTAGGGCATGAACACACACACTAATTGTAAACTGTTATAAATTGTTATAAATGGGAAGAGATGATGTTACCAGATGATGTTTGGCTTGTATGAAAGAATTCTGTTCAATTATTCTTAACTAAATGCATGCAAAAATTCTGCAGGTAGTTGCATCCATGGCAAGAGTGACTTATGTTGCTCGCACAAGGAGAAGTGGCAGAAGAGTGACCAGGGGTGCCCAACTGTGATGCACCTCATCAGATGAAGAAAGAACAAGTGATGTCAATGTCACCAATGCTCCAAGAAATTTTGTTGACGATGACCATGTGGCTGAAGCTGATGTTGTGGCACCATCAGCCACAGAGCCACCGTCAACCACAGTCCAAGGTGCAATTTCAACTAAAAATATCAGCGCCATAAGAGGTTGGACAAAAGAAGAAATGTTAGCTGCAATTGACGACATAGAGTTCAATGGATATTATGTTCGGGCATCTGCAAAGAAGCATACTATTCCCCCTTCATCAATACATTATTGGATAAATGGGCTGACTCACACCAAACGTAGAGGGCCTGTTACAGTTATGACTGAAGAGGAGGAGGCCAAGGTGGTTGAGTGGTGTAAAGAAATGGCCCAATTGGGACATGGGCTAGAGTTGATACAACTCAAATCTACAGTTGCTCAAATCTGTCAAGGGAGGCCAAACCCATTCAAAGATGGGTTTCCTGGTAAATCATGGTGGTTTGGGTTTAAAAAAAGTCATCCAGACCTTGTATTGCGTACAACTGAGGGCCTTGACAGAGACAGAGCATTAAATTTTCACCCTACAATTGTATGTAAGTTCTATGACACTCTTTCTAGTGCATATGATAAACATTCTTATGCTGCAGACCATATATGGAACTATGATGAAACAGGTTTACAGGCGGGAAGGAATTGTGGCATGAGGGTAATTGCCAAAAGATGCAGCCGAAACGTGCCAAAGATTTTGCCTAAGAGCAAGGAATGGATAACCATTTTATGTTGTGTCAATGCAATTGGTGCTTCAATCCCAGGATTTTATCTTTTCAAAGGTAAAAATCAGTTGAAAAATTATATACAAAACTGTGAACCTGGAGCATGCATGGCTGCACATCCCCATGCATGGATGACTAAAGAGCTTTTTTTAAATTGGCTTTTCCACTTTGCTGCATCTGTGCCAGGTGGTGTCTCGCCTAATAACAGACACCTGTTGATATTAGATGGCCACGGAAGCCACATGGCTCTACAAACAATTGAAGAAGCATACAATTTGGGCATTGACCTTTTAACATTGCCCGCTCATACCACTCATAGATTGCAGCCACTTGATGTTAGTGTGTTTGGACCTTTCAAGAACTATTTCAGGTCAGAACGTGCTGCATGGATGGCAAAGAATCCAGGGGTTGAGGTCAAAAGGTTCGAGTTAGCAGAGCTTGCAAGTAAGGCTTTTAAAAGGGCTATGACACCATCAAATATCAAGGCTGGCTTTAGAAGGAAAGGAATATGGCCACTAAATTATGATGCTCTTATGCATGATACTGCTTGTAGCCAAGCTTTCCATGTGGATGGTCAGGAAGAAAGACATGAAGTGGAAGAAGAAGTAAATGAACATGATGATGTGGTTGCAGCTGATAATATAATTTCCCTCTCTCAAGGACAGTTATATGCTGGTGATGATGAGAAGGTATGTGAAACACAATATACTTGTCAGCAAATTCATGGCAACACTGTTGAACATGCAGTTGAGAATGCATATTTTGTTGAAACAGAAATTGCTGATATTGTTAATGCAGATTTAGTTCAAAATGAAAATGCTGATATTGTTAATGCAGAAAATGAAATTGTTGATATTGGGCATGAAATTGAAAATGACCAATTGTCATTGCCTAGCCAAGTAAACCCACCATCATGGCTGGCAGAAAAAATGATTAATTTGAACGGCCATAGTGTCTCAAGAACCAATGAACAAAGCATGAACATGCCTTCACAAGTGGCTGAATTGAATAGTGAAATTGTTCATTTTTTTGTGGACAATAGATCAATGGAAGAAGATAGAGGACATAATGAGGCAGCAGATGAAGAAAACAATATAGTTCAATCAAGTGCCACATATACTGAAGTGCCAAGCAATGACATGCAGGTGGGAGGGAGGGAGAAGTTACTTAGGCAGTTCTTAAAGCTACCGGTAGAAAGAGTGTCAATGAAAAAGAAGCAAGGAACAACCAATAGTCTTCGTTTTGGGTGAAGTTCACAGTTACTCACCTCTGAAGACTATATAAAGCTCCTTGTTGAGTCTGAAAATAAGAAAATGGAAATTCAGGAATTAAAACAGAAAAAAAAAAACATCAAGCCAAGGAGAAGAAGGCAGCAAGGGCTATTGCAGCACAACGTCGAGCAGATGAAAGGCTTGAAAGAGAGAGAGCAAGGCAAGAGAAGGAGCAACAAAAACAAATCTCAAGACAAGAAAAGGAAGCAAGGAAGGCTCAACAAATGCTTGAAAGGGAACAAGGGTTGACTCATATGGTTGACATAAATGCAAGCACAGTTGATGAGAATGAATCCAGGAACATGTCCAACACATTGGACAACATTGCAAATAATCCAACATTATTCCAAGACCTCATAAACATTCAAGTGCCTCAGTATCAAAATCGGGGTTTACCCACTTGCCTTATTCCTACCACAGGAGGTCTGAATTCAATGTATGCTCAGCACACACCTCCACTTAACGCAAGTGTGAGGTACGGGTACTCAATTCCTCCATGGTTGGAAGGGACAAATTGGTCTCAATTATATGGCAGCAATCAACCACCACCTAATCAAGCCTTCTTGGGAAGGCCAACCTACTTGGCTCAATCAGGAAACTCAGTGTTTGGCACTGAAGATTCTCAAGGCCATAAAGAATAGGAGTGTTAAATGTTTTTGGATGTAACCACATTATGATGTGGATTTTTGGATGGACTCTACGTTTGGTTTCAAATCGGTGATATGTTAGAATGATTGTGATAGGGCTGTCATATTGACATTTTTGAAGATTGTTTATGAAGCAAGATATCTTCCCAGCCATACTTTTATCACTTCCTATGCTTAAGGATATATCTGAAATGTAGAAAAACACATAGTGAATGTAATTTTGTCTTTCATAATTAAATCATTTCTTTTAGGAAAATAAGGTAGCCTAACAGCATAATCAAAACCAATATGGTTATATCTACCTAACATGAGATGTTAATCTAAGGGTTCAATAGATACAATCTCTTCGTACATCATTACAGGCAGCTAGTTGGATCCATTACCCAACTTCTATTTGTTGGGATCATCTCAAACAAGACTCCCAAAGTATGAATTTTGATGCCCTACTCTCCATAACTGTTGACGCCCTACTCTCCATATGTTGCAGTGTTTGACAAAGTAATTACTTTTTATCGTTCCATTTCAGGAATCCATGGCGCCATGGCGGCTTGTACCAGGGATTTATGAGAACCAAGTAAGACACTTAAAGTGTTTCTGGTAGAATAATTCGGTGTTACCAGAAACACAATAAGACACTTATTGTGTTTCTGGTAACACCGAAATATTCTACCATAAACACTTTAAGTGTCTTACTTGGTTCTCAGAAATCCCTGGTACAAGCCGCCATGGCACCATGGATTCCCGAAATGGAACAATTCAATTTGATTTACTTGTCAAACGTTGCAAGATATGGAGAGTAGGGCATCAATAGTTATGGAACCAATCTGGTTATATCTACCTAACATGAGATGTTAATCTAAGGGTTCAATTGACATAATCTCTTCATACTTCATTATAGGCATCTAGTTGGATCCCTTACCCAACTTCTATTTGTTGGGATCATCTCAAACAAGACTCCTAGTCTAACCTAACATCTAACTTTAATGTGGTTGAGTGCTTCTCATTGTACCTTAAGGTTAAGATATACTTTACCAACATAAGATACTACAAATCATTAGAATCGAGAGTAATTTCTTAATTAATTATATGAAGTGCTTTGAAACTATAAAGTTGAAACACATGCTACATCAAGCTGTTTGCAGTATTGACTGCATTTAACATCATCGCAATACATCCACTTTGTCATGGATGAGAAATGCACAAAAAGGTTATACGGCATGCACTCTTGTTAACTACAGGGCTTAGCTGGAGTATGCTACAAATATGTATTTTGAAATAGCAGAATAATGTTGAGAAGTCATTTGGATGCACTGAAAGAAGAAAGAAATGTCTCTAAAGGAAATTTCAGTAAAAGAAAAATGTCTCTAAATGTCTCAAAGTGCAAATGTTATATTCACTAGATAAATTCTAGATTTCCCTTCACTAGATTTCGGTGTGAAATGTCTCATCTTATATTCACTAGATTTCCCATGCATGGGCTGGAAGTGACACTTAACAACATGAATAAACAATGGCAGCCATTTTTGGAAACAATGTCATCACCAGATGATACAACTAAGGAAAATGAATAACAGTTAGTAGCAACAGAAAATGCAACAGAGCAAAAGAAATAATAGTAGCATGAATAAAAACTCTCACCTTTTCTATAAATATTCAGTTATATATACTTGGGTGCTTTTAAAGTCTCGAGACTGTTCTCAACTGATTCTGAAACTGATGAGCAAGGCTGCTCAATGAGTGATTCTTAAACTAATGAACAAGGGTGTTGAATGAGTGCATGAGAAATACAGATTCAATGATTCCATGGCAGCCATTGGAGCAGAGTTCAGACAATAAAGGATTCAACATGTTGTTTTCCCCATCAGTTCTGCATGTCAATAGACCTTTTCTTTTCATTTTAGAAGACTTTATGTTCACTCAACCTGCCCTTCCTAGCCACTACTTCCAAACTTGGGTTCTGAGATCTCATCACCACTAATGTCAAAGCATAATCAAAATCCCAACAAGAGTATAAAGGATTTCCCATACTAGTCGGTGGAAGTTTGCATTCCAAAATTTGATTCTTAGAACATTGTTCAATGAATTTTGCTCGAAAATCCCTAAAGGAAAATGTTTCAGACTTTTCAATTTGGTTCCAGCACAAACATTGAATGATTTCGGTTAAATTGAAAAGCAGCTTTCACACAGTGGAAGTAGACAGACGGAATCTTCAACCTACATTAACCTAGAATCTGTGCATTTTTTGCGTGGGAAGGAGAGCATTTTCTTTCCCACACAAGCATCTGGGAGTCCGTTACCAGGTTGAAAATCCCTATATTATTCCTCAGAACAATCCAGGATAAGGGGATTGAGAATACAAGCTGGTAGAGCAAGCTAACAACATCAGCAGCACGATGGCATGAGACATCAGTTTGTCTAGAAACAACCTATGAGTACTAGGGTCAATACCTGTAGGATCCAGCATTATTCCTCCCCAATTAGGTATGCTGCAAGAATCACTTGAAGTAACCCTTTATACGCACAGAGCACACAGATCCATAGGAAAAGCCTGAGAATGCGAGTGTAGCTACAATTGACAATTGCAGTAAGTCAATGGCAAATCTGCAACACTGGACAGAAACAATCAGGTGGGAAGCCTTCTTGGCCTATGCTCAGTCAGCCTGCAAAGGCTGCAACCTTGATTAAACGTAGGCCACTGGAAGGATTTGTCCAGGACAATGAAGTTCAGCAGCAGATTCCTCAAGCAAGCAGCAGGAAACAAGACTGCAGCAGCTAAAATCTTAATGAAATTGCACCAACATATGATCTGTAACAGAAAAGGCAGTACTGTAGAGGTGAGACTATGATTTCTAAGCTTCCACCCAGGATATATGAAGGCATGGGACTACTTTCAAAAGTGTCTACAGCAAATATGTGCTTCCTACATTAATAAAAAGCCTGCAGTTTATGCTCCTTTAGTCCAACTTGTAGGACAAAAGCCATTGGCTGAGACACTGTAAGAATTGATTAGAACCAAATGGTAATCACGAAAGTATTTGCAACAGCCTTATCATTATTTATTAACACAATAAAACCACGGTGGTCATACTGTACTTTAATGGCTGCCCATATGCAACTAAAAAAGCACCTATACTACATATAACACAAGTGGGGAGAAGTATCCTTTCCCCTTAGCTTCTATATAATAGTTACATCCCTTCACAAAATAAGCTAGTTGTTCATCATAAATCTGCATACCAAACAGCCTTAGAAGTTCATAAAACCAGTATCTCGGCAAATATACATACAACCAAGTATTGTAGCAAACATAGAGGTATACAGATGCATATCACAGAATCGAGAAAGGCACATGTGCACAAAAACCCTAGACCCTAAACTACATAGGAAGAAGAAATCACAGTGACAAAACCAGTGCCATGAACAAACAGGCCGAAGAAGAGCTAAATTGAACCGAAGTAGATTGGTAGTGTTCATAAACACATGTTTTCAAGTGTTGAAAAACACAACAGTGAGCTGGTAGGAATTATTTTCCTACCAGGAGGTGAAGACGCCACGCCAAATGCAGAGGAAAACATCGATGTAGGAGCGAACTGACAACCAGAGCTCGCCACAGTTTGGAAATCCCTGCAAAACCCTCGAAAATAGCATAAATTAGCCAAAATCTCTGTAAAAACCCTTGAAAATGCAAGAAACACAACTTCTGCAAAAATTACACTCGAAAAAACCTTCAAAAACGATAAATTACCTTAAAATCATGGTACTTATGCAAACCAGTAGAGGGGACGAAGCCGTCAACATATCCCCACAGCATTGAGCAGTCGAGGAGGGCAATTTGACAGTGGAGGAGCAAGCTATGGCGGTCGCAGGAGCCAAAGGCGTCCACCGCAGGGCGCAGGAGCAACATCAACGAAAGAGCCCTAAACCAACAAAGCATCCGAAGACCAACAAAATCCGACCACATCTGTTCAACAATGGACGCAGGCATGCACCAGCACTGGCGACACAGTGCGCAGCCACCGGCGGAGCTCTCTGAGCAACTACCCGCCCCGAACAGAAATGCAAAGGGTGAAGAACCCATGTTGCAAAACAGGTAAAGTGAAACCCTAGAAGTACAGCGGTAAAGCGAATTTAAGTCTCTCACCCACCAAGACACGTCAACGAGCAGAGCTGGCAAGTGTCGTACAAGGTCTGTGGTGCTGGCCACGTGGTTTGGGGACGTGGAATGGAGGGTGCCAAACAACTGGCGTCCCTCCCCTAGCAGGATGATGGAGAACCACAACCCGAAAGATGGCATACAATTTAAAACAACTACTGTTTGGCTTATGTAACTACCAATGAAATTAAAGCGAGTTTAAAGAGCCTCTGACAAATGTACATCATCAATTCAAAGCTGCCCATGAGAGCCTAAATATCTAATAAATACATTGTACACTCCTGCGTCTAAACTACCTACAAAGTGGTCGATTTGTGTAGAAGAGTATGGATACGACATTAAATCATAAAGATGAAATTAAAATCATGCTACTTAATAGAAATCTCTATCAGAGCACCAACATATGCATGAATATGTTGGCAAACTAATTATATGCACGGAGAGATTGGAAATGCAGCATCAATCCATGCGAAAATTGCCTATATGCAAACCACACAAATACAAGCATATTGTTAGTTTTTATTTACATTGCTCATGCTTATTCATGAAAGCATTTAAATACATATTTATGACATTTAGCAAGAGAATATAAAAAGTTAGATGGAATAAGTTAAAACGTTTCCGAATTGTAGTTGTTATGTAAAATGTAGGTCGGTTATGGAAAATTATTTACAATAATATGATTAGCTTTATATAGTTTTAAATGGTTGGTAAATGTTGATATACATTGATTTATTATAAAATTTTAGTGTATAAAAATCCATAAAATAATTTATAAATTTTGATTAGATTATGAAAAATTATGGCAGAAATTTTTGTTATAGATGTCAAAACATCAAGATTTTGGGTGCCCCATGAATTGATGGTGCTGAATCTATTTCTACTATCAAATAAAAGATTCAGACGCTCCAACTACTTGATTTTTTTATTTTTTTTCCCTGTAAAAAGTTGTCATTCCATTATAAATATCAAATTTTTTATTATACTTAACCTAGACATGGTATTAGGCATTCAATTTTTCTTTGATTGTGTATAGTTTGTCTTTGACCAAAAATTCTGTAACTTATCCATAATTTAACATTGAGAATTCAATTTTTCTTATTTTTATTATTATTTAAAAAATTTTATTTGTAATTATTATAGACTCTTTAGTAACTTCCATTTCTGCTAGTTACTCATTTTTGTTTTTTGTTTATTTAAATTTTTAATTTTTAATTTTTTTCCTTTTTTAATTATTTCAATTTTCATTAATTATAGCTTTTTCTTCTTATTTCCAATTTATAATAACTCATTATTATGTTTAAAATATATTTTCATAAAAATTATATATATATTATAAAAAACAAAAAAAAAGGTAACCATATATATGTGAAAGTGTATATATGTTAATAAACCATATTTCCTAATTTTTTATGACCCCATTCAAGAATACAATATTTTATTAGTTTTATTTATTTATTTTTGTGATGAAATTTTTGTCTTTATTTTAATTAAATTATATTTAAGCTAAGCTGCATGTACTCACTACTATGTAACCCATGTTTTATAATATATCTCACATTCTCAAGAAAACCTAAATTATAATTTTATATAAGGTTTCCAAATTCAAGAGGGTGGAAGTTAGTTATTATAGTTAATGCAACCATATTAAGTATAATGGACATATATTACAAAACCAAAATCCCTTATTTAATAGTAATGTTAAGGAAGGGTGTATTTGGGAGGGCGGGAGCTGTCAAATTCATTGACACTTGGATCCCGTTGAGGCATTTTAGGTGTTAACTGTAGCGGTCTGAGGGGTTTTTTGTTGTGAATCTGAAAACTTAGTGTTGTTGTTGGTAGGTATTTTTTTGATGAGATGGACAATTAACTCGTGGATTACTCTGTGGACCTGTTAGAATCGGTGGCTATTTGGACAAAATATCTAGCTAAGAAACAGGGAATGAAGCTTCTGGTGGTAGAAGGGTTGCCAGAGCTAAAGTTATTCTCCCCAATGCCATCTACGCTGGAAGTTTTCAAAGACTCCTAACCTCAGCATTTTGTAGAAAAAAAAATTTCGTCTAAACGTAAAAGCTCTCTAGGGTTTCGCCGGTATTGGGGTTTGGAGTATCAAATTTGGGATTATATGAAAACTCTCTTGAATGAGAACATGATGCCCTCCCCAACCACCCACCTCTTCCTTGAACAATGTTTAAGAACTAGTATTTCGTATGGACTGGTATCATAGGACCCTAAGCGGATTGAAGCAATGGAGGTAACTGAGTATGTTATAGGTCCCGACTCATCTGCAGATAAAAAATTGGAAGACATGGGGGGGTGGTGGAGAACAAACTGGCATAATTTCAAAGGGGTCTAAAAAAACCCATGTGGGTATAATATTTGACCTGCCCAGTGGATTTTTTATTGGAATATTTGTGGCTGTTTCTTCAACTTGCTGGGAGGATATTACATTTAGTGAAGTTGAAGCAAACCCTAACGCTTCCCTGGATACCGTGGATGAAGGTATTCATAAAAAATGGAGAAAAAATAAGAGAGTACTAAAGTGAAAGAGCGAGGGCACCTATTTTTTATTGGAGAAGGTATTAAGCTGGATGAAGCAATGGATACAATGGATCAAGTATTGGTAGGCAGAGTTCTAGGGTGGAATTATACATCAACTCATTTGAAAAGGTGGGTTATGAAAATTTGGGGCCAAGTTTTAGATGAATTTCCACTAGTGGTTACGGTGACAATGGGTTGGTTTTCCCTATGTTTCAAGAAGGTCGAACACACATCTTGGGTTTTGTCTAGCTCCCATCATGCTAAAAAGATGTTCACTGCTTTTCGACCATGAGTGGGAGCAATTAGGGGCGGGTTCGATATGGGTTAGGGTTTTTGGTTTACCTCTTCCATTTTGGGTGGAAGATGTATTCAGAAGGATTGGGGATGATTTAGGGGTCTTTCTGGATTATTATAATACTTTTTAGGAGACCGTAAAAATGGATTTTCCTGAATACTGGTTCATCTTGACACCAGGGAGAGTTTGGTGGAAAGTTCGACACGTTTCCCTATTATCCCCTCTATCATCCCTTTGTGGCCCCTAATGTGCGTTCCCCGTAAACGGTAGATTTTTCGGAGTCTGATTCGGGTCATAGATATAAACAGAGATATTTAGCCAAAAATCGTGTTCTGTCGGAGGGGCGGCGAGGCAGGGAAGGGGCTATAGGTCCTTCATCACCTACAAAATATACTAAATTTCACAGAGGAAGACAATCATATAAGTATTATATCTTGAAATCTATTCATAAAGCCAATGTGGATATCGTAGAGTGTAGACTGTTATCAATAGATGGGGTTCTTAGAGCAAGATGCATCCTCGATGTCCTCTCTTGATGGAGTGGTTGTCTTTTAATTGCAGGGGGATGGATAGCGCCACCAAAAAGCTAGCTCTTAGGAGTCTTATCGATTCTGAAAGGTTGGACATTATATTCTTATAGGAAACGTTGGGGAATAGTTTGGATGTAGTTTATTTTTTAGAGTCTGTAGTGAAGGGATGGTATTTTTATGCGCTAGAGGTAGATCTAGAGGTATTTCCATAGGAATCAACTGTAGAATGATAAAGATCATGAATGTGTGGGGTAGAGAAAGATTAATTCGGTTGATGTGGACTCTAAATAATTAGGTATGGAAGTGAGGATGGTAAATATTTATGGACCATGTCAAAATCGAATGGCTTTCTGGGAAGAAATTATGAGGTTGTCACTCATGCAGCCCAATAACATAATATTGGGTGGGGATTTACATTTTTCTTTGGGTATTATATAATCTTGGGGGGGTCACGCCCAGATGGACTCACTCTCTAGTTTTTTTGAGCATTTATTGGAAGCCAAAAAAATTATTTATATTGAAGTGGTGCGCCTCAAGCCCACCTGGAGAAATCAGAGGATTTGTAATGTTATGTTATCTAGGAGACTTCAAAGGTTTTTAATTAATGAATCATTAATGGAAAAAGTTGCATCAATCAGATAATGGGTATGATAGGGAGGTATATATTATCATTCGCCTATATTCTTAGAAGTTGTTGGAATCTCTCTGAAGCCACAAGAACCCTCTAAATTTAATGCTACATAGCTAAAATATTTGGAGTTACCGGGGTTTGTAAAGGAATCTTGACAATCATGCTTACTTAATGAGAATCGGTCAACAACGCAAAATTTGGCCATCAATTTATCAAGGTTAAAACATAAGACTATTGAGTGGGTTAAAAATAAAAGAAGAAAGGAGGATGAATCACTCTAGACAATTGAGGCAAAACTAGCTAAATTAGAAGATCCCAACAGCGATGGATATGATAATCTGAAATCAAAATTACACATTACCCAATTCGAGGCACAAAAACGAAGGTTGTTGGAGGAAATAGAGGAAACATGGCAACTAAGAAGTAGGGCTATATGGTTACAGGAAGGAAGCCAAAAAGAGATTAACACTATTTGGTATTTGGAAGACAACATAGGTTTAGAGGTACAATATTTTAGGTATTTGGAAAATTTTTGATCACAACACTTAGGGTATTTGTTTAAAGCTCCAAGGGAAGCATCACTGGCTAAAATAATTAGGGTTTCCAAGTATTTTTCCTCTCTTTATAGACGATGAATTAAAGAAATAATTGAAAACGTCAGTCACCATGGGTGAGCTTGAGTCTACTCCGAAGTGGTTTAAAAATGACAAAAGCCCAGGCCCGTATGGGTGGCCAGTAGAATTCGTTCTTGCATTTTTTGATCTCATTTAGAAGGACATGCTAAAAGTGGTTGAAGAATGCAGATCGATGGGAATATTTTATGATTCTTTCAGTGCCACCTTTATTGCATTAATACCAAAATATGATAATCCAAATAATTTAATGATTTTTGTCATATTTCCCTATGTAAATCCATTTAAAATATCATTTCCAAAATTATTGCAAACCATATGAAGCCTATCCTATATTCGTATATCTCCAAAGAAAAATTTACTTGTATGGAAAATCCTCAAATTCAAGAAGCCATAGGCATTGCAGAAGAGGGTCTCCACTCCTTAAAAGTAAAAGATATGAAAGGTATGATCCTTAATATAGACTTATAAAAATCCTATGACAAGACCAGCTAGTTGTATATTCGGATGTTGCTAACACATTTAGGATTCCAAAATGATTTCATTAACTTTATTATGTGTTGCATAACATATGTTTCTTTCAGTATTTTCATTAATGGATCAAAAAAAAAATTATTTCAGGTTGAACGTGGTAGGTGGCAAGGTTTCCCACTATCTTCTCCATATTTTTGTCAGTTATGGAAGGCCTAAGTAGACTAATAGTTGCTGAGAGAATTCAAGGGTGATCAAGGTGTAAAAATTATCGATAATATTATTTTGACTCGTATATTATTTGTAGATGATGTTATTATAATTATGAATGGAGCTATCATTGACTCTTATTCCTTTAATAACATCATTCAGATATTTTGTGAGGCCAGAGTATCCAGAGAAACAAGGAGAAGTCTACGTTTTCTAAAATAGGATGCTCTTATACTGAATTGATATATTCTCATAATCATTTCCCTTTTCAGATCTTGCAAATCAAGGAAGGCTATAAATATTTAGAATTAAGGCTTAATCCTAATAATTTTAAATTAGCCCACTAGATTTTTCTCATGGAAAAAATACAAAGTCGAATAAACATATTGTATCACATATGGCTCTCAAGAGAGAGGCGATTGGTGCTTGTCAACTCAGCGTTGGAGGCCATATTTGTTTATTGGATATCTTTAGCTTGGATCCCGAATGAAATTCTTCATAAAATCCAAAAATTCTATTGTCTATTCCTATGGAGAGGTAAGAAGGAATTTCGAATATTTGCATGGGTCAAATGGGATCACATTGCACTTGCCAAAAAATGGGGAGATGGGGGATGAAAAACATCTACTGTTTATCTAAATCATTGGTAGGTAAATTTTGTTGGTAGCTGATTACCTTGAATATTCTATGGACATAAGTAGTGATTAGGAAATATATTAGCCTTATCTCAATTGCGGAATGGATTTTTTTACCAGTATGGAGTAGATAAAATGTTTCAATGATATGCAGGGCGGTCTTAAAATATTTTGGTTACATTAGAGTTGGATTGGCCTGGAGAGTTGGATATGGAATAAAGGTTTTTATTAGAGTAGATTCATGGTATGGAAGTGGAAATGCACACTTTCTCCCTCTTGAATTGGTGCAATTTCTGGCTGGCGAGGGGAAAATGACCCTTGATCGGAATGCATATCAAGACAACTTGACAACTTTTGGGCAAAAATGGTTATCCACATAAAAGCTTCAAATTCCATATCACTTGCACTCGGTTTGGTATCAATTTATGAATTTTCTCCAGGAAACACGTGCCTGAATACAGGACCGCAATGATGAGCTCATCTGGTCCCTGTATCCCCATGGTAGATACATTCGAAAATTGGGCTATCCATCTATCTATGCATATCATGAACCTAAAAACTGCTCATCGAGGTGGCACTCGTTATGGAAGCTCAAAGCCCCAAAAAACTAAAATATTTTCATGTGGTGCCTTCTAAAAATAAAATCCCAATAGGGGATGATTTGAGAAGTAGAGATTTCCAAGGTATGTTATGGTGTGTAATGTGCCAAAGTAGTGAGGAATCGATAGATCATTTATTTCTTCAATGCTCTTTTTCTGCACAAGTTTGGAACCTCGTATATCAAAATTTGGCTATTAATATTAGATGGAAAGTAAAATGTATAAATGAGACATGGGAATCATGGTAGGATTTTCCTAAACCTATAAAACTAAGGAATCTCACTCTACTGGTCTGTTGGGGAATCTGGTTAGGTAGGAATAAAAAAAAACTTAAGAGACTCAAAATCCCTGGCCATTATCGGTGCTCAATAGGTGAACATCTATAATATGATCCCAGAGGGTGAAAAAAGGTAGAAGACTCGAAATATCCACTCATAATATATAGAAAAATAAATATTGTGGGATTATTTTGATGGTTATGTACACCAATATGGTTGAGGTGGTGGTGTTGTTTTATTATTAAGTGAGGATCATTCATTTAAAATGAAAATGGGATTTGGTAGGGGTACAAATAATTATGATGAAATAAAAATTATTTGTATTTTGCTTCTTCTTTTTTCCTTGAGAAAGATTGCCGACAACTTCAAATATTTGGTGATGCCAAAATCATTATAAATTGGTTTAATCAATTGTCAAATTGTCACGTGCACACATTCAAGAATATGATGGAAGATATTTTATCAATAAATTCCCAATTTAACTTAGTGATCCGTCGTCATATTTATACGGAAATGTTGGAAATTTCTGAATATTTCAAACAAATAGAGGAAACAAAGTTCCTCAACTAAACACTGAGATTTAATGATAGATATGTGGACAGAGATATGGAGTAAAGCTCTATTTCACTAAGCATAAAAATGACTATTACAAAATAAAATCTTTCATTAGAACTACAGTTCTGGAATACACAAAATACTCCTTACTGTGTTTTTTTCACTTTCTGCTTTTACACAGATTTCAGTTGTGGCAACACACAATCTCCTTCATGGCAACACCTTGTTCTAGTTGCGGCAACACATAGTCAGTTGTAGCAACACACAGAGATGCTTTTTTGCTACAAAACATAGTGTTTCAGACTTCCTCCATTTGTTTCTCTCTTTCTTCTTCTCTGCTTCTCTCATTCTCTATCTATCTAACCTTAAAACTACTGTTGTCTATTACATATATATGTTGAAAACACATCATGACTTAAAATTTTTAATAATAAAAATATCTTTTGTTCTTATCATCCTTTTAAATGCAGTAAGGCGGTGGGAGATAACGTGGTGCCCTTTGAAAAAAAAAAGTCGGATGTTGCAGGGATTTTAACCCAGAAAATTTAATGCACAATGCAGTGCAAAAATGAGTCATGACTTTGCGGCATCTGTCCTTCTGAAATATCAACAAAAATCAGATTTGTGTCCACTTGTTTCAGATTGTAGTTGGAATTAATTTCCAACACTCCCCCTTAATTACACCTGCTGCTATCTTGCATACCCAGACATTCTCTGATAATCAAAATTTTTTTTCCCTAATGGTTTTGTCAAGATGTCAGCAAACTGCCCCTCTGTTATGCAATGTTGCAAAAAAATTTCACCATTGCTCACCAGCTCTCTGATGTAGTGATACTTGGTATCAATGTGTTTCGTTCTCTTGTGAAACACTAAATTCTTTGACAATGCTATCGCTGAGCTATTATCATAATAAATTGTTATGCCTTTTACCTGTTCATGACACAAGCTCCTCAACATTCTTCTCATCCAAACTGCTTGACATGCTATTGCTGTAGCTACCACATACTCTGCCTCTACTGTTAATAAAGCCACAATTGGTTGCTTCTTGGAAGCCCATGAAATGGCTCTCGATCCCATATGAAACACATATCCAGATGTGCTCTTCCTATCATCTACACTTCCAGCCCAATCACTGTCAGTGTAACCAATCAATTCAGAATCTTCAGATGAGGAATAGTAAATACCATAACTCTTCATTCCATTCACATACCTTAGAATCCTCTTAGCTGCCTGCCAATGAGTCTCTTTCGGTCTTTCCATAAACCTGGAGATTAAACTTACAACATGCAAAATATCTAGCCTAGTTGCAGTCAAGTACATGAGGCTGCCAACTATGCTCTTGTACACCTTTGGATCAAAATCCTTGTTGTTGTCTTCTTTGCTCAATTTCAACCCCATGACAGTTGGTGTTACAGTTGCTTTACTGTTGTGCATGTTGAATCTTTTCAACACTTCTTCAACATGTTTTGCTTGGGAGATAAAAATTCCATTTTCACTTTGTTCTACCTCTATTCCAAGAAAATATCTCAAAGAACCCAAATCAGTCATTTCAAATTCACTCTTCATGAGTGCTTTAAAATTAGCAATGAGAGAAACTTCATTTCCAGTAAATATTAAATCATCTACATATAAAACAATAATAAGAATCTTACCATTATTTTATTTTATGTAGAGTGTGGTTTCTCCATCACATTTTTCAAACCCATTTTCAATCAGGTAAGCATCTATCCTGTTGTACCATGCTCTCGGTGCTTGCTTTAGCCCATAAAGAGCTTTCTTCAACTTGCATACTTTGTGCTCTTGGCCTTCAATTTCATAGCCTGGAGGTTGTTCAACATATACCTCTTCTTTCAAAACTCCATTTAGGAAAGCATATTTCACATCCATTTGGTAAACCTTCCATTTGTGTTGTGTTGTTCTGGACAACACTATTCTCACCATTTCCATCCTTGCAACAGGTGAAAAGGTTTCTTCATAGTCCCTTCCTTGTTGCTACATGTAGCCTTTCACAACAAGTCTTGCTTTGTGCCTTTCAATCTTGCCTTCAGCATTGCTTTTGGTCTTGTAGACCCATTTTAATCCAATGACTTCTTTACCTTTAGGGAGGTCCACTAACTCCCATGTATTACTCTTTTCTATTGCACCAATCTCTTCGTTAATTGCTTCAATCCATTTTTCTTCTTTTATAGCTTCTTCAAAATGAATTGGGTCATTAACATGACAATACAAAGAAAATAAAGAATTAAGAACAACATTATCACTTACCTCTTCTTGTTCATAAATCTCACTCAGATTTTTGAATCTCGGTCTTCTTGGTGTACTTGGAGTTCCACTTGAACTCGAGGGAGTTTCAGTTCCTTGTGGTGTGCTTGAAGGAGCACTTCCTTGATTTCTCAAGGCTGTTCTATTTCCAGTTTGTGGTGTGGTTTGTTGTGCTTGTGGTGGTGGAGGAGGAGCCACCAAGGAGGGGTTATTCCCTGTTGTCCCTTCCTCTTCTTCTTCATGAGACACACATGTCTTCACACTCACTGTTTTCTCTAAACTTCCATCCCAAGCTTCTTCTTCAATGAACTACACATCTCTGCTTATAATAAACTTCTTGGTGGATGGGTTATATAGTCGGTATGCCTTTGACTCATCACTGCATCCAACGAGGATACACTTCTCCCCCTTGATGTCAAGCTTCTTTCTTAGCTAATCTGGAATGTGTGCATAAGCCACCGAACCGAATACTCTCATGTGGGTGACAAACTGCTTTATGCCGCTCCATGCTTCTTTCATTACTCTTTTCATCACAGCTTTGGTTGGGCATCTATTCAAGATGTATGCTACACAATTGACAGCTTCAGCCCAATACTCATTTGGCAAGTATGTTGCCTTTAGCATACTTCTGACCATGTCCATGATGGTCGTTTTCTTCCTTTCAGCAACACCGTTTTGTTGTGGTGTGTACCGTGTGGTAAAATTATTTTGAATGCCATTCTCCCTACATAAACGTAGGAAATATTTGGAGATGTATTCTCCACCTCTGTCAGTTCTCAACACTTTGATGTAGTGCCCACTCTGCTTCTAAACATGAGCTTTGAAGTGGAAGAACTGTTCAAACACTTCACTTTTTTGTTTCAAGAAATACACCCATGTCTTTTTAGTGTAGTCATCTATGGATGTCAAAACATATTTTTTGCCAGCTAAATATGGTGTTTGCATTGGTCCACATAAATCTGAGTGGACAATCTCTAAGGGTGCCTTTTCCCTTATACTCTTCCCTACTAGAAAGCTTTCTCTGTGTTGTTTTCCCAAGATGCAGCCATCACAAAGGATGTCCGGTTTTTCAATCAGTGGTAAACCTTTTACCATTCCCTTCTTGTGCAATAATTTCAGGCTTCCAAAATTGAGATGTCCAAATCTCAAGTGCCATAACCAGTTTTCATCTTTCACTTCCTCTTGAAAGACATCTTGTGTTACAGCTGCAACTTTTCCACTTTCTTTTAATTCTACTCTGAGCTTGAGAGGAAACATCCTATTGCTTGTCATCTGCACCTCTGCAATGACTTTCTTGCTTGGAGGTATGTCCATGATTGTGCACGCATCATATTTGAAGAATACATTGTAGCCCTTGTTTATGAGTTGTCCTATGCTCAAAAGTTTACATTTCAAGCTAGGTACATAATATACATTTGGCACAAACTTCTGTTCTCCATTTCTTGCCATGATACTTACTCTGCCTTTTCCCTTGATAGAGATATTAGTATATGTTCCTGTTGTTACTTCAGATTTAACATTTTCATCCAGATTGGCAAACATTGTTATGTTTCTAGTCATGTGGTTACTGCAACCTGAATCTAAGAACCATACTTCATCTTGTCTATCTTGTGCTACATTATATGTCAACAACACATTCTTTTGGTTCTTTTCTTCTTTTGTAAAACTAGCATTTTTCCTATTATTCATGTCATTTTTCTTTTTCCTACATTCATTGGCATAGTGCCCATATTTTTGCAATAATGACATTGGACTTGGGATTTGTCATACCTTTGTCCATGTGCTTGATTTTGGCTTGAGCCTTCATTCTAGTATGATTTTTTCCCCTTCCATTCGAACTTGCAGGGCTGTTTCTTCCTTTGTTTTGGCTTCAGCCTCTTCCTCAATTGCTTGATCTTCCTTGACCTCTATTTCGGCCAAAAGACATTTTAGTCTTAAAATATTGTTCCAATGAGGAATCTGATCCTGTATTCAGTCTGTGTTCATGAGACATTAGGGATGCACTAAGTTCATCCACTATATATAATGAGATATCCTTTGTCTCTTCTATTGCCACTACTATGGCATCAAATCTTGAGGGTAAAATTCTCAAGATTTTCTGCACTATTCTTCTCCCTTCAAGTGTCTCTCCATGAGACCTTATTTGGGCAACCAACCTAATAACATGAGTGAAGAATGAGTTTATATTGTTAGACTCTTTCATACAAAGAGTTTCAAAATCTCTCCTCAGCATTTGCAGTTTTGCTGTCTTCACCTTCTCCATGCCTTAATAGGCCGTTTTGAGAATATCCCATGCATCCTTAGACTTTGTTGCTGCTGCAATCCTTGGGAAAATACTCTCACATAATGATTGAAAGAGATAGAAGAGGGCTTTGGAGTCCTTCTTCCTATTGTCTTTCAACAAGTCTCTTTCTACTGCTGTCAAAGGAGCCAACGTTGTTGCATCTACTGGTTCTCGGTAGCCATTCTCAACTAGCTCCCATATGTCCTGTGAAGCAAACAAGGCTCTCATAGTAATAGAAAAATATTCATGATTCTTCCCATTAAACTGTGGAAGTTGGGGATTCATCAAGCTGGTGCCTGTTGCTGCCATTGTAACTATGTAAACAAACAATGTTCTTGACTGAGTTAAACAAATAGAAGCTTTCTCTTTGCTAGAGAAATCCACTTCAAAAACCTTCTTAAAACTTCTGCAGTGAAGAGCGATCTCTACTCCATTCATTGAGTGCCTAGACTAGCTTTGATACCATGCTGGAAAATTTGATAAATGGCATGCTCTGATACCATGTTGGAAATTTCTGAATATTTCAAAAAAACAGAGGAAACAAAGTTCCTCAAATAAACACTAATATTTAATGATAGAGATGTGGACAGAGATATGGAGTACAACTCTATTTCATTAAGCATAAAAATGACTATTAAAAAATACAATCTTTCATCAGAACTATAGTTTTGGAATACAAAAAATACTCCTTACTGTGTTTTTTTCACTTTCTGCTTTTACACAAATTTCAGTTGCAGCAACACACAGTCTTCTATTACGGCAACACACAGTCTCCTTTATGACAATAACCTGTTCCAGTTGTGGCAACACACAGAGTGTTCCTCTATTGTTTCAAACACACAGTCAGTTGCAGAAACACACACATAGTCAGTTGCGACAACACACCGATCCAGTTGCGGCAACACACAACCTGTTGCAACAACACACAGAGATGCTTTGCTGCTACAAAACACAGCATTTTAGACTTCCTCTGTTTTCTGCTCTCTATCTTCTTCTTTTCTTCTCTGCTTATCTATCTGTCTAACCTTAAAACTACTGTTGTCTATTACATATATATGTTGAAAACACATTATGACTTAAAACATCAAATAATAAAAATATATTTTGTTCTTATCAGCATTTTAAATGCAGTACGGTGGTGGGAGATAACGTGGTGCCCTTTGAAAAAACAAAGTCAGCTGTTGCAGGGATTTTAACCCAAAAAATTTAATGCACAATGGAGTGCACAAATGAGAAACGACTTTGCGGCATCTGTCCTTCTGAAATATCAACAGAAATCAGATTTCTGTCCACCTGTTTCAGATTGCAATTGGAATTAATTTCCAACAGGAAAGAAATTAAGTGTCCAACAGCTTCTCCATAAAATAAACACAAGTATTTGGTACTTGAATGAGATCTTAACAGAACAGTCGGTATTTCTATCAATATAATCACTTCCCATTTATTGAAAATTAATCTCAGAAGGAAACATCTACACGAGTCATATCAGCATAATATGGACATATTTTTGTATATTTTTTATTATAGAGATGATACTATGATGATGATTGAGTTATATTATTTCTTTGTATCTTTGTTTCTAGACTGATACTAGATCTATCATATTTATATTTCTTGGGATATGTTTACAATGGTGTGATTTTCTATGGTTATTTTTTTAGAAATGTTTCTTTCAAGCATTTATAATTGGTAATTTTCAATATTATATATAATAAAAGTTACGATTTTTCTTTCGGAATATATATATATATTCAAAAAATCAAGTGACAATATTCTCAACCATGGATATTCACTTCAAGTTTCAGACTAAAATTTTTAACTTATAAATAGGCTTTGTTACAATACAAAGCCCTAATATAGTGGCTTATGAGTATCGCATGCCCCAAAAAGTATAACTCATTTTATAAGACACTTTTTCATATCATATTTTTTTTAATTAATCAATTTGATTAAAGGTCATAATTATTTTTAGATAAATTTCAAGCTGAAATTATGGAAACTACTAAATATGTTCTGAAATATTATGTAGAATTTAAATCTCTAACATCCATCTAATAATTATGAACAACTTAATTAAAGTTATGAAAACCCTATTCCAAAATAATCAAACATATCAATATAGAAATACAGTTAATAATATAATATATTCATCTATTCATAATATTTTGGAAGAAAATATACAATATCTAACTAAATGTTTATAAAAACATTTTCTTTTTCTTCTAAATTCGTAAAATTGGAAACAAAGTCTAGTCACTGATTGGTAGGAATGATGGGAAATTATGATAGCTTTCTGTTGATAAATGTTATGACATCTAAACACCATCTTAATGCTCTTGTTATTATAGACCAAACCGGTGAGACCAAACCCGTGAGAAGGAAGGTGATCGAGGTTTTGTGAGTGTTACAGTTTTCTTTTGATTAGTTGTAATTGCATATCTCACTAATGCAATAGTTTAAAATATGAATGATTGCATATTTGTATCTATAAATATATAATTGATTATAAACTCTTATTTTTATTTTCTGTAGCTACACTAGATTTGACAAAAAACCATGTATATAAGTGTATATATATATTACTAAATTACAGTAGTAATATTACTGAAAATCTAAGAACATACCAATAAACCTTTAATGAAAAATAAATTTCCTTAGAAATATAGAAATATATAAATATAACGAGAGTAAGGTTCAAAATAAAAACAAGGGTGTAAAGAAAGAAAATTGGAAGAAATAAACCACAGATGAAGTCTTCTTAGAAATTAACATTGAAGGTGAGTAAGGAAATTGGAATTATGTAAAGATGCATTATTTATTATAGTAAAAATTTGTGAAGTTGCACAGTAACATGCTAACTGAACATGCACAATATTATGTTCATCAAATATAAAGTGAAAGGCTCCATATGTACAAATAAACTTATGGGGTGGAAACATTAAGCATACCCATGAAGCAGGAAATTAAATAAACCACAACCAACAACATGCATGTAATATTTATATATATATCATATACAAATGAATAAAATTTTAACCCTAGTTTTAATTGCCAGAATTGTTGTGAAGGACTTCCTAAATATGAAGAATATTTCGATATATATATATATATATATATATATATATATATATATATATATATATATATATATATATATATATATATTATAAAAAAGGATAAACCCTTAACCAGGTGCCTCCAAGTTGTATCAAAGATATTATATGCATTCATACATAAAATTAGAGGGGTCATAGCCTCATAATTCCTTTAATCATTTATGTAGAGGAGCTACCTTTCGACCAAAGAAAGAGATAGCTATCATTTCCCATTGCACACCTTTGGAAATTAGCAAGTTGTTGCAATGCCTAAACCGTGGCAGGAAACAAAGGTTACATAAGAACTTGTATTCAATGTTAGAAGACCATCTAATATTTAAACCCATACAAATCCTTCCATCAAAATCTTGATAAGGCCCCACTCTCATGGGACATACCTGGAAGGAAAATTCTGAATTAAGCTCATAGCTAATATGAAATCTAGAATAATTTTAGAGTAAATATACCCAGTGTATTAAGGTTAAGAAAATTGCCCGTGGAATATGAAGGATAGAGGTTTCTCTCTTGAAATCGAACCAAATATACAAGTGGTTATGGTCAATCCATTAAAAAATAATAAAAATATAAAAAGTAGGTAAAAACCCTAATGCATGTCAAACATAATGGCAGAGTCTATAAAACAACTTATACCTTTGGTTGAATCAGCATAGAAACTCTTTGGAAACACTGGAATGACATTTAAGGTCTGGAACAAACATTTTTGCAATAAGAAAAACACACTTATTTTGAGGAAGAAGAGTTTTAACCCTTGTCGACACTAAACAAGAGAAATACAAGGGAGATATTATTTTACATTGAAAATGACCAGCATTAGAATATTCAGAAATTCCTAATGACATGCGCATTTGGAAACTAAAATTCCTTTAATAAGTTACTTGGGCCGCACCACTGCACAACACTGAAATCAGGAAAAATTACTCAAGAAAACCATTGTGAACATGCCACAATCCCCTAAGGAAGGAAGTGATACTTTTCTAGGTTTTTAAGTGATGAAAGAATTCATAGAGATCTGTTTCGCACAGGTGTAGTGAACAATGTGTTGGACATTTGATAAATCAATGCTCTTCTTGTGTTTAGTGACATGGATTAAACACCTATCATGGATTCTTATCTTTGGATATGCGATCTTTGACTAACAATTTGCGGGTTTTGGCCTAATGACAATCATGATTCCCAACAAGTGGTATGAGAGCATAGGTCACAAGTTCGATACACACCTGAATCACGTTGGGGGAGATTTTTGGAAATTGGATAAACCAACGCTACCCATGTGGTTCGTGATGTGGATTAAAGGCCTCTCGTGGATCCTTATCTCTAGCGATGTGATTGTTGACTAACATCTTCGGGTTTTGGTCTAATGAAAATCGTGATTCCCAATACAATGAAACTTCGAAAGTGGGATAAGGTCAAGTAGTTATCGTAACCTTCACGTGTGTGATCTCTGTCGGTCGTAAAATTAGTTGAAATTTGTATCATTAAACTTGATGGCTAGTGATTAGGGATGATTGGTACCTAATCCATGTGTGACCATCTAGTCGGAAGCTAACTTGGGCACAATCGTGTCTCAATAATGTAAACATATGAGTGAAAGGACTTGTTAACAATATCTCAATTTCCGTGGAAGAAAATACATCCAACCACTCGAAATATATATTCATATATGTGTAATACAAAATAAGGTTGAAGCTTAACATATAATATGATATAGTGTATGGGCTGTCGTCGAGGCTGAAGTATCTGATTTGTTTTAAGTGTAGCACAAAAAGTTTATAATATATGCATATGTATGCACACACATACACACATAAGTACCAAGTGTGAAAAATTAGATTAAGAGAAAAGTGACAAGAGCACTAGTATAAAGAAAATAACATTATTGAATAAGTACCAAATGTGCAAAAGTAGATTCAAAGAAAAGTGACAAGAGCACTACTATAAATAAAAGAACAATATTGAATAACCATGTATAAACTATGAGAGAATGAAATAAAATGGATCATGAATGGGGTAAAAGAAAAAAACAAAACTTGAGCACCAACCCAAAGCATGGAAATGTTATATTAGATAGTACAGAAGAATTTCAAGGTCACACAATAAAGTCATTGCATAATTTCTACATAATTCTAATAATTAATATGACCTTGTAGGTGAAATAAAAGCTATAAGGAAGAATAAATTGGATAATTTGGTACTAATTTGCTTTAAAAAAAATACTCTGAAAATTCCAAGTTAAACTTGAGTAACTTTTCTTATTTAAAAGAGAGGGATGTTAAATATGGTATCAGAGCAATGTTACAATATTGTGTCCTTTGAGATGATTATGTTTTTGTTGATTACTAAATATTTATGCTTAGACGGAGAGAGAGAGAGAGAGAGAGAGAGAGAGTAATAGATGAAGTATACAGGAAAGGCAGAATGACTGAACCTCAAGACACACATATTAGAGAAGAAGAGTCGTATGTGTGATTGTGACAACAAACACAAATACTAATAATCGTTATAGTAGATATGATGTGAAACCTACAGAGGAAATTGATAAATTTGTGTGCATGAAATGAACAATTAGTGAAAGCCAGTGTCGAACTAGAACAACTAATTAAAAACTTAAGTGGTAAATCAAACCCCAACAAGGTAGAAATAATGGGAGATGGGGAAAATCAGGGTGAAACATATAAACATAAAAGTACAAAATAAATAACATAAAGTAAGGAGGACAATTTTTTTGATGCAAAGGAGAATAGTTCCTAAAAAATGCAGGAAAAATTATGGAAAATGCCAAAAATAGAACTGCATGATGATTTTAGAAAAATCAAACCCCCAAATTTCGATGGGGAGATGGAGGAAGTTGCCAAAGCATGGTTTCTCAACATCAATAGATATTTCTAAGCATATGATTACTTAACAAAGTTAAAGCCCAAGCCGACCACCTACCAATTACATGGAAATGTCCCTTTATGATGGGAGGAAATGAGGACCATTCATAATTTATAAAATAGAGAGGTTCACTAGTTGGAATTTTGTAGGTTGTTTAAAGGGAAGTATTTAACCGAACACTAATTTGACAATAGATATAAATAATTTCATTATTTAAAAATGGTTCAATTTTTAATGGAAAAACTAATAACCAAATTTACCCATTTATTGTGTTGTGTACCTTATCTTGGAGATGAAAAGACAAATGTACAATGTTTCTTAAATTGTCTTCCACTTCCCTTTACAAAGAGAATTGAGGATGAAAACCCAAGAACCATCGATGAGGTCATTAGAAAGGCTTGGGTATATTACCAATAGGCTAAATATAGGAGCGAAAATTATAAATATGGGCCTAGAAAGAAAAATTATAAAATGCCTCAAATTGGAAAAGGTGGGACATATGGGCCTTTCAAATAGCCTTAAAAAAGTAATAAGAGCCAAAATTTTAGTATAACCAACAACGAAACATCGTGAGTGCCAAATCAACTGTAATTTGAGTCTAATCCAACATAAGTCAACAAGGGAGGTAATTGAAAGGATAGGGAACCACTAATTTTTTAGGGTTGCATAGAACCCCAACTGTTGTGAAATTTTCCCTATAATAACCAATATGTGAAAAGTCTACATAATCTACAAAAGGCCTCTACAGTGAATGATGTGGATAGCAACATATCACACATTAATGCAGTATTGGAGAGACACCAGGCAGAACATCACTCCACCATGGTATAAATTTAATGCACTATTCTTAACCAATTTGTTTCAGTATTAATAGATCTTGGTCCTAGCTTGAGTTATGTTAGCCCCTGGGTTGTAGAAAAATGAAAATTAATGATTTAAAAATATATATACATTCATGGTTGGTTCAGCTGACAACGGTAACAAATAGGAAGGTTTCAAACTAGGTGAAGCCATGCTCAGTTACCTTAAATGGAAATCAGACTTTTCTAAACTTGAATACATTACATTTGGGCTCATATGATGTTTTAATAGGAATGGACTAGTTTGAAGGGAATCGAGAAATTGTAAATTGCTTGAAAAATTAATTGTTTCATGTAAGGTCAAAATGGAGAAGTTCATGTTATAAAGGGCATACATAGGCCTATCTCTATGCACCAGATATAAGAATCATAGTTAATAAGGGTTTCACAAAAGGGACGCCATATTTTTTCCATTCATGTAGAAAATAACTCCTTAAACCAATTAGTCAGATATTAAGTGAGTTGGAAGTGGTTCAAAGCTACTCGTATGTGTTTCTGGGTGAAATTCCAGATCTACTGCTAAAAAGAGGAATGTATTTCTCTATAAAGGGTATAGTAGTGGAGGCCTCAATATAGAAACACCCTAATTGAATGAGGATGTCAGAATTGATGAAATTGAAGATGCAGTTATAGGAATTATTGAATGAAGGGTACATTACAATGAGTGTATCGCAATGGGGTGCACTAGTCATTTTTATTAAGAAAAAGGATGGAATATTCATACTCTGTATTGATTACTGACTGCTGAATAAGATGACTATTAAAAAGAAATATCTCATTCCGACGATATATGATTTTTTTGATCAATATAAAGGGTTGATGATATTTTCAAATATAGATCTCAGATCTAGTTATCACTAGCAGAGAATTAAAGAGGAATATATACCAAAAACAACATTTTGAATGAGATATGGGAATTAAAAATTTATAGTATTTCCCTTTGGACTTACTAATTCACTTGCCACCTTCCTGTGTTTGATGAAAATTATGTTGAATAAATTCCTAGGGTAGTCTATATTAAGTTTCATAGATGAAATTTTAGTCTATTCCAAGACCCAAGAAGAGAAAAAACAACACCTAAAAATAGTGTTATGGAAGCTATGTGATCAACATATATATGCTAAATTTAGCAAGTGTGAATTCTACCAAGAAATTATACAATATCTCATACATGTAATATCAAAATAGGGCATAGTAGTGGATCCCAAAAAAATTAAGGGTCATTCTTGATTGGTTAGTTCATAAATATGTGATAAATATCAGATCATTTATGGGAATTATAGGGTATCATTACATAATTATATAGGGATTATCAAAGATACCACACCCCATAACTTCCTTGTAGAAGAAGGGAGTCAATTTTATATGGACACAAAGGTGTTAGGAGAGTTTTGAGAGGTTGGAGCGTTTGCTGACCAGAGCACGTGTTTTAAAGATGCCAGATCTAGATAAAGATTTTATTGTATGTACTAACACTTGTTTGGAGGATCTTGGAGGACTGTTGATACAGGTGAGAGATGTGGTGGCCTATAGATCTTGAAAGCTAAAATAACATGAAAGGAAATATGCAATTAATGATTTGGAATTGGAAAAAATTATTCATTCCCTTAAGATGTGGAGACACTACCTTATTGGTAAGAAATTTACCTTATTTAAATATCACATGAGTCTGAAATTGTTTTTTCATCCAACCTGACATGAATGTCGGGAAGGCTAGGTTGATGAAATTCCTTGGTGAGTACGCTTTTGACACAGAATATATAAAGGGGAAAGAAAATAAAGTGTCAAATGCATTAATTCTAACTTTAAAGAAAATATTTGAGGTGAAAATAAAAATAATTGAAATAGAGTTTGGTGACAAAATAGAGAAAGCGACAATAAATTATCTAAATTACTATTATATTTGTGAAAATTTAAGCCAAATTGTTCAAAAAAGATATTTGGAGTATGAAATTAGTGAAAAAGGATTGTTGATTTATAAAAATATATTTTATATTCCAAATGATGATGAAGTTAAAAGATTGATATTGACTATATTTAACAAAAAAAAATATTCACCACATTGTGAATATCAAAAAATGATTTATGCTCTTAAAAAATATTTTTTTTGGCTTGGAATGAAGAAATATTTTTCTAGGTACTTGTGCAGGTGGCAAGAACATCAACTGGTAAAGGCAGAGCACTAACACATGACCATATTGTTAAACCATCTACGGGTACTCGAGTGGAAATGGGAGGTAATATCAACGGATTTTATAATAGGACTACCTAGAACACGAGGACAATACAACTCTATCATGGCAGTTGTAGATAAGTTAACTAATGTTTCCCACAATATTCTAGTAAAGTCCAAATTTAAGGCTCATAATTATCAAAGGTATTCCTGAAGGAGATTTTTTGACTTCATGGTAAGCCCAAGGCAGTGATATCATACATGGATGCAAATTTTAGTTCAAATTTTTGGAAGACCTTGGTTGCTGAAATGGGTACACAACTAGAATCTTTCACTGCATACCGTCCACAAACTCAAGGGAAAATGGAAATCTTCAATAAATTTCTTGAAGGAATTTTACGCATGTATTCCATGAACTAACCCATAATGTGGGAAGGCTATTTACATCCAGTGGAATTCTCCTATAACAATGGTTATTAGGCATCACTCAAAATAAATCCCTTCTAGGATTTATATGGGAGAAAATTTCGTGTTCATTTAAATTGGTGCTGACTTGAAGGTAGACATATGCTTGGACCAGACTGACTATAGGAAATGGAAGAAATGGTAAAAGAGTCAAAAAAAAATTGAAAGCAGCTTAGGATAGGTAGAATAAATATGTTTATTTAAAATAAACACATAAACAGTTTCAAGTGGGTGAACATGTCTAAAGTTAAATTAAGGCCCAAAATAGTTCGTTGAATATAGGAAGCTACTCTAAATCATATCCTTGATTTTGAGGGTCATTTGACATATTCGCTAGATTAGGGTAGGTGGCCTACCAACTAGCACTTCTAGTTCATAATAGAATTCATAACGTGTTTCATGCATCTCTTTTAAAGGAATATATACATGAACAGACTCATATAATTTATTTACATGTACAAGTCAAACTAGAAGGAGAATTCCAGGTTGAACCACTGCAAATTTTGGGTTGGAGGAAGATTATACTCTGGAATCGAGCCATCACCAAGGTTAAAGTTCAATGGAAGCACTTCGGTCTAGAAGAGGTGACCTGGGAAATGAAATATGAGATGATAAACACATTTCCTATGGTTTTTTTTATTTTATTTTTTATTTTTATTTTTTTTCTCTGAATACATACTCAGAAAGACATTGATGATGGTGTGCCTTTTTAAGGGGAGGGGAGATGTAATAGCCCTGGAAAAATTATTGCGAGACTTTTTATTTATTTTTGATTGGGAAAAAGGTAAATTACATGTGATGAAATATGTTGGAATAATTATTAGATTAAAAAAAATGAAAAAAAAAAGAAATTATTTTACTATATCAATCCTTTCATAAATGTGTTAAATATGAACATGTTATATTAACCCTTAACAATTAGGAAAAATGATTAGAAAATAAGTTATGCTTAGAGAGCCAAGAAAAAAAAAAATCCTTGAAAATATGATTTTTACTCTTGATATATTTTGTACAAGGTGAAAGAAAGAGAGGAGAATATGTGACAAAAAAATTATAAACTAGTATCAATTGACATAATTGGATAAATATGTCATGTTGTGGTTTATGTGACAAGGGGATATGGGACTAAAGACAATATCCTTACATAAATTACAAATGGCAGGGAAAGTATGGTTGGACTCGAAAAAAAATTAGCAGGACACTTCTAAAGGGTTCCAGAGGTCATTTCTAATTTAGAATTCAACATAATTTATTGACAATTAACGGTGGAGCTTGGGGGAAACTTACAGAGAACCAATTCGAGGTTGGGAGGATTGTGAAAAACTTTAACTTATTTCTCGAAGGAACCTAGATAACTATGTGTGTTTGTGAAGTAAATATTGGAATATGTGTACCGGAACAATTATAATTTGTTAAGTAGTTTTATTTTATTATCGAAGATGAAATTTTTGACTTAGAATGGCGATTTCAATTTAGCCTTTTTATTGTAGGTACATGAATGTGTAATAAGACAAGATCTAGAGTCTTTCTAATCTAGAAAAGACCAGAATTTTTTGTGAAGAACAAGCTATGGTATGAAAATAATTTAGAAATAGTCTAACAGAATAAATAAATTCATCTTAAGAATAGTAACAAAGGAAAAGGAAACTGAACATATTTATGTAAATTTAAAGTGATGTTAAGGTTAAGAATTGGGATTTTTGAACAAGTAAGTGTGCAGACCTGTAGGGAACATATGAATTAGCAAGATGAGGGTTATGAAATAGAAAACTTTCAGGATTCCCCACTACAGGTATCCCCTAAATCCCCTAACCTAAAAACATGTATATAAGTGTATCTTTGTTACTAGATTATAATAGTGGTAATACTAAAAATCTAAGAACATGCCATCAAACCTTTAATGAAAAACTAGTTCCTTAAAAATATATGAATATATAAATATAACTATAGTAAGGTTTAAAAGGAAAAAAATATTTTAAATATGAATATGTTTGCAGCAAGAAGCTTGGAAGAAATTAACCACCGATGAAGTTTTCTCAGAACCTAACATTGTAGGTGAGTAAGGAAACTGGAATTGTGTAAAAATGATTTATTTATTATAATACAAATTTGAAAATATATAGGGTAAGCTACTAATTAAACATGTACACTATTATATTTAACAAATCACAAGTTGAAGGTTCCATATGTACAAATAAATCTTACGGGGTGGAAACCCCAAGCATACCCGGGAAGTGGGAAATTCAATAAACAACAAGGAAGATGCAAGTAATATTTATCGATATATCATGTACACATGAATAATATTTTAATCCTCGTATCAACCACCAAAATTGTCCTTCAGGACTTCCTAAATATGAAATATATATATATATATATATATATATATGAAAAATGGTAAACCTTTCACCTAAGTCCTTCAAAGTCGTATCAATGATATTATATACATTCATATATAAAAATAGAGTTGATCATAGCCTAATAATTCCTTTAATATGTTATACAAAGGATCTATCTTTCGACCAAAGTGAGGCCTAGCTAACAATCTAAAAGACCCGTATACAATTCCAAGTAACACCTTTGGAAATATGCAAGCTGTCAAAATGCCAAAGCGCGGATCGGAAATGAAAGTTAATCAAGGGCTACAAGGTAGCTACTACCTGCTTATAGTAATGTTGCAATGTGATTTTGAAAATGTCTATTATACTTTGTAACAAAGTTTATTTCAAAGTCCTATGTTTTCACTATACTAAAATTATTTCAAAAATGTTTTAAAAAAAACTTGATCATAACTATAAATCTATCAAGTGTTTTACAATATATTCAAGGTGTTGTTAAACATATTATAAGATGTTGTTAAACATATGACATGAAAACACCATTGAATATCAGAATTTGGAATTCTTATATCTCCAAGTATATTGTAATTCGTAAATCTCCAAATCAAAGCTATCTTAATTTAGCATACAAGAAAAATTAGCAAGTAGAACAATCTTATTCACATGTAAATCAACAAAAAGAGATGTTTGAAAGGTTCCCATTTTGCTTTACTTATGAATAAATAGTTATTTTTCTAGAAAGTGTACTTAGTTATATGAAATTTAAATAATCATTATGCTTTTTCTAAATTTTACATGGTGATTAAACTACTATGCAACACTTGTGACTTATTATTGCTTTATTATGTTTTTATTTTTACATTTTTTTTTAAATGTGTAAATATTTAACTTTTATATATGTGCATAAATTAATATTAATGATTACAATTTAAAATGAAGTTGTTTATTATTATTATTATTATTATTATTATTATTAAATAAAGTTATAATTTAGTTAATTTGTATGTTTTTGATGATATAAGGTATATAATAAAGTATGTTCTTTAAATATTACTCTTAATTGATAATATCAAATAATAATGTTAAATTAAAGCTTACAATTAGTATTATTAAATTTGATAAGTATGACATTTTAAATTTTTTTTTTTTTTTTTTTTTAAGATGGAAACATATATTATTTAATAAATTACTCTATAATTAATGTTAAATTTGTTAATGTTGAAATTCTAATATTCTAACTGTGATTAGAAATTATTTATATTTTATGTTAATTTTTTTATTTTATAAGAACATATGCCATTTATTAAGGTGTTTTGTAATACTTACCAATATAATGGTTGCTTTTGAGTAATTCAAATATTAATATTAGTTACAATAACATAACTAAACCAATTAAATAAAATATAAAATTTATTAAAAACAAATGCTTAACTATTAAACATACAAAATTTTAAAAAAATGGAAAACAAATAATTAAATATAAATTTGAAATTATATTTTTTTTAATTAGCATAGTTAACAATAAAATAATAAATCTACAATTTCTATGCTTAAAAAACAAAGTAGAAGATGAATTTAACAAAGTAAATACTAGTCACGCAATGATGGTTAATATATAAGCTTTCAGCGATGTTGTGATGAGAAAATAAAAGTTTTATGAGAATTTAAGAGGGATATTTGACTAACAGTTGGAAAAGATAAAGGTTAATTTAATTATACACGCAAGTACATACAAGACAAGAATTGATCCTAGAAAAATGTAAAAGTTATTCATCATTATTGTAACAGGGGAGTATCTTTTACATTGGAAAAGCTAAAGGTTAATTCAATTATATACGCAAACACATACAAGATAGGAATTGGTCCCAGAGAAATATAAAAGTTATTCATCATTATTGTAACATGGGAGTATGCTTTACATTGGTCCGGAAAAAGTAAAGGCAGTCAAATAAAGCAGCGTAGGATTCATGCTCTGGGCGGTATGCAATAAGCAGATTCATAGAACATAAAAGCACCCAAAAACATGAGAATAAGGGGATTCCAAAATAACTACCAAAAACATGAGAAAACGAATAAAAATTTATACTGAAAATGGAAAATGTAAAATGAAGAAGGAAAAAGAATAACAAGGGTTATGAAATTAGAAATTTTGACTTAAAAAATGAATTTATCACTTAATATCATATATACATTGAATATTGTTTTTTTCCATTACAAAGAAGTTTTATTGCTTAATAATACAAATATGTTTTCTCCCTCTTGTTTTCTACTTAATAACACAAGTCTTTCCAACCCCTTTTGTCTTCTCTAACACATGACCAAATTAAACACAGAACACCCAAACAATTATGTCAAAATTTTTATAACTGTTATAAATAAATTAAAAGTATTATGAAGCAAACAATTATGTCAAAATTATTATAACTATTATAAATAAATTAGAAGTATTTTGAAGTTGTAGTTGTGAGTATTGTTATCTTTATTGTGCATAATTTGCAATCAGTAAATAGAAAGAAATTAGTTTACGCTATGCTCTTCTCACTTCTCATAGTTTTCCATTTTGAATTCACTTCTCACCGTTTCCACTTTGAACAGATGGTAGCATCGTTACAAAGATAGATGCAATTATTTTCATTGTTTCTACTTTGAACACATGGTAGCATTTTGTTTCAAAGTTATATGCAATTATTTTCACATTAGCATGAGTGAAATAAACATAGAATTATGACCTAATATTTTTTCCCTATCAATTAAAGAAAATTTTGGAAAATAAAATAAACATAATATTATGGCTTAACATTTTTTCCCTATCAATTAAATCAAATTTTGGAAAATATAAATCCTTGCTATTGGAATTATAAATGCATTTAGGAGATCTTTAAATAGTTTTATAATATTTATATATTTAATGTCAAACTATAAAGAGAGGCTCTATTCCTTAAACATATATGTATTATGTCTCAAAATATTTGTAAATGCCTAAAGGAAAAGCTCTATGCCTTAAAAATACATACATTAAGTCTCAAAGTATTTGTAAATACCTAGAGGAAAGGCTATATGCCTTAAAGATACTTGTACTAAGTGTCAAAATATTTGAATATAACCAGTGACTTTTGTTCCTAATTGCTCTGGAAAAACTTTGTTGTCATATGTGCATTTGTATGCTTTCTTGTTCTAGCAAAATGTTGCAGATAGACATGTTGTACATTGAGAGAGGAGGATCCAATCAGTAAAATATGGTACAAAAATTGATAAGAGCATTGGAGCGATTTCTGGATTACGATGTGTTCTTGTTGTAGCTAATGTGTGTAGAAGTGATGGGGCTACAAAGAAAAGGGAAAAATTAGTACAAATTTTGCTATGTTGGATAACATAATTTAAAATGCATATATCTAATTTTTACTTGAAAGATGAAGGATAATTAGAAGAATACCTAGCTTTGGTAGGGCTTCCATTGTTGTCAACACATTATATCTCATTGTATTTTTTGATTGTAAATGTACCATTTATTTTGAAATCTCGTAGCATATACATGGTTGCTTGTTTCTTTTGAACATAATCTTCAAAATACATTTGTACTAGACTGGGAAGTAACTATTTCAAGAGCAATTTGTTTCTGATGCAACACTACAAGTTGGTGTTGTTAGACTTGATTATGGAATTAAGACACTGTGAATAGAAAAAGGAGGATTTTTTATTGCACTTAAGGTAGTTAACTATTGTCTCCTATATCATTGTAGAGGGTGGTATTGGCGAATTGCATCCAAGACAAAGTGGTTCAAATGGCATAGAGTAAATGCTTGCAGTTGTCAATGTTCCTTTTATCTGTTCATAGAGGAGGACAAGTAGTATATGTAAATATGGAAAGAAATAGAAAAACAATTGCATATGTAGAAGTAGAGGTATTGTTCATGTGTACTTACAGAGAATGTAGGAGGGATCAATTTTCTAAGTCCTTCTGCTGCTTCTGCATTCAATTTTTTGATGAATGTTGATTGCGTTGTTCGAAGTGTTCTTTCTTTGACATCTTTCTTGTTTGTTATGTTTTTTAATAACATAATTGGAAAATGCCCATTTTGCAATTCTTTTTCAACTCCATTGTAGAGTGGTGCAAATGTTTCAAATAACTGCAATTGCAACAGAAGAAAAAAGTTTTTTTTCCAAAGAGAATTGAAATCCAGGATGGAACTAGCAATATAAAAACTATGAAAAGTAATTTATGTTACTATTGCTCTATTTTCATCAAAATTTCCATCTTTAATTTGCAATGTATATTGCAGACCAATTTTTCGTGCAATTGTGAAAACTGTAGTGATTGTTCTAATTGGATATGTTTATGTATTTGCTGTAAGGTGTTTTACTATTGTATCTGGAATGAATTTGTAATATTTTCAAATTGGTGGTATATTCTGTATAGTACTTGATTCATTTAGTAGCATAATCCAATCATAATCACCGCGGTCATAATTTGTTTTAGGAAGAATTTTAAAATTTGTAATTGATATTTCTTTTCGTGGTGATATTTTTTGTTCATGTTCTTCAATGAGCTCAGTTGGTATGGAAAATGTGATTGTCGTGATTCCATTAGCATCTGTCAAATCTGCACATAGTATTTTTCGTGCTTTGTGGACTTTATCAAGGTATGTGCTATAAATGACCATGACATCTCCATTGAACATTTTTCCAGTTTTGCGAATGTTTAGTTCTTCAATTGTAATTGGAACTAAAGATGATGCTTTCGATCTATGTATTGATGATGTTGATGTGGAAAAAGACACAGTTAGAAGTAAAATATGATGCTGATCAATATAAATGCCATGTTAATGAGGCCTATAATTTTTTTTTCAAATGTAATTACTTGTTTGATTCAGTTCCAGGGGATGTTTGTTGTTGTTTCTCTATAGTAGCTTGTTCTTTAGAGCTGTGAGATGACGAAGATGCAACATCATTGAATGGTGAGCTTGAAGGAATTTGAATTACTAAGAGAGTCTAGCACTATAGAAACGTTTAAATCCATATGATACAGTTGCATGAAAGTTGCGACAGCCAAGAAATCCCAGATATTTTAGAATGCCATAAAACTATAAAACCTCAAACTAGGAATAGTAATGAACATTTGATATAGTTGCGAATTATACAGTGAAATTCACTTTTCTGTCTCAAAATTTCTAGTGATATCTTGTGTATGACTTGATATATCATTATTTTGATAAATTTAATGTGAAATGAATGTTTTTGATACAAACAGAGACTAATCAATGCTATACTTTTGGGGTTTAATTTCTGTAAAATGCAATCTAGACGAAAATGGCTTCCAATTTATACAACTCTCCAAGTTAAGCTGGAAACAATATATAGACAATGTTTGGACTATTGGGCCTACATCCGGATTAAAACATAAAACTAGGGACATCATTCCACTACAGTCGGCAATGGCATTCACAAACTTTAATGACTTGTGAAACTTTAACGTCTTATTTTTGTTCTTTAGAGCCCCATCAACAGTATACTCATGGGAATGGATACTCTAGCTATCTGTTTGAATATTTATGACTTTCATGTATTTTACTTGGATATGTTTGATGGTTTTCACTTCTGATTTCAGACATCAAAGAATATGGCCCAAACAACAACATTTGAGCTGAGTCTGAAAGGACACAAAGTTTTAAAAATCTATATTTTGTGGCTCTTGGACCTATGGGGATGAATCGTATGTAGAAAAAATATTATTTACTACGTTGGCCAATATTAAATCACTCCATTATTAATTATTCCTATCCTAATTTATCACGAAAATGTTGTCGACATTCCCTGAGATTTGTCTATTATCTGCAAATTTTATACGGATAGTAATTTATCACTGAAAGAAATCTCCCTGTTGTTCAAAAATCATTCCAAGCCCATAAATGGGTAAGATATTGCAGGTTTTGTTCCTACTGAATAAATAATCAATACATAATTGACTAGCAATGAACCTAACATGGGACATACCAAGCTGAAGGTGTATGATAACATGTTTTGCCCATCACTACTGCTATCGAGAGCGGTATGTTGACAGAAATTTAAGGCGCATCCATGACAACAATCATCCTATAATATGCAATGAACTTCCATTGCATTCTCCAGAAAAGTAGTATAGTATAGAGTTATCACCCAACCATAGATAGATAGATAGATATAGATACCGACAGATAAATTTATAGATGGATAGAGACAAATAGACACATAGATGGATAAATGGCCTGATATATAGACATATAGAGACAAATAGTTGAGTTTCAAGGCATAGATTTGTAAGAGTTTATGGATTCGAGTCTGGTAGAGTCCCTTTAGGTTAAAAATACATCTTGTACTCTGGCGGCATTTACCTGGGCTCCATTTACAGAATGTGTGATGAAGTAACTGGAGGATTTTCCAGAGGACATTTTCTATGGAAAAGAAAAGATAACAGAGAGAAATATAGATAGATAGCTTGCTTGATCAATAGCCATGTTCCACCAAAATGCTGCTTGTACATGTTTTTGTATTAAGAAATACAGGCCACATGAAGCAAGATCAAAATCCAGCTGGTTTTAAACTAAAATTTTGAAGCACCAAGACTTGGCCACTCGGGCTAAACCGAAATCGCGAAGCACCAAGACTTGGCCACTTGGGCTAAACCAAAATCGCAAAGCACCAAGACTTGGCCACTCGGGAAAACAACCATAAATATCAATAAACAATGTCTGGGCTATCGGGCTTACATCGCAACTAAAACATAAAACCAGGCACATCAGTCCACCAGAGTCGGAAATGGCATTCACAAACTTTAATGACTTGTAAAATTTATTTTTCCATAGGTTTGAAAACAAACTATGGGTAAACAGAAATAAAAAAACAAACCACCAAGATTTTAATATCTATTAAAATTAAATTAAATTTCCCTTTTTCTAAAAGGTTTCAAAAACAAACTATGGGCAAACAAAAACAAAAGAGGCGTTGTTTATTTTTTTTTAGGAGCTTATGCCTTTGACTACAGGCAGGCGATTAATCAAAGTGTGGTTATGGGAAAAAGGAATGAGCCAATGGTTTTATGAACGAACTAATGAACCCATCAATAAATGTTCCGGTGACTAGTGGACTTGGTCTCCAACCCCGTGGAATAGATGGAACGAAGGAATCATTTCAGTGTTACTTTTCCCTTTTCCAATAAAATGAGGGGGAAATTTTCTAGGTTGGTATGTGGGAGAGCTATGGATGACTTTGTTATTTGTATTTATAAATGTGCCACATTGCCAATTAAATAAATAATAAAATCTAGACTTATGATGATGGGCATGTCAACTTTGCAAAATGATATTGACATGTCAATGTTTTAATAGTAAATCAATTTAATTTGGAAATATACACAAATATGCAAAGTTTGTCATATATATAGTAAGGATGCATATAACAAAAATAGCACCAAATGCAATCCATATTTGAAAGTTTATGATCTAATAAATATCAATTTGTCTAGTTTTTTTGAGGAACTATTAACCTACAGGTTATCCTTTAAATAATTATCTTTCATACTTTCATCACAAAATTGAAATTCTTCACTTCTAATAGTGGTAATAGATTTATAGATACGAAAAAAAAATTATTTAGTCCAAGGGGGAAGCAGTTGAAAACAAAAAGGATGTAAAACTGGAAATATGAATACATATTCCAGTTGATGCAGATGATCAATTTCCAAGTCAGACTTTGTAGCGTCCATTGTTTGATAACTCCAAAATGATTATATATAGTCTACAATTTGCGATGGACGCTGTGTCATGTGTGCATGAGAATATTCCAATGGATTGAAAGACAAATTCAAGGATTAAAATAAATTCTTTGATGCTTGGAAGTTAAATTATGGATGTATGCGATAAATATATATGAATAAAAGTCCTATAGAAGTCAGTAAAACAAATGTAAGAATATCTCTCGCAATAGATTCATAGAAAGAAATAAACAATTAAACATAGATATACGTCTATACATATGCATCTAAGATTAAGTGAGTCACGTGTAATAAACAAACCTGTATGTCTTTGTTTGTTTTTGTGAAATGTCTTTGCAACTTTGACTCATTGTATAAAGAAATAAAACTCTGCAAGACATACGATTCCAAGTAAAAATGATAGAATTGTTATGTAAAAAGAAGCAATTCCATGTGTTAAAAGAAGTAAATGCTTTTTACTAATATTTATTCACATGTGTTGGAAGAAGTAAATATTTTATTTTTGTTGAAGTGTATGTGTTATTTGTGACATTGTTAAAAAGCTACAATGCAACTTTCAAAAAATTATTCAGAAACAAATTAAAAGTATCATTGGTAATAATACTCACTATTGATTTCATTTTTATAATAAGGACATGACTAGGAAAGTGTGATGATATTGACTAGAAAAGGCATTAGACTAGTTTCATTTGCACCATGTTTCTGTTGCATTTCTATCTTCGATTATGAGACAAATAGTATCATAGTCGGGCCAATATGTATCTAACTTGAAATTTTTATAGTTACAAGTTTTTTTTTATCATATGTGATCAATGATTAATATTCTTTGATTGTTTTTGTGTCTAAAAGAAAATGAAGGTTGTAATTGTACATATAGGATCTTAGTTTGTTTGTTTTATTATTTCTTTCAATCATATTGATGTTGAAATCCCCGACAATGGCAATTGTTTGATTTGAATGGATACTTCATAATGATTTTGAAAGAAGGTGCAATGTATCGCTCAATGTCAATGTTGCATATGGTGCAACGTAGACATTGAGAACTATAATATCCATGTCATGAACAATAATATTTGATATTGTAGCTTCAATGTTTTTCTCTTCAAAGTGCATATGTTTCAAAATCTTTATACCTTTTTTCATAAAAATTAGCAAACCATGTTTACTATAATTTGATATGCAATTGAATGCTTCAAGTCTTTTTAGTAGCATTGGTTCTTTCAAGTGTGTTTCTTGTAAACATAGGATGTCAGATTGCATTAGATCATAGTCATTTAACAAATCATCAATATGTATTTGTAAACTGCGGGTGTTTAGAGAAAGAATTGAAGTGTATGCTTTTTTTTCTAATAACAAATAAATTTAGTCTAGTTGCCACTTTGCATTTTTTTGTAAACGTTCCATTTTAAGAGAAATTTTGTGTTTAACTCAGAAGTTTTCTTTTTTAAGTGGACTAAGAAAATACAACGATTATATGTTTCTTACACGAGACAGAGCTGTATATACAAATCCTAAAGGATCAAATGCAAGATTTTCTAGTGTTAAGCGTTGTGATCTGTGTATTGTACATGCATATGCTAGTTGGACCAGGAATTGTTTTCTAATTTTCAACTTCCCTGTTCTTGCTAATACAAAAACTGGCTTTGTTGTGCGCAATGTGGGAGTCCAATCTTTACAAATTTTTTGGCTATATACAATAGAAAATTTATGTGCTTGTCGATGCCCAACACGTTCATCATAGAATTTGATCCACATTACATAAAAATTATTTAATTTTACATATGCTTTAATGATACCATCTTCACCGTTTACAAGACCGTCTTGTGAGTCATAGTTTCTTGCATATATTTCAACTAGCATGTTTAATTTTAGGACAATTTTTGAAGGCGATGTTGCTATGTGTGCATGAGATGGTATGTTTCCATGGTTTTCTTCTTCATAATCAATTGGATCAATTACAATTTCACCACTAGGAACAACAGACAACATTTTATTGTTATGTAATGTTAGATCCCTATTCCTAAAAAATAGATAAGGGAGAGTAGGATCATTAGGATCATTTCGAATACAATTTCTATTTAGGTAATTCAAATCATCTTCTATTTGATTATTTGTATGCATCCTATTCAAAATGGAAATGAATTTTTCATTTGTTTGACGCATTGTAATGTGAAATTCATAGTACTTTACATGTTCTTTCCAAAAGTCATATGTTATTGGTTGCCTTCTTATTGTAGGTTGTTCAAATATTAGTGAATATTGTGTAGGTTGTGCTTGGTATAGGTCGCCACAAAATATGATATCAATGTTTCAAAAGTATTTTTTTTGAATATGCTTAATGTTTCTTAGTCGATCATCAATTTGATATAGAAAAAAAATTCCAATCAAAGACACTTCATCAATGAGAACTACTCTTAATTCTTTGTAAATTTTTTTAAAGTTGTCTAAGACATCATTGCTAAGTGAAATAAAACTAGATTTGTTGAAAGGCATTAGCAATGCAGAATGAATTGTCACTCCACCAGCACTATATGCAACTTTACCTATATATGCTAATATCAAACCCTTTGGTTTCAAAGGGTTTGTATTGTAATGTTCATTGTAAATTCGCATGAGCATTTGAAATATTGCTTTTGCTGTGAATGTTTTTCCAGTGCCGGCTCCTCCAGTCAAAAATAAGTAGAGTGGTTTGTCTATGTTCTTTCGTTTTTTCATTGCAATGTGTCTGAGAATTGCTTGTTGTTCTGTATTAAGCATTCTTCTAATATTGTAGTATTCTTCATTGCTAAGCATAAATGGATGTTCTGTCAATTGAAAACCAATGTTAATATGTATATTTTTGTCATGGCATTGGAGAAATTGCAAATCTTTACCCAATTCATATTTCTCATTAACAGCATTGGATATTCGAGGTTTTTTTAATGTATCATTAGAAGTTGTAGTGTTGTTATCAATTTCTTGAATTGCTTCTTGCAAATCACCCCATTTCTTGTTCACGTTGTATGTGAAATTATTTTCATTGCTCTTTACTGTGTGCTTATGTAACATGTATGCACTCTTCCATGTGGGCAAGTCTTGCTTTATTGCATCTTCATTGTTTTCGAATGGAACACATAGCAAAAGTTTTTCTCTGTAATAGTTTTCATAGTCAATGTGTTTTTTGTATTTGATGAATCGAATTACTTTTTCTTTTTTCCTTTTTGATATTGTTATTCCATCTTTCTTAGACTTTGATACAAATTCAGCTAAACATACATGCTTAATATCATGAGGCCTATTGATGTAGTAATCAATTATAGAACTACACATAACGTCTTCAGAGTTGTTAGGAATTTGTTTCAGAAGAATGGTTGGTTTAAGTATAAATGTGCTCTCATCTATTGGTGTTGTGTTTATAAAACTGCATTCTCTTGAACTATGATTCAATTATAGGCAGAGAGCTATGTGGATTTCTTGTTGAGATGAAACTTGTTGAATATTAAGCAAGGAATTCCCTAGAGATCGTATCATTTGAATAGAATCAATTTTTCTCTTTTCATGTTCTTGTCGTATCCTTTTGAATGCATTTGTCATAGATTTGTCAACTTTGGTCATATATGATATACAATATGAACCTGCAACATATGCATTTAGAACATATTGAGCATTTGTATTTGCATTCCATAAATGTGGCATATTGAATGCAAAGCTATTATTCCATATTTCTGATGGTTTTCATTGCAAGAACACCATTGGTTGTGTCAATGTACTTTGTATTAATTTGATGTAATCAGTTTCTGCTAAGTGCAATTCATATAAGAAATTTTCGTGACTAGTTGATTTCTCATAGTGTTATTTTTCTAAGGTGCTTTGCAAGAATAAAAATTTTTCATTTATTGATTCATCAAGAAAAGTAATTGGTTCAATAATCCTTGTTCTTTTCATTGGTGGCATTGGGAATTTGTATCTATAATGCAATGAATTTATTTTTTTATAGCTTTTGGTATGATGGTGTTCATGTATCTTTGGAAGTTCCAGATCAAGGTGATCTGTGTTACAAGTTATATAGTTGTCCAAGAAGTATTCAATTTCTAAGTTACTATTTATTCCATATACTGGAGCATTTTCTATCCATATAAGAGTATGTTCATGTGCGCTACCTCTATTTTGGAACTCAGTTACAAAGTAGTAATCTAATATTTTTCAAAAAAAATTATTATCGTGATAGATCAATTGTTTCATTGCATCTGTCTTATGTCTATAGTAACGTGTACATGTTACTGGGTTCTTTCTGACAAGATAATCAATGTTGTATTCCTCAATTGTTTTAATGTGTTTTTTTTTTCTTCTATTGCTATGTAATTTAGTAAGAGTTTCTACTAGTGGAGTCCAACAATGCTTTGGACTTGTAAATGTAACAAAGAAAGTTGGAGGACCTAATTTTCGTATCATTGCAAATATAGGTTTTTGCATTTGTTGTAGGTAGTCAGGAGAAATTCTTATGTGTTTGAAATCTATGTATCCTATGTGAATTTTTAGTAAATGTTCTAAGTTGGGCTTGTACTTAACATCTTTGCTAACCACTTTCTTCCTTGTAGTTTTCCTTTCCTTATTCGTACTAAAATGGATGACATGACTTTTTCAATGATTATTTGCATTGTCTTGAAGAACAAATTTGTGATGTGATAGGAAAATTCACCATTGTAATGCATTAGTTCCCACTTTACTATTTCTTGGTAACAAAATCTTTGTACTATATCATTTTCATGTGGATATCCAAAGAATAATGTTGGGAAACTCATTTCTTCGGCATGTTTGTCTTTGAATATTCCAACTGGTCGTTGCCCTTCAGCTGATGCTATCTCAATGATCTTGTCTTGCAAATCATGAATGTGTTGTGAACCTGTGAATCCATGTACTAAGGTTTCAGTTGTCTTTCACTTTTCAAAATGCTATCCGTTTCACTTTTACTATCACTATTCTCATCCTCAGATGTATTATCATTATTTTTCAATTTGAGCATATGATTGCAATTTTTATTAATGGAAATGTTTACAGTTTTGTCTAAATTTCGAGAACATAGTTCTTTAAGTGCTCTCATGACAGTATGCACACACACTTTTCCTTTTTTATATGCATTCTTGTATTCTAATCGTTGTTTTAATGTAATAAAAATTGTCATTGTATTTGTCATGAATTGTGGCAATGCTTTTTGGACAATGTCCATGTGGATAGGTACATTGATTATTGAACCAGTTAAGCCCATTTGTGATCACTTGTAGCCACATTATCTTATTTGTGCAAAAGAAATTCTTAACGTGACAAGTCTTTCTTCAAGCTTTGAAAGTGTTGCTACAGTTCGCAATGGCTTATTACGTCTTATTTTTTTAGGTGTTGCAAAGCGAGGTAACTATGCATTGTCAAGTGTTGTTTTGCAAGATCTACAGATGATATTCAGAGGCAATGTCTTTTCTTTTCCAGATATGTTTATGTACATTTTTTCTAATTTAGGTCCAATGCTTAAGATGTTCTTTCAAAACTGAAACTTTTTACATATTGGAAATTTGGTTTTGGGTGTGTCTTCAATTTGTTTTTTGTAAATCTCTATGGGAGTACTCTTCCATGACAAACCATTTTTATTCCTTATTTTATCTCTATTTTGTCGAATTTTTTTTGTGTTATTTTTACATATCATTTGTTTTGGTTTGTGGAATTTTATTCTATTCTTGGTGTTTTCATGAATTTCTACTATTTTATGTTGTAGAGTGCATTGATTTGTATTTTTATTTGATATTAGTGGTTCATAATGAATATGTGATGTATTTTTTTCGAATGATAATATGTTATATGTTCGATTTCAATTTGTTTTTGATGGGTAGTAATTGACAATGGTTTTACTGGTAAATGACCATATTTGTATGTTTACATTGAATATGATTGATGTCCATTGGAAGAAAAATGATGTTCCCTTAAGTCCTTTTTCATATGGCATTGCCATATTAATTAGGTATTGTTGCCAGCCTACAACCATTGTTTGACTTTGTATAGTTTCATTTGTTAAGTGTTTTTCTAGACAATGTAATGCATCTTCGTTCCTACCCATCAGTGCATTGTAGAAAGATTGGACAACGTAGAGTCTCAAAGACTGTTCATTGAATTCAGATGCTATCAAATGACAAATTGCACTAAACATGCTATTGGGACATTTCGACATAGTTGTTTTTGATTTATGAAATCCATGAATTTGCATTTCATGAACAATGGATTCATAATGGTTTTCAAGATATTTTCAAAGAGGCGACAAGGAATAATTTGGGACAAAGTTGCATCTAGGCAATATTTTGCGTATTAGAGGCTCAAAATGTCCACTAATAGGATCTGTATCATGAAACAAAATGTTCAGTAGAATTGTATCTAGATCATGATTGAAGAACAAATACCTTGTTTTCATTGTTAATGACCAGAGTCCAATTGGTATGTTCAACCACTTCGATATCCATCGTATGCAAAATGTGTCTCCCCATAGGCCTCTTTCGGATTGAAAATCGCTATTAGAAGCAAAAAGTCGCATTTTTTGAAGGTATGTGTCAACATCGTGAATCCCATGAAGTTGATATAACATTGCAGGATCTAGTTCATATTGGTATGATTCTTTTGCCTTTGTGTCATTGCGATGTAGAAAATTGAGAAAATGGTCTATTATTCCATTTCACAGTTCAATGGATGAGTAACGAAAGTGCAAAAGTACTTCAAATGCATTGAACAAACAATCTCTAACAGTATATGCAAATCGTTGCAGTCTGAAGAGACTATACTTCGTTAAGGCGACATCAATGTTAGCATCTATGCGATGTTTTTTTCTTGAATGGTACTTTTCAACGTCTAAGATTTCAACCATTTTTTGTATGTATTTATCCTTCAAATTCGTATTGTGATTTTTTTACTGAGTGTTATGTATTTTAGATTCATTTTTCTCAAATATGAGAGAGTGTTCAACTATTTTTTTTGCTTTATCGAATATATCCCTATGACAATGTTTACTAGCATAGAAGACTAATTAAAATTTGATATTGTATGTTTCCATTTGAAACAAAAAAACAAGGGATGCAAACTTGCAAGTGACTAGCTCCTATTTTTCACCTCTCTGTATTTTAGAAGTATCACTGCAAAACAAAAAACATATCACATTGATCATCATCTATGAAGACATGGATCTCAAATAGAAGGTATGTACTTTCTAGAAATGATTTACCTTTGTATACAATAGAAAGCATGAAATAAAGATTGTATATGTTTTGATTAGTAAAATGTACTACTTGTTATTAACTAGCATAAAATATGGAATTTTTTTATACATATATGATTTTACAATCTATCTATGTAAATTGTGATTTTATAATCTACTATATAATAAAATTAATCTTGTTAGGTCTAAATAACACACTTGTAATTACTTCACCTTAACTTATTCACAATACATCTCTAAACACCTTAGAATAGGAGTCCTCGAATATGTATCTACACTAACATTTCAACCATGGCATAATAGCATTTGCGAGGCAACAACATGCTTCACACAAAAAATTTTGATTTAGGGATAATATCTTTGAAATAAATGTAAAGTAAGAATCTATTGATTTACAATGATTAGTTGTAGCAGGTCAGTAAAGCTACAATTAGCAAGTGAAGAAGAAGAACCATCACCCTATCAAGAGCAATGGAATGAAAAATCCTTAAGTAATGGAACATAAATTTTTGTATATAAAATCAAATGCAGTGGACAATTCTCCACTTTTTTACCTAAGCATTAATAATTGTATGGAAATTTAGCTTCTTTCCTATTTCCTCAGAAATGTTTAATATCAAAATCAATTTTTCATATGCCTAGGGATGCTTAGTTAAAACAAAACAATTGTTTTGTTTTTTATAACATGAAACATCCATTTTTTCATGTGTAAGATAGCAATAACTTTAAGTCACTGATCGAATGTAGTATTCAACATAAACGTGAGGATAAAATTCATTATAATAAATCATTCATCCCTTGTGAAAGCCCCAACTTTACTGTAACAAAGTATGTAACTACAAAGCATTGTGTTAAGTAATGGGTAAGATAGGTCAATATAATATGTACTAATTTTAGCATTATACTTTGAAAATTTTCCCCTTACACTACCTTTCATGAGAAGACAAAATATTCATTTGAATGACAAATAAATGTGTTGTATGATGATCCTTGACAATCACTCATTGTTCTATGCACATTAACAAATATGTTGCATACAACAACAACATTTGCACCATCTGAAGTCGTATCTATACCACCTCTTACGACATCTACATTTAAATTATTCACTTGTTTTCTCCTTTGCTTCCCTTACACTACCGTTCATGACAAGATAAATTTTTCATTTAAACGACAAAAATAATGTTGATCTTTGACAACCACTTATTGTTCTTTGCATATTAACAAATATGCTGCATACAACAACAACATTTGCACCATTTGAAGCTGCATCTAAACCACTTGTTAAAAGGTTTACATTCAAAGTATCCACCACGTGTTTTCTCCATTGCTTTGTTTCTACAATCTAGTTTGTTATTGTAATATCCCTCACTTAAGCCACCGTAAAAACTCTCATAAAATGAGGTTTCTTAAATAATTAAATATTATTAATTATTATATTGATATTACATGAAGAATATTCTTGTAATTCTTAATTATAAGAATATTGAAAGAATTATTTCTTAATTATTTTATTTAGAATAATTTAAATTCTTCTATGGAAATAAATTATTTTTCCAAGTTGGTATATTTCATGAGTTTTAGAAATAATGATTAATAGATTTGGAAAAGTATGGATAAGTGATATTTTTCTCACAAGGAAAAAACAAATCTAGCTTTAAAAAGAAAAGCATGAGAGATTTATGGATTGCTTTTGTGATTTAGGAAAAATTAGATTTATGGATGCTTTATGGAATGCTTTTATGATTTAGAAAAGATGGAATGCTTTTATGATTTATAAAAAAATGTAGTGCTTTTATGATTTATAAAAGCTGTTCCATTTTATTAATTCTATTTATTATAAGTCTATGAGAGAAATAGAAGAGGGGAATGGGAGAATACATGGAGAATGGAGCCAAGGAAGAGGAAGATAGTATTCCAAGCATGCATCAAGAGATAAGTAACCATATTCTTTGAAAATCCTTTTGTTTGCATATGGGCCATGATGATAAAATGAATGAATTTATTTGCAAGAAAAATTTGATGTGATAAAGAATTAAGATTAATTCTTTAGTAAACCTCTATACAATTTTGTTCATAGAGAAATAAGTGTCTTATTCATTGAATTATGAGAATAATTCATGTTTTTTTAATTGATAAAATATTTTCATGGCCAAATAGTTCGGTGAATTGCATGAATTATTGGAAAATAGGATCTAAGTATGACTTTGTATCTCCCAAAATGAAATAGATATGAAAAAAGTGAAAGAGGTTTTTGTAAAAGAGGATGTTAGGACAAAAATCCTCTTTTAGATTTTAAAAATTCATTTCCCATGTCTGGGGAACCATGTGCTAAATGGATGTAAAATAACAGGGAATTTATTATTATTTAAATCTGGAAAAATGAAACCCAAAGATTCATTTGAATATTCCAAACTGTAACACCTATGTAAAAATTGAGAGAGGTTATTTTTAATGAACCCATTAGAAACAAAAACCTCTTTGGGTTTTTCAAAAATCGTTTCCATTTTGTTGGAAACCGTGTCTAAATTTGACGACAAAAACAGGAAATTATTAAATATTTAAATCTGGAAAAATGGGCATCAAAGATTCATTCAAATATTAAAAACCATGACACCTGTGACAAAAATGAGAGAGGTTATTCCTATTATGTCTGTTCCAAACAAAAACCTCTTTTGAGTTTATGAAATTCTTTTCCATATGTTCGCAACATGCATCCAAATTGGATGACTAAAACAGGAAAAACAGAGTGAAACATAGTGCTTCCATTTCATTTTTCAATGAGATAAGAATAATTGTTTATGTACATATATACATAAAAATTATGCTGATGATTATTTACAAGGAATTAATTTATATAATTACCAAGCATATGCATTAAATGTTTTAAATATAAATATTTGACTCTTGAAGAGAGTATGTGCTTAGGTGCATATGAATAATATCTAATATATTTGATCTACTAGAAATTATTATGTGATTATACATGCATGAGGAGTTTGAGTCATGTAAAAATATATAAATAACTTATGTGAGGGGTAGCTCACATAAAACCTTTGCGTAAAATGCAATTGGTTCTGTTATTTGAGAAGGATTTGTTATTCATGTTATTCTGGAGGAAATATTACAAATCTCTCTGTTATGTGAAATGATAAGAAAATATTATCTATTTCATGCATAATAGGTATTGAGTTATCTATCTTTTGGAAAAAGAATAATTAAGGTATTAAATTCCTTCGAAAATAAATATATATAATCGTATGCAAGGAAGTAATTATTGTGTTATAACTCTTCAAAAAGAATAGAAGAGAAAAATATATCCTTGTATGCATTATTGTATTAGATTCTTAGAGCAGAAAAAGAGTAATCACATGCTTTATTATGTAAGATTATTTAGAGAAACATATATGCTTGTATGCATGGGAAAAATATAGTTTTGAGTATTAGATTTCTAGAGAAAATGAAGATGAAATCACATAATATTTATTGTGTTAACCCTCTTTTGGGCAAAATAATATGTATTTTGCAAACCTAAAGGGATTAGCTATGGTATTAGCTTTATCTTGGGAGAATATTATGCATAGTTATTGGTTATATTTTTTGGATGAGACGGAAATGTCACTTTGCATGCATGAAATAATAAGTGGTATGAATTTGATCCTTGGAAAAGAAATGTGTTTATTTTTCCATGAAATATTTATTTAGTTTCTTTTGGAAAGAAATATAAGTTTTACATGTAGGAAGAACAAGATATGTTATTGCATGCACAAAACTATAACTTGTATGTTAACTTTGTTTGAAATAGAGTTGGCATTGTTATACATAATAACCATTATGAATAGATCTTGGGTGGAAAATATGTTTTTGGAAAAGAACGTGTATTCACATGCATAAGTATAACATCTATTGCATTAATCCATTTTGAAAATAAAACATAAGAGTAGGCAAAAAGAGAAATTGCTTGTTGGGATAGTTATCTTGAAATCTTGTTATGCATTTGCATGCACAATATTATTATATAGTATGTTAGCTTTCTTTTGGAAATAATATGAAAGTGCATGCAAGATTTTGTTAGTGTTTTTTAGAAAGAGGATGCTTGATAGTGATTTATTTGTTACTAATGCATGTGAAATGATGTTAAATAAGGAAACTAATGTCAATGTGGTTATGTTTTATACATGCATACAAATATTTGTTGAAGTGTCACAAATAGAGATTGATTATTGGTTTATTAATATTTTATCTGATCATGATATCAAGTGTGCCGACGACAACAATGGTAGGAAAGAAGGATGACTTGAGAAAAGGATTTTTCAAGTTTAACATTGTGGAAGATAAAGAGTTGTTAGTCCATGCAGGTTTAGTAGTTCCAATTGCACGATGATCCACTGAAGGAAATAGTCTGACTGCAAAGACAGAGATTGATGATTCATGGGTAAATGGTATCATGATGATTGTAATAGGTTATAGCTAGTTATGTTTTGTTTAAGATTATTTTTCTGTGTAATTTTTACGACAATGGTCAAGGGATGGACTCCCTTACAATCATTGAGTGAGGGGTGACAACCCTCACGAACGTTTAATAATAAAATTAAACGTTTGATAGTTTTCACCCTACGGGGTTTCCAGGGTATATCGGTGTCTATTTATGTGATTGTTCATTTTTTCATTTTCATGATGTTAATTTCTTTCATGATGTGATGTTTATATTATCAATTAGGTGATGTACTAATTGAATTAAAATGATCATGGGATCGATACATAGTTATAACCAGAAATTTAAGTTAATATGCTACAACAAGGACAATTAATGGTTGTGTAACTCACTATGATTTTTACTAAATGTTTCTCTAAGTGATGATGATGGGTGTTTAAATTGTTAATGCGGAAATATAAAAGGTAATTTATAAGGTTACACATTCATATGTTTTGAAAAAATTTCCTAACTCCATGCATTTTCTTGCGAGGTTATTGGGGTATGTTACAAATGGTATCAGAGAAAAAGGTTGCAACACTAGCGCCTTTTGGGAATCATTATGAAAAGAAAAAATAGAGTTATGATGCTAGTGGGCATCATCTCAGGTATGATTTTAATTAAACTTGTAGTATACTACAATTAACATGAGATGCATGATGCCTGATTAATGACCACATGAAAGAGTATAAAGTTATAATGTTTCTCTAAAAGTTGTGCTCATGAAATTTGAATATGGATGTCGATAAAAGACAATAAAACTTCTATTGTACCTATGAACCATCTTGAGCACCCACTATTTATATTGCAGATTAATTACCAACCTTTGCATGGATAATATGAGAAAAATGATTATGGTGCATAAGAAAAAAAAGTGGAAAAACATGGCTAAAGTTATCATGAACTACCTATAAATAATGAATACATGTATGGTTGGTGTGATAACTAAATAATATAGAAGTTGGAGTTGACCCTGAAGAGGACAATGGAATGTTGAAAACAAAATATATATATATATATATATATATATATATATATATATTTGAACGAAACTTTTTAGTTGTTAAAAATAAGCAATGAGTGAAGTAGAACTCACATAGTAAACTTAAAGTCAATGAAAAAATCATGGTAGCATAATCGTGGGTTCTCTTTCTTCATCTAGAGTTGTAGAGGAAAGTTTGCATTCCATGTGTTCGACAAAAAGTGGTAATTGAGATCCACAGTTTTGTTGTTTTAAATAATTGCATATGATTCATCTTAACATCAATGGGTATTCATACCTTGAGGTCATGTAACCCTCGTGTTTATTCCAAGAAAAAGTTACTTTTACACTTGGATCCATAATTTGGTTGATTTTTCTGATTAGACAATCCTGTAGGGATTGTTGGTTGTGTTGTGGGCAGAAATTTTACCATTGATGATATGAATATGATTCATGCTATTCTATAAATTATATTTTTACTATCTCTCTGAAAATTTTGAACATATTTATGGAAATTTATTTCATGTCTGCTAACTAGTCCCTCAATGGCGGTAGATTGCATGCTTGAAAATTGTTTTTATAATTCGAAGATGGATGTAGATTGCATGCTTGCAAACTGTTTGTTGGAATGTCGAATTGGTCGTAGATTGCATGCTTGCACACTATTTGATAAAAGTTGGCAGCGGATGTAGATTACATGATTGCAAATTATTTTCCCAAAATTCTTCAATGGTTGTTGCTTACATGGCTGCACGCTAATGGTAAGGAAAGAAAAAAAATCACATTTTGTGTCCTAATGTTCTATGGGACTGTTAGTTCTCTACAATACTGATGGTTGCTAAGGTGAGACATTAAAAAAAGCATAATTCTATGGTATGCAACATGTGCTAATGTCTTTTTCCTAAGCTACATGATTATTATTATGTGGAAATTTTGAATGTATACCACGTATATTACATGTGATGAACTTTTGTCAATGTAATTTGACAAATTGTGGGACCCATGTTGTGGGTTAAGTATAGATGCATGGTGTATAAAAATGTTCCTTTGCCTTAATTACAATATGCAAATGGAAAATTATGTAAATTACAGTGGATTGTTAGACATTGACTACTTTTAGACATTGAATTTTTATTGGATTCAATGGCTATGGAAGCTATGATGGGACTGATGTAATGAGGTAATATTTTATTTTATTACTGAGTTAATGAATACTTTGGTTGGGGTATTCAAGAAATAACTCTAGAGTTTTAGAAGACTTATTGCCAGCTTATGAAAAGCTATTGGTGGTTAAGTTCAACATGGACCTTCTCTAAAAGTCTCCTAAAAATCCCTAGGAGAAAATAATAAAGAGGAAATATTAACATAATGGGAGAGAAAGATTATGTTAATGACTTAGTTGGAGATAAATACTAAGTGGGGTAAAATAAAGCATAGCGGGAGAGAAAGGCATGCTTTAAAGAAAAAGAAGAATATCTTTTTAGAAAAATATAAAACAAAAAGGCCTAGGCAAAAAGGTTGGTAGTCCTTAAAGCAGGGTGCTGCTAAAAATCTACTGGGAAGAAATCACCAAGGAATCAATGAGGTTGTTGATTCTAGTGGCAAGTAGATCTTATCTCGGTGGGTAACTATTGGAGATAGTTCACGGTTGGGTGGAATATGTTGGGTTCCTCAATAATTCAAAGAAATTAACTACGGTTAGATGAAATTTTGTCTATGTTATGTTACTAATTTTAAAATTTTCTAAAGATGTTGGATGTTACTATAGACTGTAAATTTCATGTCTCAAAGTTATTGCATGTGCTATATTTTTGCATGCATGATATATAAAATTATCTTGGCAACAATTTTGATGAAATAGGTTGTGTTTGTAGGCTTTTACGAGCAAATGAACATGTTAGATATGACTTATCTATATGCATGCATAGAGGAAATTAATTGAAATATATAGGCATATGAAATAACTCATGTTAGATAAAATAATGAGTTATTGAACTTTAAATTCCTGACACACTAGAGGAAAATGGCTGGAGATTAATGCCATGAGTTTGAATTTGAATAAAATTACTGTGGGAGAGAAAGACAATAATTTTCAAAGAAAATGGTTGGAGATAAATACCATGAGTTTGAATTTGATTGAAAGTATTGTGGGAGAGAAAGACAGTAAATTGCAAAAACATTAGTGGGAGAAAAAGACTAGTGTAACTCCTAAATAAAATACAGCATGCACTTAGTAGAGCTTTTCTTATCCTTTTTATGATTAAAGGGCTAAGTTCTCCTTAAGTTTTTGTGGAAGTATTATGATTTAAGTATTATTTTACATTTCCTAAATAAGTGGTAATGAAAATTAAAAGTTAATGTTCCAACAAGAGAAGAACATCGAGGACGATGTTCTCTTTAAGGGGGGGGAGTTTGTAATATCCCTCGCTTAAGCCACCGTAAAAACTCTCATAAAATGAGGTTTCTTAAATAATTAAATATTATTAATTATTATATTGATATTACACGAAGAATATTCTTGTAATTCTTAATTATAAGAATATTGGAAGAATTATTTCTTAATTATTTTATTTAGAATAATTTAAATTATTCTATGGAAATAAATTATATTTCTAAGTTGGTATATTTTATGATTTTTAGAAATAATGATTAATAGATTTGGAAAAACTATGGATAAGTGATATTTTTCTCACAAGGAAAAAACAAATCTAGCTTTAAAAAGAAAAGCATGAGAGATTTATGGATTGCTTTTGTGATTTAGGGAAAATTAGATTTATGGATGCTTTATGGAATGATTTTATGATTTAGAAAAGCTGGAATGCTTTTAGGATTTAGAAAAGCTGGAATGCTTTTATGATTTAGAAAAAACTGTAATGCTTTTATGATTTATAAAAGCTATTCCATTTTATTAATTCTATCTTTTATAAGCCTATGAGAGAAATAGAAGAGGGGAATGGGAGAATACATGGAGAATGGATCCAAGGAAGAGGAAGACAGTATTCCAAGCATGCATCAAGAGATAAGTAACCATATTCTTTGAAAATCCTTTTGTTTGCATATGAGCCATGATGATAAAATGAATGAATTTATTTGCAAGAAAAATTTCATGTGATAAAGAAGTAAGATTAATTCTTTAGTAAACCTCTTTACAATTTTGTTCATAGAGGAATAAGTGTCTTATTCATTGAATTATGAGAATAATTCATGTGTTTTGAATTGATAAAATATTTTCATGGCCAAATAGTTCGGTGAATTGCATGAATTATTGGAAAATAGGGTCTAAGTATGACTTTGTATCTCCCAAACTGAAATAGATATGAAAAATGTGAAAGAGGTTTTTGTAAAAGAGGATGTTAGCACAAAAATCCTCTTTTAGATTTTAAAAATTCATTTCCCATGTCTTGATAACCATGTGCTAAATGGATGTAAAATAACAGGGAATTTATTATTATTTAAATCTGGAAAAATGAGCTCCCAATATTCATTTGAATATTCCAAACCGTAACACCTCTGTAAAAACCGAAAGAGGTTATTTTTAACGAACCCATTAGAAACAGAAACCTCTTTGGGTTTTTCAAAAATCGTTTCCATTTGGTTGGAAACCATGTCTAAATTTGATGACAAAAACAGGAAATTATTAAATATTTAAATCTGGAAAAATGGGCATGAAAGATTCATTCGAATCTTAAAAACCATGACACCTGTGACAAAAATGAAAGAGGTTATTCTTATTATGTCTGTTCGAAACAAAAATCTCTTTTGGGTTTATGAAATTCTTTTCCATATGTTCACAATACGCATCCAAATTGGATGACTAAAATAGGAAAAACAGAGTGAAACATAGTGCTTCCATTTCATTTTTCAATGAGATAAGAATAATTTTTTACGTACATATATACATAACAATTATGCTAATGATTATTTACAATGAATTAATTTATATAATTACCAAGCATATGCATTAAATGTTTTAAATATAAATATTTGACTCTTGAAGAGAGTATGTGCTTAGGTGCATATGAATAATATCTAGTATATTTGATCTACTAGAAATTATTATGTGATTTTACATGCATGAGGAGTTTTAGTCATGTAAAAATATATAAATAACTTATGTGAGGGGTAGCTCACATAAAACCTTTGCGTAAAATGCAATTGGTTGTGTTATTTGAGAAGGATTTGTTATCCATGTTAGTCTGGAGGAAATATTACAAATCTCTCTGTTATGTGAAATGATAAGAAAATATTATCTATTTCATGCATAATAGCTATTGAGTTATCTATATTTTGGAAAAAGAATAATTAAGGTATTAAATTCCTTTGAAAATAAATATATATAATCATATCAATTAAGTAATTATTGAGTTAAAACTCTTCAAAAAGAATAGAAGAGAAAAATATATCCTCGTATGCGTTATTGTATTAGATTATTAGAGAGGAAAAAGAGTAATCACATGCTTTATTATGTAAGATTATTTAGAGAAACATATATGCTTGTATGCATGGGAAAAATATAGTTTTGAGTATTAGATTGCTAGAGAAAATGAAGATGAAATCACATAATATTTATTGTGTTAACCCTCTTTTGGGCAAAATAATATGTATTTTGCAAACCTAAAGGGATTAGCTATGGTATTAGCTTTATCTTGGGAGAATATTATGCATAGTTATTGGTTATATCTTTTGGATGAGAGGGAAATGTCACTTTGCATGCATGAAATAATAAGTGGTATGCGTTTGACCCTTGGAAAGGAAATGTGTTTATTTTTCCATGAAATATTTATTTAGTTTCATTTGGAAAGAAATATAAGTTTTACATGCAGGAAGAACAAGATATGTTATTGCATGCACAAAACTATAACTTGTATGTTAACTTTGTTTGAAATAGAGTTGGCATTGTTATACATAATAACCATTATGAATAGATCTTGGGTTGAAAATATGTTTTTGGAAAAGAACATGTATTCATATGCATAAGTATAACATCTATTGCATTAATCCATTTTGAAAAGAAGACATAAGAGTAGGCAAAAAGAGAAATTACTTTCTGGGATAGTTATCTTGAAACCTTGTTATGCATTTGCATGCACAATATTTTTATATAGTATGTTAGCTTTCTTTTGGAAATAATATGAAAGTGCATGCAAGATTTTGTTAGTGTTTGTTATAAAGAGGATGCTTGATAGTGATTTATTTGTTACTAATGCATGTGAAATGATGTTAAATAAGGAAACTAATGTCAATGTGGTTATGTTTTATACATACATACAAATATTTGTTGAAGTGTCACAAATAGAGATTGATTATTGGTTTATTAATATTTTATCTAATCATGATATCAAGTGTGCTGACGACAGTAATGGCAGGAAAGAAGGATGACTTGAGAAAATGATTTTTCAAGTTTAACATTGTGGAAGATAAAGAGGTTTTAGTCCATGCAGGTTTCGTAGTTCCAATTGCACGATGATCCACTGAAGGAAACAGTCTGACTACAAAGACAGAGATTGATGATTCGTGGGTACATGGTATCATGATGATTGTAATAGCTTATAGCTAGTTATGTTTCGTTTAAGATTATTTTCTATGTAATTTTTATGACAATGATCAAGGGATGGTCTCCCTTACAACCATTGAGTGAGGGGTGACAAGCCTCACGAGCATTTAATAATAAAATTAAACGTTTGCTGGTTTTCACCCTATGGGGTTTCTAGGGTATATCAGTGTCTATTTATGTGATTGTTCATTGTGTCATTTTCATGATGTTAATTTCTTTCATGATGTGATGTTTATATTATCAATTAGGTGATGTACTAATTGAATTAAAATGATCATGGGATCGATACATAGTTATAACAGGAAATTTAAGTTAATATGCTACAACAAGGACAATTAATGGTTGTGTAACTCACTATGATTTTTACTAAATGTTTCTCTAAGTGATGATGATGGGTGTTTAAATGGTTAATGCTGAAATATAAAAGGTAATTTATAAGGTTACACATTCGTATATTTTGAAAAAAATTCCTAACTCCATGCATTTTCTTGCGAGGTTATCGGGGTATGTTACAGTTATTAGTAGCCTCTTCTTCTTCTATGAGTTGTTGTAGCGACTTTGAAGACTGCATGATACCACATTCCATCATTCCAAATTGATATATTCCACTCAATGTAGCAAGTGGCACCTAACTTTGTTAAACCATCAAGAAAAACAACAATTTAACTATCTAAAGAAATCAACTAGCTAAAGACTAAAAGCAATACTAGAAGCAAAATTGTAGAAACCAATCGCACCACGTAAAACAACTAAAATTTTGACAAACAAGACATTGTATTTCCTATTGTATTATTTGTCATTGGTTAATTCATTAATTTTCCCCTCTATTGTCTTTGTTCTTTTTAATTGGAATTTAAAATTACTTGAGTAGGCGTTAAGTCACTTGAAATTTTATTGTGGTTTTCAAAAATTAATAATATCAATTTAAGTGCAGAAAGTTTCTAATAACATCTAATTTTAAGAATATATTTCTATTAAAAAAAAATATTCTAAATTATTAAATATTTTATTATATTAAAAATTCAATTATTATTTTATATTTGTTTTTCAATTTAATTTATTAATAAAATATTATATATATATAAGTGGAAATATATTTAATTATTCAATTCAAACATATCATTTGTAAATATAACTATTTTTTATTTTCATTTTTAAATTGTTTTCTAAATTAATATATTAATAGAACATCACATAAATTGAGACTGGGCAGAGCATATCTTGTTATTAATTAATTGTATCTAGAGAAGTCCATTTTTCCATATTTTGTAATTATCTGTTTCTTTAGCCATTAGCTATAATTTTATAAGCAACACATAAGCCATTAGCTATAATTTTATTAGCAACACATAATTTCTATAAGTAAGATGAAATCTTGGACTCATTTATGAAAAGCTTAATATATCTATAAAAAAAGCATAAACATTTAAATTAATTTAATATTTTAATAATAGTTAAAATTAAAGGTATCATATAATAATAAAAATTAAAAATATCATATAACCAAAAAAAAATAGAAATATCATGCAATAAAACAAATTAAAAATCTCATAATAAATTAAAAATATCATAATAAAATAAATATATTAGTGTTCAATATTCTTTACTTTATTTGATCATTTATTTTAACTATTTTTTCCTAGCCACAGTTACTTCTATGTTATATATTTCATATATGATGTCAATTCTACTCTATTTCTATGGAACTAATATTTACAAACAACTAAGCACTTGCGGGAAGATTAAGTAAAAAATTTATACATGTTGATACCAACTGGCCTCTCCCTGTTTAGAATGAGAGAAATAGGCTATTCATGTGCTTGGTCTATGTACATATTGATACCAATTGCAAAATTGAAAACTATTAGCCTCACAATGTATAAAATAATTAACTTTGGATTCCGTAAACCAGAACTAATTACCTATTTTTTTATCAAGATCTTATTCTATAGATCACAAGTAACTTTATCAACTTTAACCACAAAACTTCATAATGAATTCTTATTTTAGTAACTATTTTGTAAATAAATAATAAAAATCATTTCTTATCTGATTATACATATCAATCACATATAATTTACCCTTAACATTGTCATTATTTAAAAATATACTAATTAGATTAATACAAGTAAATAAAATGCTTTTCTATTAATAAATATCAAAAAATACTTATAATAACTCTTTAATACTAGTGACTTTGCTATTTTTTAACTTATATATCTATTTTCCAAAAATAAATCTTATAATTACTTTATAATAAAAGAACATTTTTAATAAAAACACATTTGTATTAAAAAAAATTATAAAAAATAAAATAAAATTGAAAAGTATTAGAATTCCATAACGAAATTATATAAATTGAAAACAATACCCGTAATATATATTTTTCCAACTCCTAAAAAGTACATTCTTCACTCATATCATTAATTTATTTGATCCATACCATTATACCTTCCATGGCATAAATCTACGTCAATGATCCCCACTCAAACTACTAGACGCCAATAGCTACTGCAGGTAATGTAAGGAAGGTAATGTAACGAGTAGTGATGGCACGCTTCAACTAATGCAACGAGTAGTGATGCCACGCTTCAAATAGACCTGACGGATGTCCATCCCATTGACCTTGAGAAAGGCATATAACGACACCACAAGGCTCAAATTCTGTGCACGATAAGAGTTTAATTGATAAGGGTAGGGTACGCCTACTCTCCTCTGGCCACCAGCATTACGGGAATGAGGAGAAATCAGCTTCAGTTTCTGCTTCTGCAATCTTCTACTCCTCTTTCCCCTCCAATAGTGGTAGAAATGCGATTCTCTGAGGTTAACCCCCTTGCATTGGCAGTAAATTTATTATTTTCCATGGGGGCTGGGAGGATTTGGGCGGTGGAATGAGAGTATTTAATGTGCAGTGAGGACTGGGAAGAACAAACAGTAAAACAAAATGGGCACAACAGGCATGATGAACCCAGAGGTTTTAGACGAGGAAGAACCCATTTTCATGGAAAACCCTCAGAGGTTTTGTATGTTTCCAACCAAATATAACGAGATCTGGGAAATGCACAATAACGCTGAGGCCAACTTCTGGACAGGTAGTTTAGTTTAAATTCATACATTTTTTCTCATGTCCAGGGCATCAATACAACTTTATATTTAGCTGGTTTTAAATTTGTAATCCCCCCCTAATGGGATGCGTCGAGTACGCCCTGAACTAGCGCTTTGTGTGGTGCTTAATTGACTGAATTTTTTGTTTGCAGTGGAGGAATTTAACCTTTCACATGACCTATATCAATGGGTAAACCTCACCAAGAACGAAAAACATTTCATTAGCCATGTTTTGGCCTTTTTTGCGGCCTCAGATGGTATTGTTTTGGAGAATTTAGCTGGAAGATTCTTGAATGATGTTGAAGTACCGGAGGTAAGCCTTTTTCTATATCCTCTTTAATTTTTTGTTTGTCTTTTCTATCACTCTTTGATTCCTTTTTGCAGTCCACAATTCTTACGATTTATGTTGTGCATTATATTTGTTATAATACCAAAATCTTAGGGAGATATGGTTTTGATCAAAGGGTATTAATGGCAATTTCAAACCAGCACGTGGTTAATAGTTCGAATCCACTAGGAATTGTTTTTTTTGTGCATATATTACATCAACATATATATTTTAATTTTCATTTTACAGGCTCGGGCATTCTACGGATTCCAGATTGCCATAGAGAACATTTATTCAGGTCGGCGAGCCTTAATAGTTTTCCTGTTTGATTCCCACCTTTATAAACTATTGCCTAACTCTTTTTGTGCCTCCCTTGACCAGATATGTACATCTTACTTCTAGAAACTTACATCATAAACTCCAAGGAGAAAGCGGGACTATTCAATGCCATCAACACTGTTCCCTGCATTGCAAGAAAAGCTGAATGGACAATGTGATGGATTTAAAGGTATATACTTCATTATTTTCTTTGCCTCTTCAAGATGCTCTTGCTTATCTATTTACCTTACCATATCACTTCGGGTATGAAAATTTTGGTCCTATAATTTCAAATTTCAAATACTTAAATATTCGTTATGTGCTACATTTACTTAGTTGGTAAAGAGGGGGTGTTTCATACCCTCCAAGATTCAAAATCCTCATAAACACATTTTTGTAACTCCCTATATCACTCTATCCCTGGGTATGGGGCACTATATCACTCTATCCCTGGGTATGGGGCACTAAAATCGGCTATTGACAATTTTTTTTTTTAAACCTTTTATACATTTTTATGCAGAGGAAATGTAATTCTCATAACAACCATTTTTAAACAACAAACTCCCAGGATTTTGGTTTGAATATCAGTTAGGAACATCAAAAATAATGGTACAAGACTGGAAAGACAAATTCCCTCCATCTATTGAGAATGCCTGACGTGAGGGGTTCCCTCACAAGCTGGACGAAACCTTCAAATGCAATAACAAGGATAGAAATACACTGTCAGAAATCGTCAGGGAATATTTTCATATTCTCCTTATCTGAAAATGGAAGAAACTATTGCTATTACTATCATGACTTGTTGTATATTACAGACACAAAGATTTCAACAGAGAAAGAGATACTAACTTTAATAGGAGAGATGATGATTTATCTCTCCGCCATAGCAATACAAAAGAGATTCTAAGCCCAAGTTGAGGGCCAGAATGTGACTAGGGAATCTTCTCTCAACACCAGCGATAACAAAATGAAATCTACCTACAAAATCAGTGAATGGTAGAATATAAAAATGCAACTAAATAAATGATAGACCCGGGTCTTGCTTGTAGTAAAGGTTAATGTTTCATGAAAATATTCCAACTACACGTAGACTCTAGAGATAACCGTCGACAAGAAAGAAGTAAATTTTGTCCTAAACAATGGCAAACAGAACACTCCTTGCATAGTGTGGGATAGTTCATTTATCACAAGGGGAGTCTTCTCCCTATGGACTGCTGCACATAGCTTTCATCAACTAAAGGCTGCACAGAACTTGGTGCCAAAACTAAACACTCGAGGCACAATATGTTGCTAACAAAGAGCTCAAAAGTAAGCAAATAGTGAATCTCAAATATGGTGAAAAACACGGCAACGAATTGCAACTAACAAATACAATAGTGCAACAAGGAGGGAAAGAAATACAACAGTGGAACAACGAGAGAAAAAGAAAGAAAAACGATAAATAACATAATTTTAAGGAACAATTTAAAGCGATAAATAACATAATTCTAAGAAAAACTTTAATTGAAAGGTGTTGCACGGAAAGAAAAACTATAAATAATAAAATTTTAAGAAACAATTGGTAAATAAAATTACTCGAAACAACAGTTGCAACACACGCGCTTGAACAGTCTCTGCAGCTTCCAGCCTCAGGCCAAACGTTGATTTCAACTATACATGCTGATTTCAGCCTTCCCATGGTAGATGTTGATTGCAGCTTTGAGCCTTCCCACTTATATGTAAATCACAAAATAAAAATAAAATAAAACAAGTCAATTGCATGAAAAAAGAAAGCCTCTCCTTCAAATATCAGACAAAGATGAAAAAATACCTGAAACAATAGTTGCAACTAATAGTCTCTGTAGCTTCAAGCCTCAGCCTCTGAATTACTCTGTATCTTCCAACCTCTTGCCAAATGCAACTTCCTCAGCCTCTGAGTTGCTTTGTAGCTTCCAGCCTCAGGCCAAATGCTGATCGCAACTGATTGGAACTATAGACGTTGATTGCACCAAAAATGCATATTTAGTTTAAGATTTTCAAGGATTTTGATTAAAAATGATTAAAAATATGAGTGAGACCACTGAATTAAGGATGGTGTCATGTCAAAATATTCATATCTGTTAACCTATCTTGAATTAATTGCAAGTTCTATTAAACAATATTTTCAACCTATCTTGCAATGATGAGTGAGACCAGTTATCAAATCATTTCTCTGGAACATCCAGCCGACTGAGCTACTTTGAGTTTATGGGAATAGATTGTTATGGTTCGCCCTTAAAAAGGATGTTTGAAAGTTGAATCCCATGGCAAATGTTGGTTTATAAGTGAAAAATTTCATGGTTGAAATTTTAAATAAATTTTCTATAATAATTAGATGTAAATTGAAATATTATTTAAGGTTAATATAATTTTTTAAATTAGTTTTTGGGTCATTTAATTAGAAATGACTGGTACTCGTGGACGCCTAAAGTTCACATGTCACATGCGTTACTATAATTTAATAGATAAGCCATGAGGCACTCTCTACACAATTGATTTTCTTTCCACAAGAATCTGATCACGGATGGATTATAGCAAGCTGCAATAAATACATGAGTGAAAAATTACGGTAACATTCATTAAACCGATTGATTGATAGAAAAAATGAATTAACAGGAAAATGGAGCATATATCTATATAAATGACGTATTACTGCTTACAACGTTCCAAATACAGAAGTACAATAAACACGGTTTCTACTTGTGCCTATAATGTTTCGTGTACCAAACGTGATGTAAATTAATGCTAGTTAATGAAATGAAAGATTTATTGTGTGAGGTAAAGAGTTGGATAGCATTTTAGAGCGAAAGGAGAGTCCCAAAAAGGAGTCCCAAAAAGCTGATAAGTCCAATCTCTTATTATACATTAAGTGGTCCCCACAATTCACGTTTCGCAATAAGAAGTGAAAAGTATTCGCAATAAGAAGTGAAATAGAATTATATAGTATAAATAAATAAATAATAAAAATAACTAAAGTTAAACTATAGAAAAACATAAATAATAAAAATAACTAAAGAATTGAAAAGTATTAACCAATCATAGATAAGAAAAATAACTAAAGTTAAACTATAGAAAAACATAAATAATAAAAATAACTAAAGAATTGAAAAGTATTAACCAATCATAGATAAGAAAAATAGAATTATATAGTATAAATAAATAAATAATAAAAATAGTATTAACCAATCATAGATAAGAAAAATAGAATTATATAGTATAAATAAATAAATAATAAAAATAACTAAAGTTAAACTATAGAAAAACATAAATAATAAAAATAACTAAAGTTAAACTATAGAAAAACATAATTTTTTTTAAATGTCAAATCAATAAAAACACTAATGCAATATACATGTGATGGCAGGTATAATAAGAACCTGTATTCCACGCAAGAAGGCCATCAAAAATTGTATCCCATCCAAACCCTTCCAACAAAATCTTCACAAGGCCTCACTCTCATGGGACGTGCCTAAAAGGAAAATTTTGAATTAAGTTCATAGAAAATATAAAATCTAGAATATATTTAATGGAAAGATACCTAGTGCATTAGGGTTAAGAAAATTACCTATGGAAGACAAAGGATAGTGGTTGCTCTCCTGAAATCAAACTAAGTTAAGATGTGGTTATGGTCGAGCCGTTAAAAAATAATAAAAAGAAAGAATGTTGTTAAAAACGCTAATGCATGTCGAATGTAAAGGAAGATTCTATAAAACGAAATTACCTTGGGTTGATTCACCATAGAAACTCTTTGGAAGAACTATAATGAAATGAAAGTTCTAGAACAAACATTGTCACAATAAGAAAATAACCCTTATTCCAAGGAGAAGATTGGTAACCCCTATATCTTAGAAATGTAGATCACTACTAAGATGTGGGTTGAATTAGCAGTGATGGAAATCAAGAAGTTTTGAATCTTTTTCTCAAATTTATTAACCTTTTATCAATTCATAATTTGAAAAACATAAGGAGATATCAAAGAATTAGACATAAACACACAAAACCATGAAAACATTCAACACATGAGACACAAGTATTTCAAGTGGAAACCCTCAAGGGGAGAAAAAACACCCATTGTTATTGTGTTTCTTCTCATTGTCTTAGTATTATTTCAATCAAATATTTTACAACACCCATTGTTATTGTGTTTCTTCTCATTCTCTTAGTATTATTTCAATCAAATATTTTACATATTTTAGATGGCCTTCACAAGCTAGGAGCCACTACCCCTGCGAAAATATTGTTGGCCACCACCAACAAGGAAGTCTCTACTCACACCACTCTATAGGCCACCACCTGATTGAAGCACCCAACACCAATAATCATTGCCAAACCACCATTGAACTATCAAGCCGACATTGGAAGGAGATGCTACTCCCAATATATTGGCCACCACCAACAAGGAAGTCTCTACTCACACCACTCTATAGGCCACCACCTGATTGAAGCACCCAACACCAATAATCATTGCCAAACCACCATTGAACTATCAAGCCGACATTGGAAGGAGATGCTACTCCCAATATACTATTTTTTTGGCCACCACTCGTATCTTGTTCAACCACTATTGAAATGGAGTCCACCACCTCCTGAAACACTTAGAGCCACGCTTTCATTCACCTTAAAACTGGACTCCAAGCATAACTTCACATCTCAACAACAACATATCAGTCCTCCACAAAATAATAAAATCTAACAGTACAAACACTGCATAAGAAAATTCGATAAACACATTAGCAACATTCCTCCCTACAGTAGCTAAATCTATTCAAAAACAAATTCTACATACAAAAAATAATATGAAGAATACTCAAGCAGTAGCCATGCAAAAAATAATCTTTAATCATCTCTTACTCCATATCATCTCTCTCTGCATAAGATTCTACCCCAAACATGCTTTTGTTACCCTCTGCAATCTTTGATCTATCTCTAAAAGTATTCATACCCTCAGTACATTTTGTTCCACTTGCATGCTCTACTCTTCTTACTCACTCACTTGACCAATACCAACCAATTATCCTTAATACATTCTCCAATATATAGTTTTCTCGAAATCGTAGAGAAATAAGTACAATCAAAGTAATGGAGAGCTAATTATCCTTACTCACATGCTATAGATTGGTCTGATATTTTTATAATTCTCCTCTTTGAATCAGTTTGCCACTATCTTCATTGAATGAGAGAGATATTTCTCTTTAACCACCTTCTATGAGTTAATTAAGCTTTCTCGACCTTTTCAATAGAAATCCTAGACGAAAACCACCAGAAAAAGCTAATAAAACACCTAATTTGTGTGCATAATTTGAATAAAATTCATGTACATGCATAGCCGCTAGGACAAATACTAGATCCTAAAGACTATAGCCACTCTCTTCCTATTGGTTTTCCAATGGTTGAGAGCCTATAATTTCTCTATGTAGTTCTATCTCTCAATAACTATAATGTAATTTAGGCAAGACCTTCTCTTCTTAGTCCACAACATGCAAATTAGATTTATGAATTCTCTTGAAGCATCTCCTAAACCTATAGAGCCTCTTCATCCCATGTCACGTATTTTATGATCATGACAAGGTCTCCAAACATGCTCTCTGCAAGGAGCAAGACGCCAACATAATGGTCAAACACCTCTACATCAAGTCAGGATCATGAAATCCTAGTTGACCAAAACACCTGTACATGGAAGGCCTGGTTGGACAAACACCTCTGCATAGATTGCATAGATTAACACATAACTGATAACTCATCTCTAGCTAACCACACATCATGAGGGCCACCATCATTAGGTTGACATCAATGATGAAAAACTCGTACTATGTCCTCATCAATTCCAACACTATAATGCCAACATGCTCCCCCTCTGTCATTGATGTCAATCTCAACTTGCTATCCATAACTCTAAGTCTAATCTGATCTCACTTCACTCTCCATGATCTCTCAAATATCTCTTATCTCTCCCCCTTTTACATCAATGGAAAAGGGAAATCAGAACACTAATGCCAACAATGTGAGGAATGCGAGAAGTAATCCCCCTATCAAGTTCAACATCATGCCAATACAAAGATGATACAAATAAATGAACCAAGAATGTGTCTCCTGCAAGAGAAGCATGTGAACCAATGAACTCAACTACCAACATGTCTCTAGCCAATACTATGTATCCTCTCATGTTTACCATGCTTCCCCTAAGCATTTAATGGAGCTGCAAACAAATTATCTTTGTTATTGTAGAAACACTGCCGCTCCTTTCCAATATGCCTCCTTGCCAAGTGCAAGATACTATTCCTCATGGAATATGACTCCAACATACTTTGAGAAATGATATACAATGAAGTGGCATATTGATACATATAAGAGAAATCAATAGGTGTTTAATTTATCTAAGGACATCATAAATCTGTTTTTGAACATGAATTTTTAATTAATTATAGTAACACACACACATATATAATTATAATTTATTTCTAAAAACAAACTTAAAAATAATATTTTTTTGAAATTATTTGATAAGCTTAAAATAATATGAAGTGTTATGACTTGAAAGTTTTATGTTTAAATTTTTGGTTACTTATTAGTGAGCATTTTATTAAGAGTGATTTGCTCCACTTTTAGTATAGTAACATGGCTACAAAGTAGCGACTACCTGCCACTTAGTTTAAATATAGTAATGTTCCAATGCGATGTTGGAAATGTCTATGGATAGCTATTACGGCTATTACATGCCGCTTAATGTAATTATAGAGATGTTGCAATTTGAGTTTGAGGATGTTTATGAAAATTTGTTTTGTAATAAAGTATAGTTAAATTAAATTAGAAATAAATGTTGCAATTTGAGTTTGAGCATGTTTATTTTGAGTTTGAGTTTAAATATAGTAATGTTGCAATGTGATCTTGGAAATGTCTATGGGTAGCTATTACATGCCGCTTAATGTAATTATAGAGATGTTGCAATTTGAGTTTGAGCATGTTTATGAAGATTTGTTTTGTAATAAAGTATAGTTAAATTAAATTAGAAATAATTGTTGCAATTTGAGTTTGAGCATGTTTATGAGGATTTGCTAAATGTTGCTATTTGAATTTAAGGATGTCTATGAAGATTTTCTTTGTAATAAAGTTGTCGCTAAAATTTGAAATGCCTCTAGATTAATACTTTATTGTAGCTATGTAGTTTTATACGAATCTGAACAAATATTGCCAATATTATTTATTATTACTACATAGCAATAGCTACTTAATTTTTATCTAACAAAAATTTAATAGAAATGCCTGCTTTTCCTAAAATCTAATTAAGATTTTTCAAGATAGTAAGTTTAAACTTTGTAGTATCAAAAACTTTTAAGAAACTAAATCTTACTAAAAAATGATTTTTTTTAACTTATTTATAAAAAAAAATTGTTATTTACCCTTGAATATTGCAGATAAAGTTTCATACAGATGGATAAAACTTGCCACCTAAGTTTCACACAAAAGTAAAGCCCGTCGTCGACTTTAACTCATGCCTCGTAGAAGTAGGATGAAATTTAACCGTTAAATTACCCGTTACCAGGCAAGTTCGCTGTCCATGTCACTGGTCTTCATTGAAATGCTTAAAACTTTAGTGTAAACCATAAAATTACAGGTTAGGTGGAGTTCAAATTCCAACCCAGTGAGTCGTACTGACATGGGAAGGATTTAATAATATTAATTTTTATGTTTTATAAATTCCAATTTTATTTACAGAATTATTTTTTTTACGGATTCTAAACTTATTCGTTCTGATTTTCCCACTTCTATTTTCGATGGCGATTCCAAATTTGATTTTTGTTGTTGTGGTTTTATAATCAAGAAAACAGAGCTTTCACGCTGTAAAATGGAAAACAGAGCCATTTGTTTAAAAACAAAGTTTTTATTAAATTGCAGAGTATTTGATTTTGAACGCGGGGTTTTTTTGGTGGTCCCACACCACAGACCACGTGGCAGATCATGATTTGAGCGGGTTTTTCTTTGGGCCAAACCCGAAATGCTATATGGCGGAATGGATAAACCTTTTTCGTGTTACAATTTGTGCTCACGTCAGCGAGCCCTTGGCGGACCCGATATGGTGTTATAGGCCGGATTGTATAATTGATCGCGCGTCCAAAACCTTATGTGACATCAGCAAGTTTGTAACGCCAAAACCTCCAGTTCAATTCGGTTAAATTTCTTTTGAAGTCCGGGGCGGAGGTTCGGTTGAAGGTTTGTTAAACGTTTTGTTATATGTTTCTAATCGCGCGATGAATGGGTTTTAAGTTATATATGTTATAAATATACATATAAACCAAACCTATAACTATAAAATCATAATAATTATAACAATTTTAATAATTCTAATTATAAAATTTTAAATCATAATAATTATAAAATCTTATATACAAATTATATCTTTACGAAATAAAAGCTTCTCACAAGTCCAAAAGCCATTAATGAATAAATTTAAATATTAACCGATCTAGCTATGTAACACCCTATTGATTAAACCTTTTCGTAAAAAGTTGATTATATACCCACAAAATAAAAACAAGGAACATAGTAAGTATAAATATATTTTTCAGTTTATAAAGGTAGGCAGTTTCTTAACAATAGGAGCCTGGATATCACCATTGCGGCATTTTTAAGCACCAACGATTTCATAAAATAATTGCAGAACCAAAAGAACTAGCGTCGGTTTGAATGAAGCATATGCTGCGTTTTCTCATCATCATTATGGATTCCCTTCAAATCATATGCACAAAAGATAAGCAATGTAGAACGAATGAAAAAGAGTCTGAAGATGGGAACAAAAGGGCCTAGAATCATGTACATGACTAAGGTTAACAGCATTCCTGTACGCCTTGATGAGCTAGTGGAATTCCCGGAGTGGGTATTATAACCCGAACCCTGTTTGGTCCGTTTAGTTAGACTGGTCATTTGTCATGACATGTAACAATGCCTTTTGAGTGGATAAGACCTTGTGTTAAGGAATTATGAATCGAACGCAGAGGGTTAGTAATAAACCTATGCGTTGAATGGAACTGTGCGTTGTAATAAACAGAAGTGCCATGTTGAAGTGTTGATGAAGCAAGGGTTAATGGTGCCCTGTATATAAGTAGAAGAATCGATGGCAATCGCAATACTATCAACAGCGTGGTTCGAACGGATAGACAGGGAAGTTGTATATATGTAGTGAACAGAGGTCTAGATTTAAACCACGCATGGAGGTTTCAAGCCCTTCATGAGGATCTGATTTGCATTACGATAACCGAGCATAGATAATGATTCGGCATTGTCTGTGTGCCGGAGGGAGTCACAGTGGTTGGACGAGTTCTTACATATCCAGGTCGAAAGCAATTGAGACAGACTTATACCCATGCCATCGAATTCATAACGAGAAGTGGAAATTCAATTGTATAAATCGATGCCAAATTGAGGCTCTGGTTGTTTGAATCGACATTAGCAAAGTCAATCCATAACGTTAAGCAGAAGGCCGGGGTTGACAGTAGCGTAAATTCGTATTCAATCCGAATGTTTACCGATTGTAGTGATATTAAACGTAAAAGCAGTGGATAGATAGAATACGAATAATTCCTGTGTGGAATATGCGTGCATTGAGGGCTTGCGATTAGTAGGAGAATCGGTCGTTCTAATGCGAACCTTAAATGCCATAGAAAGAGATCGATGGAGCAAGGAACAGTGATTTGGTACCAGCAGAGAGGCTCGAAATGAGGATGAAATCTGTGAATAAAACAAGGCGAAACCGTGAATTAATCCGAAGGAGCGGAATCGTGAAGTTGTAATGGAACCGTTATTGGTAAGCAGTGAAACTGGAGAAGGGAATACCAGCAGTATGGCGCGACTACAAGAGTGGTAAGTAAAATTGTGGAAAAAACGTGATGTCACTCGCTGGAGGATGCGTGTCCATACGCGGTTTTCAAAACCCGCCTACGTCACGCAATTTCTGAGCATTAAAAAGAATGTGATATTTGTTTACCTTCTTCTGATCAATCAACCCTACGCGACAAGCTGTCTGCCGTTGGATGCGAGTGGCTTGTTAACGGAGGTGGGCCTACACGCCACGTTGAATTGGTTCAAGGACTAATGAGAGGGTATGTCAATAATGGTGGGAGTGGAACTTAATATGCGAATCATACAATTGACCCAAAGTTTGAATTATGTATGAACGAAGAGTTATATGTTAATGTGGTGTTGACAAGAGTTATACGTTAGGTCAATCATACATTTTGAATTGCTGTAGGTTGGCCTTTTGCCAAGGTCGAACCTTTGGTTGATAATGGAATATTAAATGGTTTGAACTCTGGAATCAGATAAATGAATGTGCTAAGGGGTCCAGCTATTAATTATTGAAGGTTTTCATAGGGCGCGAATGATGGCTGACCCATAGAATTATATCTTGTCTTTTATATAATGTCACAAAATACATGCAACATTCTGGTGAAGTTCGAATACTTTTGGAGCTAATATCTATTTGAATATTAGCCCGAATGCCATGAGATGGTTTATCAATATGATTCTAACTATTGAGGAAAAATTAAAAACTCTCAGACTTAATTATTTAAATTGACAGTTCAAGAAATTAGAACGTGTTATTGTGGGTCCGGTGTATTATTGGTGGTAATGTCGCGTAGTCCAAGTAGACATCTATGAACATTAAAACGCTGGTGAGTAATTAAGGCGAGGGTCCCATTCAATATTTGTTGATTATTGATTAATATGCATTGGTTCGAAAGTGAATGTCCGCGTCAAGTAAATGGAGGCGTACGACGACTATGGTGTGGCAAGATATCACGTTATCAGGAAGAGCTTACAGGGGCGCCTGCACAAATATTTATAGAATTTGCAATAACATGTTCAACTTTTCAACCAATAGAATGGCAGAAATTTTTTTTTAAAAATAAATAAAGAGATTATTAAAACTTAAAGATATGTCTAATCAAAGACAATTAATGTCACTATTAAGCAAAACTTGAGTGACCTGCCAGGTACAATAATTACATGAATCAACTACATGTCAGATGAGTACAAACCAATATCACATGTGTACAAAATCTTCGTACTTATTGACTTACAAAATCTTCATACTTACTGATTTACAAACAATAAAAATAAAAAGAAAATAATATAAATTTAAAATAATAATAATAATTTAAGATATTTAATTAATAAAAAATTTTAAATTTAAAAATATATTTATTTTATTTTATTTTATTTTATTTATTAAATTTTAACCTATGATAAAAATTACATGATATTATACATCTCATATAATTAAAACGAAAAAATTATAAAACCATGATATAAAAGATGTATATAAATATTTACATCCATAATGAAAATAGAATTGAATTTGAAACTATTACACAGTAGAAATTGACATGAAATTTTAGATTTATATACACAATGTACATCTCATAGCATAAATAAAAAAGATAGGCCGTCTATTTTTCTTTAATATAAAAAGGTATCAAGCTTTTAGATCATATTTATCATGGAAAGGTTGTTTTTTATTATTTAAAATTTATATTGTTAGCATACAAGGTTATTCATAAATATTGAAGATTTTTATCTCCATTTTCATTTATATGGATATTGAAAATTTATAAAAAAATAATTTAGTTGGAAACTTTATTTATATTATATAATTACGCCGTAGGCGTATTTATTTGAAAACAACCTTGCTGGGTGTCCTCGTGTCATCATTTGAGCCCTTTGATTTTTTGTTAGACGATTGAAACGTCTTCCGCCCTTGGATCCACCGATTGAACTTTCAACACTGACTCCTTGATTCAGTTCGGTTAACAGTATCTTTAACTGTCAATCTGTAACGACCTGCCTCCATGTGATTACCTGTTCGTCTGTAACGACCGCTTCCCCTGCTACGACGCCTGCTATGGACACCCTCCAGTGGAAACATGGTGAACGTGAGCAAGCTCTGCCAGATATCGAGTACCGGACTGAACCAGACAATGCAGGTAGGAGGTGGATTCCTGAACGATGGGATCAAGTTCACCAGTTACCCTGTCGTGGGATATAACAACTACACGCAGTCCTCCTCTGGATGCCAGACTGACCCCAACACGGACCAGAATCACAAGCCAAAGATATGCTTGGCTAATGCAAATCATTTGAGGGCAAGTGATATTATCTGCGGTTGGGATTCCAGAGCGAAGGGGAGTTTTTTCTTCCACACATCCATCGCCATTCCTCTTTCCAGTATCGCCAAAGCCATTGAAGACATCAAGCGACTTCGTGACCTAAACCGTAAGGCCTTTTGTGGGATAGACTACTATGGAGGATTTCTGATGCGTTTTATTAAGAAATCGGAGGCCTACTTGGGCTTTAAGGAGGACACTGTTGATATAGAATTTTTCTACTATCGGTCTCGTCAACCGAATGCCCCCAGGTGGAATAAAGATGTGATGGAAGAGATTAAGCAGCTGCTTCTGCAAAAATATGGTGGAAGACCGCACTGGGCAAAGAATGGAGTGTTTACAGAAAGACTCAAAGACGGAAGTTTGATCGTTGGACGGATTCTTGCTTCTTGCAGATATTTTCGATGTACTTTGGTCTGAACTGTAAGATTGGACTCCGCCAAAAAGTTGCAGACACAGATCGGTCAAAAAGACGCAGAAGCAGTAACGGATTTTGCATGTAAGATTGGGCTCCGCCAAAGAGATGCAGACACAGATCCGTCAAAAAGACGCAGAAGCAGTAACGGATTTTGCATGCACAGGATCCTATGTATTGTCTATCCATTTTGTGTGGAACCATTTTGGGCATCGAGATCATTGAATCCATTTCAATGATGTGCCTCCCAATCCAGGTATAGAAATATATATTAAGTATCAACTAACGTTCGGTTCAAACAATTCAGGTGCGGACCAGCAAACTAGCGTAAGGAAGATCTCGGTACTTTAATGTAATTTAAATTTAAATTTCCCCTGTTAATGTAATTGAGTTAAATGTCTAATTGTGTGACACTCCTCCATTTTCTTTAATGTGCAATTATATTTCATTTTCTTTAATGTGTAATTATATTTTCTTTTCGTCTTTTTTTTCTCTTTTGTTTTGCTCTTTTCTGAATTTCATTTTTCTTTTCATTTTTTGGAAAGGGAAGTTAAATTTAGTAAAGAATAAAAATGAAAAGAAGAATTAAATCTAGTAAGGAAAAATAAAACTTGAGATTCAAATATATTTGACACCTCTCAAGCCACATCTTTGTTTCAAACATAATCGTTTTAGGTTTTGTTTTGGTTTTAGTAGATTGAAATAACTTACGTCATCAAATTAAAAAAAAAACCAATATTGTCAATTACAATTACTGTATAGGTGCAGTGATAGGCCACGGCTGCACAGAAACAGAAGCTTGCTCAGAGCTTGCGAGCCTCTTGCTCCCCAGTTTGGTTATGTTGAACAATGACACTCAAAACAATAATAAATTCATTAGAAATAATATTATTACATAAATAAATGTGTCAGAGTAACAGGTTTTATTTTTAATTAGTTTTATTTTCTTTTTCTCCTTAGGTATTAAAATTATTTTTCTCTTCCGGTATTAAAATTATTAGTGGTAAGTTGTATTTTTAACAACTTTTATGGTTTTTCTTTAAAGTATTTCAATTTTCCAACTTATTATAGTTTTTGCAAAAATAGCACCCAAAAACCATTAAAAAATAGATATATATAATAAGATTAATACTTAGTAGCTATTGATCTCTCCAAGGCATGGAAGTGGAAGGATTACCAAACTCCATAGCTATTGATCTCTCTCCAAGGCATGGAAGTCGAAGGATTACCAAACTCTTATTCCACAGCTTCATAATCACTTCTGCCAGACGGTTATCTTAATTTAAATATAGTCTAGCATTATCATAATGATAATTGCAGTAATTTTCAGTTCAAAATTCCACGATAACTTCATAATCACTTCTGCCAGACGGTTATCTTAATTTAAATATAGTCTAGCATTATCATAATGATAATTGCAGTAATTTTCAGTTCAAAATTCCACGATAATTGTGGGAATTTTCAGTTCAAAATTCTCTTATGGTTTTCTCTCCACCACTTCAGTACGTGTTTCTGGGGGTAATGCATTAAATAGTAATTTTTTTTATAAGGTAAGACATCATTCGGAACAAGAACAAGTAGTTATTAGATGTGTAATATTAAAACTTCATATATCTTTGCGGTTTAACTTTTGTATTCGGAACAAAAACAAGTAGTTATTAGATGTGTAATATTAAAACTTCATATATCTTTGCGGTTTAAGTTTCGTATTTTTAGAGATAAGATTTTTTTATATTTTTATGATTTTGATTTTCATGATAGATATAGATTGTAAAATTAGTGCGAATCATAGATTTATGATTTATAAAGATTTTCTTATATTTTTATGATTACGTGTAATAAATAAATCAAAATATAACAAATTTAGTAATAATCATATTCATCATGATTAAAAATAATAAATATGTTTTTCACTTAAATAATGAATTGTAATTTAGTTATTTAATTTTTTTTCTGATTTTTATTATTTTAATTTTTATATTTTAATTTTTTTAATATTTAGACAGAATTAATATCTAATTAATTAATCATGGTACAACATTGTTTAGTGTTATCAAAGATGATGGATTTTAAATAATTCAAGTTATTTTGAATTCTATAAGTCATTTATCAATTGAAATCTTTTCTTTTATTGTATTTTACTTAATTATATTTTAATATAACACAACATCATCTTCCAACCTTTAGTTCACCTGCTGACGTGCAACCAGAATCGATTATGCCCAAATTCAGTCCAAATTCAGTGCCGTCTCTGAGTCTCAAGAAATTCTTTGCCCATGAAGTACATGAGTCTCGAGAAATTCTTGGAGGTAAAGCAGAGACTTGATCCATTTGGGTTCTTTCCAAGCGAGTGGTCGGATGCTGTGTTGGGCACATGAAAATGGGCCACAGTTCCGAGATGGAGAGACAGATGTGCCTTTGATGGATTGTGCGTCTGTAAAATAGATCGCCATTGCTCTCCACGACATGGAGTCTTTTGCAGACCTGGTAAAATTTGGACAAGTGCTCGCGTTTGCAGGGACAGTGAACAAGAAAATGTTTTTTTCCGTGCGAATGTCACAGAATTAGTTAATGTTTTTGTATGTTGTACCCGTAATAGGATTGGATTGAGGATTTACATTATGTAAATAAGATTTGGTAAATGGTTTTTCTTTCATTAGTATTTGAAATTTACTGATATAATGTCACTGGCACAATCAATGTTTAATTATTAGTTTTCTTTTAATTATTTTTCATAGATCAGTTATTTGACACACAGTGATGTACTTAACAATATATTTCTATTCATTCTACATTACTAAAATTGACCAAAATCAGTACAGATATCTACAACACATTTCTATTCATTCTAGATTACTAAAATTGACCAAAAGCACTATAGATATCTTTCTTAGCAACTATAAGATCTCTTTAAAAATCTTACGGCGTTTCCTTTGCAACATTTGGTGATGGTGCAATTGCTAGTTATGCATTTAGCATTAAAAGATTAATTCATGAAACTTTTTCAATTGTTTTATTATTTTCAATAAAAATATATGAATTTTTTCAAGAGAATATATATAATGAGGAAATGGAAAGAATATTTATATTATAGAATTTTATATCAGCAAATATAAAATAAATTCATCAAAATTTTCACTTTTAATTTTTAATTTACTTATTTTGGATCTACAGTTGTGTTTAGCATACTTACCTATTTTTCTCTTAAAGTATCTTAAGATATGAAATATGCTATGAATGTGATATCTTCTATAACTTTTTTAATTCTTTTCATAATTCTATTTATAAATTTGTTTTTTGGGAGGGCTCTTTCAACAACTATTCTAATTCTTTTCATGATGGTAACATCACTCCTAAGCAAATTTTTTTTGAAGTCTACCATAATTATATAGATCATCTTTCCACTGAATCTTTTATGTTTTATACATATAGCAGCATTCTCATAAATCTCCTTAGAGATAATGAATAGGTTTAATCTAAAGACAATTCCCTACCACAAAATGATCATATGTAAAAAAAACATGAGTAATATACATGGGTGGTTTAACCCACCTCAACCCTTGTATAAATTTCCACATGGAATATCATACGTCAACCACCATTATATTAAATATATGCCCATTCGATGCCTCTTTATTATAATTATATGTCTCCCACTTACAATTTATACATATCCCTTTCATGTATTATAACGTATCTTTGGAGTTTGGTTTTTAATCCACTATATAGATGTCTACCTATGCTCGTACATCCTATTCGAATCTGGACCAAGCGTTGGCGCACTTGTTACTACCCAATCATTGGTCCTACGTGGAACATTAAGTGGATTTTTAAGATCTGTGTTGACACTTATGCGTGTTTACCTATTTCCTCCTCTTGTACATTCAGGATTCGTGGCTTATTAATTCAACGTTCTATGTGTTTAATGCCTAGATCTACTTTGTGAGTGCCATGATGGTTTTGCATTTAAGAATAGTACGTTTTAAGTCTCGTTACACTGCCCAACAAGCCCAAAATCCGATGCCAAATCCTCCTTGGCGTACAACTCTGTCCCACATAAGTTTTATACTCCGGATTTTGGTTTTTCTGAGGATGATGCACTTAAGTCTGAACTTGTCATATCACTTATGTTTATTCTCTGTCCCGTCAAGGAAATTTTATATATTTTTGAGCTAGGGAGTGGGTTATCATTGTACATGTGGACGATGATCTTTGTTCGAATTCTAGGGTTTCATGCTGAGTTAAAATGCAAACTCAACTGTGTCGAATTCATTTGGCCGCTTCGGCAATTTTCGTTTCGTTCTTCCCTTCAGTGATCCGTTTGCCTTCACGCTTGTCGTGGCTGGTGTATGACTCTTGCGTCTAGAATGGCTTAAGGCCTCCTACCCTGTGTATATGGTAAGTAATTCTTTTGGGTATTATCATTTGAGATAATATAGCTGTTCTTTTCCTCGCACATTTCGATTTCTCAGGTGTTTTTCCCTTCATTGTTTCGTTGCGTTGCTATCTGAAGTTAATACTCGACCCCTGTGCTATTTTTTGTTTTTGTGTATTATGTATTCTCCCTCAGCCCAATGGGATAGAGTCTTCAGATGTGTTCACCATGTGGTTAGAGGGTTCATATTTCTCCACACGCAGGCAGAACAACTCCCATCATTCCGACGGGTGACTATTTCGCCAACCCTCGCATTGCCCTCATGTTAATTCATTTCATTTGTAAAAAAAATTGCTCTAACGTTTCGTTTCCCTCTTTACATTACAGCAGAAAGAGATCTCGGTCGATGTAACATGTATAAGGTAGCTACTGGTTCGCTTGTTAGTTTGTCACACTCGTCTATTTGTGTTAAATGTCTGTCGCTATTTTTATTTCGGATTTAACTCGTTTACATGGTTGGTTACAGGTATGTACTTGTTAAGAGTATCCTCAATGAAATGCATCATTTGATCCTCTCTAAAATCCAGCTTAAGCTTGCGTTCCCTTGTTTTGCACAGGTCGGTACTACCTCATGCTTCGGAAAATCCAGAGTGATTTTATATGAGATGCGAGATTTTGTCTCGTCTCGCAATTTAGTTTTTTTGTTTATTTTGTGACATTTGTAATAATTTTGGACTTTCAGTTTGATGAACCAGAGACATTCTCTTCTCCATAGTCGAACGAACTATTACACTGCTATGTTGACAATTCTATAAGTTATTTTTTTTGTGGTATAAAATATGTTTTGGATTTAATTTATTACCCTTCCCAGAATAGCTTTGATTATTTAAAATGTTGTTCCACACTGTTTATTTTTAATTTAATTTTCAGATCCGACTGTAGTTAAGTCCAGTCTTATGCGTTCCTCTTATAATCACATTCCCTTTCTATCTGATATACCAAACTCCATGATGTTAATAGCGGGAAATCTCCTTTTTATATTTAATCGAGCAGATTAGTAATCTCTGTTACTCTAGTTGGATTAATGTGAACTCATTTTTGTGTCATTGATATACACATATATATAAATTTTTTTATACAGAGGTCTCATATGACAATGAGAGGCTTTTGTCTCTGCTATGTTTGCCACCTCACTTTATATAGGAATATATTATAGTTGTCATATAATATAATGTATACTTTTGTTCTTCATCAGTTATAATATAATATAATTGATGTTCTGTTTCTAGTTATACTTCTGTTCTTCATCATTTTACAGTAACACCATATTGATGATATAATTCCGTCAACCCAGAATTTAATTATTAAAATTCTTTCCAGCTACCACTACAATATTTCTTTGTCCATAGAGGCAGATAATTACCTTTGTTATTATATAAGCGAATCTGGTTAATAATTAAGTTGAGAGATACTGGTTTAATAATTTACATAGACATCTACTATTGATATTTGGAATTTCTCTCTATTATATCAAGAAGCATGTGTGTGGTTCCATAAAATTTTATAGAGTAATAATAGCTTCTGATCATCTTTTAGTTTGTTCTACTCTTTTACAGAAAATTGTTATCCTAGTTAGTCTTACCAAGAGCACGCATAGATTGACAATAGACTTTTTTTCTGTCCTTAAATATTGTTAATTTAGCGTATGTGCTTCTGATTAAATTTATTATTCTGCACTTGAGTAGTAAAATGACTACATGCAATTTAATGTAAATAGCCAACCAGAGACTAATATTTCCTACTCACTCTATTCCACTCTTAAGTCTGCACAATATTTCTGTGTACATGCAGGTACATATCTAAAGTGTAACTTATCACAGTTTTCCAAAGTTCACTACATGAACTAATACATGTTTAACTATTTATTTATTTATTTGTTTGTTTAATTACCATTTATTATAGAAGCAGATTAAAGTTACAATAACTGTTCTAGGGAATCATTTACACTCTCTCCAGATTTAAACCATCTAATGGTTTAGAGGTTTTGGTTGGCAGTACTCCCTAGTATTCTTTCCTACTACCATACAGAAGTGAGGAGAATTATTTCTTCTATTCAACTCTGTTAAAAGTAAGGAAATTCATAACACAACGATTTAACTCAACCTAATTACCATAGTACTTTTCACTACTATCCAACAACATCTAATTTAGTTATTCATCAAAATGGTGTGCATACCACTTCTGTGATGACCAGTCCTCCCAACCTTAGAGTTCTTTTATCCACGGAACTCACCCCCGAGCTGAGATCCTCTCCTAGAACAGACCAACCCCCAATCTGTTCTGGAGTAGCTTATTTAAGTTGATGCTCTCCAAAGCCTGTTTTTAATTCTGCGTCCAGAATTACAGGATGCTTTTATTCTTTTTTGCATAGGCTTCCCTTATTTAGGGACTTTTAAAGCTGCTTTCTGCTTTTCCAGCTTTTTATCTCTTCCCAACTACTCTCCACCTCATTGGGGAATTTAGATTTTTCCTCAAAAATCTAAATTAGAAATAAATTCTTTCAAGGAATTTTGAAAGATTTTTGGGGAAAATCTTAGCCTCTTTCCATACCTCATGGATTTGGCAAGTGATCTCAAAATTCTCATTTGGTCAATATGCACAGAAATATTTTATTTATTTCTCACAATTTAAATAATTAATTACATCCACACAATACTTATCCATTGGGGTCCACTCCCCTTTGTATTTAAGTTCAATTGTCTAATTTGGAAAAACATAAAACTAGGGGTGTTACATATTCCCTCCTGAAAACAAACACCGTCATCGGTGTTAACCACTAACTACTAGAGTTCATTTTGAAAATAGATATAGATATTTTTCCATCATCTCAACTTCTCTTTCCCATGTAGCTTCTTCAGCAGTAAATTGCTTCCATTGCACCTTTACTCTTGCTATTGTTTGGTTTCTCAATTCAATTTCTTCCTGCTCCAATATTTGAAGCGGCTCTGGAAGGAACTCCCCTTCTGGCTCCACCTGTATCACATTCCAATCAACAATGTGAGAAGCATAATGAACATATATTTTTAATAACGATACATGAAACACATCATGAACTTTAACATGGGGTGGTAGGGCTAGCTTATAAGCCACTGGCCCCACCCTCTCTAACACCTCAAAAGGCCCACAATATGTAGGAGCCAATTTTGCACAACTTCCAGCATAAAGTGTGCTCTTTTTGGGTTTAATATGCAAATACACATGATCACCCACTTTGAACTCTCGATGCACCCTCTTCTTATCAGCATAATTTTTCTGGCGATCTTGTGCTGTCTTAATGTTTCTCTGTATTTGTTTGACAATTCTTTCCATTTCTTGTAAAGTATCTGGTCCCAATACTAGCTTATCTTCAGGTTGGCTCTAGCTTAAAGGAGTACGACACTTCCTTCCATAGAGTGCTTCAAATGGACTCATTTTAATAGAAGATTGGTAGTTTTTATTATAAGAAAATTTAGCTAAATGCAAGTAGTCTTCCCATTTTGATGGCCTATCCATCACATACATTCTCAGCATATCCTCCAAAATCTGATTTGTCCTCTCTGTTTGACCGTCTGTCTGAGGGTGATAGGCAATGCTAAAATTCAGCTTGGTGCCCATGCCCCCAAACAAACCTGTCCAAAAAGCTGTTGTGAACTTAGCATCTCTATCTGAAACAATCATCTTTGGGACCCCGTGTAGCCTTACTATTTCTTTTAGGAACACATCTGCTACCTGACCTGTCCCAAAAGTGGATTTTACAAGTATGAAGTGTGCAGCTTTTGTTAAAGTATCCACCACCACCATCACTGAATCATGCTGGTACTTTGTTTTGGGTAACCGGGTTATGAAGTCTATAGAGACAGTGTCCCATTTCCATTCTGCAACTGGCAAGGGATTTAAAAGACCAGCGGGATGCTGATGTTCTACTTTGACTAGTTAACATTCCATACACCTAGCTAAATAGTCTGCTACATGCCTTTTCATTCCTGGCCAAAACAATTTCTTTTTCAAGGCTGTAAGCATTTTCTGATATCCCGGATGTCCTGCATAAAGCTGTTTATGGTATTCATCTAGGATCTCTTTTTTCAAAGATGTTACATTGGGGATATACAATCTGTTTTTATAGCAGATCAGCCCTCTCTGGTTTTGGGTGTACTCAGCCATTTCTTTTTTCTGCATTTTTAATTGCAGATTTTCATAATTGGGATCTTGATCCGCTACCTTTTTAACTAGTTCTTCTAAGTCAAAACTAGCACTACTCCCAAGGCTGTTTATGTGTTGGCAAGCATTTCTGATTAATGCATTAGCAATTTTGTTTTCTTTTCCTTTGATATGTTTGATGTCCATATCAAATTCACTTAGAAAAGACAACCATCTGGCTTGTCGAGCATTCAAATCAGTTTGGGAAAAGAAATATTTGAGGCTAATATGATCAGTCATCAATATGAATTTTTTCCCAAGAAGATAGTGTCGCCACATATTCAAGGCATGAATTACAATAGCCAATTCCAAATCATATACACTGTAGTTCTGTTCATGTTTCTTAAGTTTCCTAGACTCACATGCAATAACATAATTTTCCTGTAAAAGAACTCCTCCCAATCCCTCTCTGCATGCATCAGTGCATACAACAAACTCTTTGTCAGGATCTGCAATTTTTAGTATAGGGGCTATAGTGATTTCTAGTTTTAGTTTTTCAAATCTATTTTGGCATTTTTCAGTCCACTCAAATTTGGTGCCTTTTCTCTGTAATGAAGTTATGGGATATGCTATTGCAGAAAATATTTCCACAAACCTTCTATAATAACCTGCAATCCCCATAAATGATCTTACTGCTGATACATCAGTGGGCACTGGCCATTCTCTAATCGCCTTTATTTTCTTAGGGTCCACAGCCAATCCTTTTTCAGAAATAATATGCCCCAAGTATTGAATCTTGTCTTTATAAAATTCACATTTACTGAACTTGGCATATAACTGGTTTTCTTTCAAGGTTTGAAAAACTATCCTTAAATGTTCTTTGTGCTCTTCCTCACTTTTTGAATAAACCAGAATATCGTCTATGAACACTAGTACGAATTTATCCAAGTACTTGTTCAAAATGTTGTTCATTAAGCAGATAAAGGTGGCAGGGGCATTTGTCAAACCGAAAGGTAGGACTACAAATTCATAGTTACCATACCTAGTTCGAAAAGTCATTTTACTAATATCTTCCTCCTTAATTCTGAGCTGGTGATAACCAGTCCTCAGATCAATCTTAGAAAATACTGAAGCTCCTCTTACTTGATCAAAAGGATCATCAATTCTGGGCAATGGGTATTTTTTTTTGATGGTCAACTTATTCAGCTGACAGTAGTCAATGCACATTCTAAAGGTTCCATCCTTCTTTTTCACAAACAACACCAGTGCTCCCCAAGGAGATACACTCGGTCTGATATAACCTTTATCCAACAATTCTTACAATTGCATTTTCAGTTCCATGAGTTCGGGGGGGTTCATTCGATAAGGGGCTTGAGAAACAGGTGTTGCTCTAGGCACCAAATCAATTGAGAAGTCAATCTCTCTTTTGGGGGGAAGATGAGGAATCTCATTTGGAAAAACTTCCTTAAACTCTCTTACCACTGGCAGAGTGTCCAGCAGGTTTTCTTCAGGTTGCTGTCCTAATTCTTCGACATGTACAACATATACTTGATATCCTTTCCTAGCTATTCTTTTTAATTGCAGAGCTGATATTTGTCTTACAGAGATTGGTTTTGGTTTTCCTTTGAGAATAAAGGGTTTCCCCTCCTCATCTATGTAATGCAGAGTTTTATCCCAACAGTTCATCATAGCCTTTCTCTTTTCTAACCAGTCCATTCCTATCAACAAGTCATATGAGCCTAAAGGCAGAATGTTTATGTTTACTTCGGTCTAGAAATCATTCAATTTAATTACTGTTTGAGGTAACTTATGCGTTACTTTTCGCTTAGTGCCAGTGGCTAGCTGAACCAACCAAGACTGCTGAAATTTTTTAGTTTTGAGATTGCATTTCTCTACAGCTTGTGGACTAATATAACTCAAAGAAGCACTCGGATCAATAAAAACTATAATAGATTGGTCAGCAATCTTACCTTCCATCTCGACCATAGTAGCCTGGTGCTATGCTTGTTGGTTCTCCAAGGCTGCACTGATAGTGGGTATGTTCCTTACGATATCATTCACTGTGGTAGCTTCTCGATCCCTCATAATCATCTGAATATTTCGGTGGGGATAATCCCTCAAAAGATGAGGTTCTCTGCAGCCCCAACATTTCAAAGGCTCCCGCATTTTAACTGCTCCCTCCTTCTTATTATCTCCATCTATTTGTTTTGAGCCAACTTGGGACTGAGAAGTTTGACTTTCCTTGGGTTTGTTAAATTTCTTCCACTGATGATCCCTGCCAAAGTTCTTCAAGTAAGCTAGTTTCTGTTTCTTCCCTTTGAATTCATTCTTATTTACCCAGCTTTTTCCCTGTTCACCCTTGCCTTTAAACTGCTGGTAGCATAATCTAGCTTTTCTCACCGCTTCATCCATAGTCTTTGGATTATCGAACTCTATTTTCTCCTTGTACACAGCAGCAAATAGTTCAAAAACCTTTGTACCTTTTCCTTCTCTTCACGAATATAAGGAACATACCTTAGAAAATTTGTAAATTTGGTGACGAACTCATCTATGGTGAGCTGTCCCAATCTGAGTTCATGGAACTCCTTTTCTTTATCATCATAATAACGTTTGTTCAAATAGCGGTTTTTAAACTTGACTTGGAAATCTTCCCAAGTCACCGTTTTTTCATCAATGGCATGGACCATTTTCGTCTCCTCCCACCACAAGGTGGCTTTACCCTACAACTAGTAAACAATCAATCTGGCCTTCAAATTGCTCTCATATTCATAGACCTGGAAATACTTAATCATATTCAACAACCATGCTTTAGCATCTTCCTCCTTCTCTCCATCATAGGAGGGAGGTTTAATCTTTCGGAATTCCCCCTGTAATTCCTTTCTCTGTTTAGACTGATGTCTAGTAGTGTCATCTTCCTCAGAATCATCTGAGAATTTGCCTTTCTTCCTCTTTCCGGAACCTTCGCCTTCTTGGCTGTTCCGCGAAGTCAGTTCTCTTATGAGCTTTTCCTACTCCTCAATGGCTAATGACAACCTGTCATTCTGACTTCTTAACTCAGCTATCTTCCGTTGCAACCCGTGCAACATAGCCATCAAAGGAGCGTTGGGATTTGGCATGTTATCTTCATCATGCAGATCAACCTAAATTTAATCTCCTTCAACCATTGTCTTTTCAGTTCGAGTACCACTGTACACTAAACAAACCAACATCTGAAAAAAAAATTCATGAAAAAAAAATAATTTACACAGTGAGCACAACAACAGCCCAACTTTCAAACATGGGCTCTGATACCATTTGTAACATCACTCCTAAGAAAAAAATTTATTTTTTATTTTTTTTAAAGTCTACCATAATTATATACATCATCTCTCCACTGAATCTTTTATGTTTTATACATATAGCAACATTCTCATAAATCTCCTTAGAGATAATGAACAGGTTTAATCTAAAGACAATTCCCTACCACTAAATTATCATATGTAACAAAAACATGAGTAATATACATGGGTGGTTTAACCCACCTTAACCCTTGTATAAATTTCCACATGGAATATCATACATCAACCACCATTATATTAAATATATGCCCATTCGATGCCTCTTTATTGTAATTATATGTCTCTCACTTACAATTTATACATATCCCTTTCATGTATTATAATGTATCTTTGGAGTTTGGTTTTTAATCCACTATATAGATGTCTACCTATGCTCGTACATCCTATTCAAATCTGGACCAAGCATTGGTGCACTTGTTACTACCCAATTGTTGGTCCTACGTGGAACGTTAAGTGGATTTTTAAGATCTGCGTTGACACTTATGCGTGTTTACCTATTTCCTCCTCCGGTACATTCGGGATTCGTGGCTTATTAATTCAACGTTCTCTGCGTTTAATTCCTAGCTCTACTTTGTGAGCACCATGATGGTTTTGAATTTAAGAATAGTATGTTTTAAGTCTCGTTACATTGCCCAACAAGCCCCAAATCCGACGCCAAATCCTCCTCGGCGTACAACTCTGTCCCACGTAAGTTTTTATACTCCGGATTTTGGTTTTTCTGAGGACGATGCACTTAAGTCTGAACTCATCGTATCACTTATGTTTATTCTCTATCCCATCAAGGAAATTTTATATAGTTCTGAGCCAGGGAGTGGGTTATCATGGTACACATGGACGATGATATTTGTTCGAATTATAGGGTTTCATGCTGAATTAAAATGCAAACTCAACTGTGTCAAATTCATTTGGCTGCTCCGGCAATTGTCATTTCGTTCTCCCCTTCGGTGAGCCGTTTGCCTTCACGCTTGTCGCGGCTTGTGTATGACTCTTGCATCTAGAATGGCTTAAGGCCTCCTACCCTGTGTATATAGTAAGTAATTCTTTTGGGTATTATCATTTGAGATAATATAGCTGTTCTTTTCCTCGCACATTTTGATTTTTCAGGTTTTTTAACCTTCATTGTTTCGTTGCGTCGCTATCTAAAGTTAATACTTGACCCCTATGCTATTTTTTTTTTGTGTATTATGTATTCTCCCTCAGCCGAATGGGATAGAGTCTTCAGATGTGTTCACCGTGTGGTTAGAGGGTTTGGATTTCTCCACACGCAGGCGGAACAACTCCCATCGTTCCGACAGGTGACTATTTCGCCAACCCTCACATTGCCCTCGTGTTAATTCGTTTCATTTGTAAAAAGAAATCGCTCTAATGTTTCGTTTCCCTCTTTACATTACAGCGGAAAGAGATCTTGGTTGATGTAACATGTATAAGGTAGCTACTGATTCACTTGTTAGTTTGTCACACTCGTCTATTTGTGTTAAATATCTGTCGCTAATTTTATTTCGGATTTAACTCATTTACATGGTTGGTTATAGGTATGTACTTGTTAAGAGTATTCTCAACGAAATGCATCCTTTGATCCTCTCTAAAATCCGGCTTAAGCTTGCGTTCCCTTGTTTTGCACAGGTCGGTACTACCTCATGCTTCGGAAATTCCAGAGTGATTTTATATGAGATGCGAGATTTCGTCTCGTCTCGCAATTTAGTTTTATTTATTTATTTTGTGACATTTGTAATAATTTTGGACTTTCAGTTTGATGAACCAGAGACATTCTCTTCTCCATAGTCGAACGAACTATTACACTGCTCTGTTGACAATTCTATAAGTTATTTTTTTCGTGGTATAAAATATGTTTTGGATTTAATTTATTACCCTTTCCAGAATAGCTTTGATTATTTAAAATGTTATTCCACAATGTTTATTTGTAAGTTAATTTTCAGATCCGACTGTAGTTAAGTCTAGTCTTATGCGTTCCTCTTATAATCGCATTCCCTTTCTATTTGATATACCAAACTCCATGATGTTAATAGCGGGAAATCTCCTTTTATATTTAATCGAGTAGATTAGTAATCTTTGTTACCCTAGTTGGATTAATGTGAACTCATTGTTGTGTCATTGATATACACATATTTTTTTTTTTATACGGAGGTCTCATATGACAATGAGAGGCTTTTGTCTCTGCTATGTTTGCCACCTCACTTTATATAGGAATATATTATAGTTGTCATATAATATAATGTATAGGCTTCCACACAAGCCTCTTGAATTCTATACTGTTATTCCATTATATTTATATGTGTAGAAATAACACTGATGTTCTGTTTCTAGTTATACTTCTGTTCTTCATCATTTTACAGTAACACCATATTGATGATATAATTTCGTCAACTCATAATTTAATAATTAAAATTCTTTCCAGCTACCACTACAATATTTCTCTATCCACAGAGGCAGAGAATTACCTTTGTTATTATATAACGAATCTAGTTAATAATTAAGTTGACAGATACTGGTTTAATAATTTACATAGACATCTACTACTAATATTTGGAATTTCTCTCTATTATATCAAGAAGCATGTGTGTGGTTCCATAAAATTTTATAGAGTAATAATAGCTTCTGATCATCTTTCAGTTTGTTCTACTCTTTTACAGATCATTTTTATCCTAGTTAGTCTTACCAAGAGCATGCATAGATTGACAATAGACTTTTTTCTGTCCTTAAATATTGTTAATTTAGCGTATGTGCTTCTGATTAAATTTATTATTCTGCACTTGAGTAGTAAAATGACTACATGCAATTTAGTGTAAATAGCCAACCAGAGACTAATATTTCCTACTCACTCTATTCCACTCTTAAGTCTGCACAATATTTCTGTGTACATGCAGGTACATATCTAAAGTGTAACTTATCACAGTTTTCCAAAGTTCACTACATGAACTAATACATGTTTAACTATTTATTTATTTGTTTGTTTGTTTAATTACCATTTATTATAGAAGAAGATTAAAGTTACATTAACTGTTCTAGGGAAGCATTTACACTCTCTCCAGATTTAAACCATCTAATGGTTTAGAGGTTCTGGTTGACAGTACTCCCTATTATTCTTTCCTACTACCATACAGAAGTTAGGAGAATTATTTCTTCTATTCAACTCTGTTAAAATTAAGGAAATTCATAACGTAGCAATTTAACTCAACCTAATTACCATAGTACTTTTCACTACTATCCAACAACATCTAATTTAGTTATTCATCAAAACGGTGTGCATACCACTTCTGTGATGACCATTCCTCTCAACCTTAGAGTTCCTTTATCCACAGAACTCACCCCCGAGCTGAGATCCTCTCCTAGAACAGACCAACACCCAATCTGTTATGGAGTAGCTTATTTAAGCTGATGCTCCCCAAAGCCTGTTTCTAATTTTGCGTCCAGAATTACAGCATGTTTTTATTCCTGTTTTCATAGGCTTCCCTTATTTAGGGACTTTTAAAGCTGTTTTCTTCTTTTGCAACTTTTTACCTCTTCCCAACTACTCTCCACCTCATTGGGGAATTTAGATTTTTCCTCAAAATTCTAAATTAGAAATAAATTTTTTCGAGGATTTTTGAAAGATTTTTGGGGAAAATCTTAGCCTCTTTCCATACCTCATGGATTTGGCAAGTGATCTCAAAATTCTCATTTGGTCAATATGCACAGAAATATTTTATTTATTTCTCATAATTTTAATAATTAATTACATCCACACAATACTTATCCACTGGGGTCCACTCCCCTTTCGATTTAAGTTCAATTGTCTAACTTGGAAAAACATAAAACTAGGGGTGTTATAATGATGTTTTTCATAAATTTTTTCTTTGGGAAGCAACTTTTGACCAAATGATGCACCATTAGGAAAGAATATCCTATAACCATAAATATGTTCACTTGACGTTATTTGGTTAACAAAAGTCACGAATAAAACCCATATATCTCTACTTGATTATTTATTATTTGACCAAAACCCCATAAATAAGTAATTAAATTTGTCCTCAAAACCATAAAATAACCTTCCCCTCCAACCACCTCTTACCACCTTAATAAATTAATAATTATCATTATTATAAAACAAAAATATAAAAATAATTTAAACAATAAAATATTTAAAAAATCTATAATTCGATAACTAGAATTATATAATTATATATTAAAAGTATTCAAACTATACTGAAATTATTGAAGAAAACATCTCGAAAGGAGCAGGGGCTGTTCAAATGATTGAGTTATGGCCCACAAATAAAAAAGTAATTTAAACAATAAAATATTTATAATATTTATAATTCTATTAAAGATAATTAGAATTATATAATTATATATTAAAAGTATTCAAAATATATTGAAATTATTTAACAAAACATCTCGGAATATAATTATATATTAAAAGTATTCAAAATATACTGAAATTATTGAAGAAAACATCTCGAAAGGAGCAGGGGCCGTTCAAATGATTGAGTTATGGCCAACAAATAAAAATAATTTAAACAATAAAATATTTAAAATATTTATAATTCTATTAAAGATAATTAGAATTATATAATTATATATTAAAAGTATTCAAAATATATTGAAATTATTTAACAAAACATCTCGGAAGGAGCAGGGGCTGTTCAAATGATTGAGTCATGGCCAACAAAGTGAAGTAGCAGCTAAGAACGAACCCGCTTGCCATAGTATGGTATGTTTTCTATTTATATCTAAAGGTGGAGTTGTTGGTCGACGAGAGGACATTATCGGGTCGAGAACGATTACAAGCCGCTCAAGGTGGCCTCAGCCTCAGGGTTGAATACCCCCACGGTGGGCTTAATATTTAAATACATCACCGGAATTTTAATAGATTTATTAAAAAAATAAAGTATCTACCATACAAATAATAAAGTTACACCATTTAAAATTTTAGATCCCAAATCGCTATAGAAATTTAGGTTAGTTGATGTCCTTTATTTTTTTTAATATAATTTACTATTATGTCAAATTTACATAATTTTGTTAGAATGGAATAACATTAATACGTATAATGAGAAGAAAATATGCAACAGTCCAATTTTTGTATTTTTAGTTAATCTCAGCGTACTAAAAATTCTTGATATAATATATATATATATATAACTTCACTAGTACAGCACTATGCCATAATGTTTTGTATAATGAATTTTTGATTTTTATTTAATTTATGGTTTGTTATTTCACTAGTATTGTGTCATAATGTTTCCTATAATAAATTTTTGGTGACTAAATCTTTATAATTTCTTAGTATTGCGCATAATGTTTTGTATTATGAAGTATTTGTCCGTAAATCTTTAAATTTATTTCTAGTTAATATATGGGCAATTGGAAAAAATGACATTAACTTTCATATGACTTGAACTACAACAAAAGAATTTTGATATTATAAATTGATATTTCTAAAAAAACAAATAAACAAAAACTATTGAAAAAGAAAAAAAAACAAAACTATATTTCATATATAAAATAAAAATAAAAGAATTAAAAGAGTTACGATTTGAGTTTGCATGTAATTATAACAATGAATCACTAATGGTAAAATATTAATTCAAATATATTTTTTTTAATGGTAAAATATTTGAAGTAGTCATATTATTTTATATTTTGGCTTATTGTTAAGTATATTTCACAATTTTTTTTTTATATGTGACCAAGGAGGGTTTTTAAGACATTCATTATTTATGAATTAAAAAATACATTTTAAATAATGAAAAGATAAATATGATATCTCTTTAATCCATTTTAACTACTAATCTATCAATTACTAATCTTCTGAAATACAATCATTTTCTCAATTTTTACATTTTAAAAAATAATTCTACCTCAAAGATTTAATTCCCAAAAAATAATGCTAAATTTGTAATTAAAAGAACTCTATACTAATATAAAATCAAAAGTGAATTACCAAAGATTACAATTTTAAATTAATCTCAAAAATAATTTCAAAATAATCATGAAATTTTTAACTTATAATTTAAAAGAAATAAAATGACGTAAAAATAAGTTAATTTTTTTATGTTGAAGGTTTAAAATATATATCTACTATCGAAATATGTTTATAAAATATTTTTAGTGATTATCTCTTTTTAAATATTAAAACTAATTCGTATTAAATTATTTCAAAAAAAAAAAAAATCAATAAATCAATCGAAATATGTTTATAAAATATTTTTAGTGATTATCTTTTTTAAATATTAAAATTAATTCATATTAAATTATTTCAAAAAATGTATAATTTCAATAAATCAATCAATATTCAAATTATTAGTTGAGGAATTACATAATGTATTAGTTGAGAATTAGTTGGGAATTATAATTATTAATTTATTTATAAAGTGAATATATCATTTTGAAAAGATAAAACTAAAGGAAATTTATGAACTAGGATATTAAATTAAAAAAAAAGGTATTTAAGTATTCCCATTGAGGTGTTAGAAACAATATAAATGGATAGGGGAAGTTTGCTACCCCATTGCCTCTTATCACATTTAAGATTGGAGCATGGCGTGGTTATATCACCCATGCACTCAGTCATGCAAATAATTTTCACATTCCTTTGTATTAAGATAAAGAATTTCATTCTTTTCATGAGCTCTCGGACCCTCTATCTTGGCTCCATCGTTTTTTGCAGGATTAGTGGTGTTTCCCAATCATCAATAGGATATTTCTACCATGACACTAGCTCTATGAACATTTCAGTGCATGTAGATCTTCATCCCCTGGTGGCTGGCCTTCTTTGTACATCCCTTGTGACAGCAATTCAAGCTTAGAGTTGGGAGGTTGTTATAGTGATAGCGAGCCTTGGTATTTTTGAAGTAATGAACGTGGGAGTTAGATACAGAAAGGGTGGAACTTGGAGAAGAAGCACACCTCACCTATTAAACCTTAGTGCCTAGTGGGCTGAAATTCATGGGGTAAATTCTTCTATGTACAAACTTCAAATATTTTCATCTTGTTTGTATTTGCATGGCCAAATTTGATTTTTGGTCTCTAGGGCATCTAAGTGGTGTGGAAAATAACTACCATCCCTTGGTATTTACGGTTTATTGACCCTACCTAGAGCTACCCTTTGTACACCCCTCCTCTAACATTTTTAGCTAATCATGTCCCTAGGGAGAGCCTGAAGACTCTTTTTATTTTTTCCTAGTTTCATTCGATTTTCCTCACTAGTTTTCCCCTCTAATAGAGAATTTATGTAACTAGGTTTATCTTTCCTTTAGGTGTTATGCATCGTTTGTTGAAAAAATGCAGCAAGAAATTCCTAATTTTATTTTCCCTTGAATTGAAGTAGGAGAAAAGATAAATTCCACATCACAAGACAACTTGAATGAGTTAACTAAATTTGTATCACTCAATTAGCTTAGTTAATTTGAGTTTTGGGCTTTGTGTAAAGTGATTCTTAAATTTTAGGAGCCTAGCTTGAGTTTAATTTTAGTTGTAACAATTTAATTCAGATAAATTCAGTTAAGGTTAGTTTAATTAGTTCAAAGTATTTGAGGAACTAGTAAGAGGTCTAGCAGTGGGGTGTAGCTTCAGTGTTCAACTAGTTAACTAATTAACCGACCTTAATTAACTCATGCATGCATGAAACTCGAGTTACCCAGTTGGGATTGGAGTTGAAGGGAAGCGCACTATCATTTATATAATTATCCAAGTTGTATAGGTGTTTCATGTAGTGAAAGAAGGGCTTATAGGGATTGTGTAATTCAGGATGGGGATTTCCCAAATTAATAGGGGGATAATTCCTTGATAAATAGCGCAATGAAATAGGAGCTTCCTAGGAAGGGAAATTAGCTAAGTGTTGGCCAGAGTCAGTCTGTGAGGAAGTGAGATAGATAATACTTGTGCATAGGTTTCTCAAGCTTGAGAAATCATTGTATTTCTTCTCTATTTTCTGACTAATGCAATACAGAAAGGAAAGGGTTTTGAACAATTTTTATCCCCTATATAAATCCTCGTGTATGGGTGTTAAATCATGATGCATGGTTTTGATATATGTTCTCAATCATGAATTTATTTCCGCAGTTGAGTAGAGCATATTTGTGTCTTATGTTTTAGAACATTACATGAGAAGTATTGAATCTATAATTAATTTCTACATCGTATTAGAGCTAGATTCATAGTAGAGAAGATAATTCAAAGTTGTCTTTCCAAGAGGAAAGAGGTTGCAGGATTTATTCTTCAGAGCTAGCAAGATGGAATTTTATGGTATAAGGCTCGAGTATGCCCTAGAGGATAGCTCAAATTATATTTCTTGAAAGGACCACATGAAATCAGTCATGGAAGATAATGGGCTGAAGGAATTCATTATTAATGATTTCTAAGACTAGTATCAGTTGATGATCATAATATAGAATATTGGAAGAAGAGTGTAGCCAAGGTGAGGATGATCATATTGGAGGGATTATGAGACCATATTGTATCTAATCTCCATGGGAAATAAACCCTGTATGAAATGTGGCAGACATTAACATATTTGTTCGAGAACAATAGTGACCACAGGAAGTTGGCACTCAAAGAAATGCTTCGGAATATAAAAGTGCATAAGGGTGACATAATACCATAGTACATGAGCAAGTTCACATAATGAGTGTTGGCGTTACGACTGTAGAAGATTTTCTGGTAAGCCTAGAACTTTAGGCCTTCCCAAGAGCTGGCAAAACTACCACGATTCGGTAATTGGGAGGGAGAAGGTACCAAAATGGGAAATATTATGGTTAGATTTTGTACAGGAAGATTTCAGGTGGAAGACCAAAGATGGGACTCCATCCAAGGTTGAGTATGAGGAGAAATATTCTTTGGCTAGAAAAAAAAAAGGGAAATGGAAGAAATCCCAATCCAAAGAAGAATTTGGTCAGGCATTAAAGAAGAAAGACTTGTAAAAAATAAAGTGCTTTCATTGTCATTAGCTGAGACACTATGCCACGAAGTTTCCACACAAGAAGTTCGGAAATAATCCCTCAAGAGGAGAGACAGGTGAAGCTCTGGCTTCATAATTCTAGTTATATTTCGCCATCATTTCTTGCATGGTGAGTTCAATGATGGGAAGTTTGTGGTATCTAGATAGTGGAGCCTCATTCCATTGATGGGAAACACACAATTTCTCAGTGACTTGGAGGACAACGCCATTCAGAGGCACATCAAGATCGGAGATGATAACGCGACTAGTATTGGTACAATTACTTTTCAGAGGGAGTCTCCCTTCCCTCTCAAGTTGAAAAGATGGCATGTATGTTTAAGATTTGAAGAAGGATATTGTTTCAGTTGCTATGCCGGAAGGTCATGGCTATGTTGTGATATTTATAAAAGGGAAGAATTTCCTTAGAAACATTACCACATGAAAAGTGAAGCGGATTAGGGTTTGGGTGAAGAACCTATACAAATTGGATGTAGAAGACTCTGTTTCTTTGAGCACGAAAGAATAGAAGGTGCAGTGTCGATATATTGGTGAATTATGGCATAGAGACTTGACCGTTTTCACCATGGAGCCTTGAATATCATGCAACATATATCTACAGGATTTCCCAAGTGTACGCTAGAGTAGCGAGATACAAGTAAATGGTGTACACTGGGGAAGTACACCAAAGCCACCTTTCATGATCGAGATAGTATAGTGCAATAAATCCTTGAAAGAATTCACTCTGATGCATGTGGACCTTTCTTGACAAGCTCATTGACAAAGCACAAGTATTATGTTATATTTGTAGATGATTCCTCACTTAAGTGTCGTATTTTCTTCATGTAGAAGAAAGACTAGAAATTCTCCAAATTTGTTGAATTTAACGCATTTTTGAGAAATAAATTGGAAGGAATGTGACGGCTCTTAGGAGCAATAATGGTGGTGAAGATGTGTCGAATGAGTTTAAGAGCTTCTATGCAAAGGAAGGAATTTGATGGGAGTTAATAGAACCCCATAACCCACAGCAAAATCAGGTGGCTAAAAGGAAGAACATAAGTATTTTGGGAGATACACATGTGATGTTGCATGATCGAGGCCTACCTCTGCACTTGTGGGCCGAAGCATGCAACACAATGGTATATGTACAAAATAGGAGTCCTCGTCGGATTCTCATGATGAGTACACCAGAGGAAGATTTTTTAGGGAAGAAACCAGATGTGTCACACTTTAGGATCTTTGGTTCATCAATTTATTGTCATGTTTCCAACGAATCAAGGAAAATTCTAGAGCTAACAGTTTAGTTTGTCATATTTGTGGGGTACACTGATACACCTCACAACTTCATGTGTATATGCCATGTCTCAGGATGAAAATTGTTTGTAGAGATGTGAACTTCTATGAAGAGAAGGAAATGAGTTGTTCTGTTGAGAAGGAGATTCAATTGCATGCAGGTGACAAGATTTTGGATTGAAAAGAAGAACCTCATAATGTTTTCAAGAAGCCACAAGTAGAGGAGCAGAGAGTGGAGACACCCATTCATGTAGAGACATCTAGAGAAGGAAGGAAGTGCACCAGGGAAGCTGGCAGATTAATGCATGATGCTAGAGAGAGTGTGGGAGGATCCACATCGCAGCATAGGAAGAGGAGGTCACCAGATCAATACACTAGGTACATGGCTCTGATGAGTGAGCTAGTTGAGACAAAACCATCCCCAATTGAGGAAGTAGTGCAAAATCCAGTATGCGTTGATGCCATGCTAGATGAATATGATTCCATAATGAGAAACATTATTTGGGAAGTGGTCCCAAGATGAGAGGACAAGTCAGTGGTAGGTTCGAGGTGGAACTACAAGGTGAAGAAAGAAGCACATGGAAGCATCGAGAAACAAAAGGCAAAATTTGTGGCCAAGTGGTTCTCTCAACTTGAGGGAATTAATTATGAGGATACCTGTGCTCGAGTGGCAAGGTAAACTTCTATCATATCAATTATAGCACTTGGAGCATAGATGGGATGGATGATCCATTGGATGGATGTTAGGACAACATTCCTCAATGGAGTGATTGAGGAAGAGGTGTACATTGAACAACCGAAAGGATTTGAGACCTTCAACATAGAGTCACATGTGTGAAAACTCAACCGAGAGTTGTACAAATTGAATCAAGCACCCTATGCTAGGTACAACAGGATTGAAATTTATTTCACCAGGTTGGGCTTCACCAAAAGTGAAGCAGATGCAAACCTTTACCATATTGTTGTTGAAGGTAAATTTTTGGTTATAGTAATATATGTCAATATTTTATTTTAATCGGTGATGAGAATTTGACCAAATATTTCAAAGATGATATTGCAAGAGAATTCAAGATGAACGACATGAGGCTCATGGATTATTTCCTCGGTTTGGAAGTATGGAAAGAAGATGAGGAACTATTTGTCTCTCAGGGCAAGTATGCCAACCAGATACTAAATAATTTTCACATGGAGAGTAGCAAACCAATGGAAACTCCTCTAATAGGTATTTGGAGGAAGGAGGATGTCACTTCAGGTGAGGAAGTGGAGGCCACTATTTACATGCACCTTATAGGTTCACTGATGCATTTGGTTAACACATGACTAGACATGTGTTATGCAGTCAACCAACTTAGTCAAGTAATGGTTAAGCTAACGAAACTGTATTGGAATGTGGAAAAACATGTGTTGAGACACCTCAAAGGCACTACTCAGTATTGTCTTTGGTACAAACAGATAGAGGGAGTGAAGGTACAAGGCTTCATAGATGCATATTGGGTGGGAATTCCACCAGTTCAAAAGAGAACTTTAGGAGGATTTCTTAGTATTGGGTCAACAATAGTTTCTTGGTAAAACATGAAGCAATGATTACTTGCACTCAGTTCAAAAAAATATGGGTATATGGCTGCCAGTGAAAAAGCTTGTGAAGCTATTTGGATGAGGAAGATTCTTTTTGGGTTATTTATTCAGATGATGTATCCCACTATTATTTATTGTCACATTAAAATTTGTATCAAACTCTCTGAGAATCCAGTTTTTCATGATCGATCCAAGCATATCGAAATATGGTATCACCATCTATGATATTGTGTGCAGAGGTAGATTATGTTGTTAGAATACATTCCTATAGAGGAGGAGGATATAGATATTTCGAAAAATTCTTTTTCAAGAAGAAAATTCGAATTCCATAGAGGCAGGATTGGGGTATCTATTAATCCCTTTCTTGCTGAGAGGGAGCGTTGAAAAAATGCAGCAAGAAATTCTTAATTTAGTTTTCCCTTGAATTAAGTTAGGAGAAAATAGAAATTCCACATTACAAGACAACTTGAATCAACTAACTGAGTTTTTATCACTTAGTTAGCTTAGTTAATTCGATTTGTGGTCTTAACATGAGTTTTGTACAATGATTCCTAAATTTTAAGAGCCTAGGTTGAGTTTAACTTCAGTTGCAACAATTTAATTAAGTTAAATCAAGTTAAGTTCAGTTAAACCAATTTGATCTATTGGAGGAACTAGTAGGAGGTATAGTAGTGGGATGAAACTTCAATGTTCATCCCTTTTACTGATCAATCAGTGTTAGTTAACTCATGCATGCATAAAATTTGAGTTACCCATTTGAGATTGGAGTTAGGGGGAACTGCATTATCAATTGTATAATTATCCAAGTTGTACATGTGGTGCACGTAGTCAAAGAAGGGCCTATAGGGATTGGGAAGTTTTTGATGGGGATTTCCCTAATTAATAGGGGGTTAATTCCTTGAGAAACAATGCAAGGATATAGGAACTTAGCAGGTAGTAAAATTGGCTAAGTGTTGGCTGGAGTCAGTCAGCGAAGCAGTGAGATAGATTATACATGTGCAGAGGTTTCTTAGTCTTGAGAAAGTTTTGTGTTTCTTATTTATTTTATGACTAATGCAATATAGATAGAAAGAGGTTTTGAGCAGTTCCTTTCCCCTAAAGAAATCCTCGTGTATGGGTATTAAATAATGATGCATAATTTTGATATATTTTCTCAATCGTGAATTTCTTTCCACATTTGAGTAAAGTAGATTTGATTCTTATGTTTTAGAACATTAAATGAGTAGTATTTATTCTACAATTAATTTCTACATTGTTATCATATGCACTCCCACTAGTGGTATGGAGCTCAAGACCCTCTCGAATGACCTTAGGAATATACACAAGCTTAGACGACTATAATTATTTTCTAGTCACCGAATCCACTAAAAGTCCAAGAGAAAATCCACCAGTTTGAAGCCTTAACCATTGACAATCGCCAAATCTAATATAACTCTCAAATCCAAATTGAAGTGTCTATATGGGTTCTAGACCCTGGATATATGAGGGGAAGATGGATCCAATACCTCATTCCATGATCCTCCTTTGGCAAATGAAGACACTCTTGGAAACAGTACCCAAAGAAAAATATGATGATAAGAATGAAATTATTGCATGCCTCAATGAAATTCGATGAGTCAAACACCGCGAAAACTCTTGCATAGTCATCCTTGATGTTCAGTTGGAACACATAGAATGTCATCTACAATGTGGCATCAAGCATCCATCCCTAGCAGGCACAAGTGCTTAAGATTCAGCTCCAACATCCTTTGATAATTGATGTTAGCCAACTGTTTTTGCTTATGTATTTTACTTTTAGTAAGTTAGTTTCCCCAAAGCATGTATAATTAGTTATAATTGGAATCAATATTTTTTATTTCTCTCATAGTGTATGTTAGAAACTTCGATGCAGGGTAGTAAAATTTTTGAACGGTTTTGGATGATAAATAGTATATATCACTATCGACATGTCTAGTTTCCCTTATGGAATACCACAACAATGTTTAGGTCTAACAATGATCATTTATTTTGTATGGATATTATTTTGAGGCAATAGAAAATTTCCAACAAAAAAATATTTACATATATTTTAATTACTTTTGAAAGGTCTCTCTATTTTGGAATAAGGCTTTCAAAATTTTAGTTTAATTTTCAATAATTGTTAGGTGGATGGTAGAGACCTCCATGGAATATTTTAGAATATTGATAGGAGTATACACAAAATAAAGATCCATATTTATGTCCAAATTAGTTATTCCATTCTTTCCATTTTAATTAAATTGATAATTAGAAAAAATGTCATATGAAAAAAGAGCATTTGAAGTGAGTTATATATTTTTTTGAAATGTTGTATTGATAAGCCTTGCTATTGGGCCATGTTATTGTAGTTTTTTTACAATAATATGGCCCAATAGCAAGGCTTATCAATACAACATTTCAAAAATATATATAACTCACTTCAAATGATCTTTTTTCATATGACATTTTTTCTAATTAATCAATTTAATTAAAATGGAAAGAATGGCATAACTATGGACATAAATTTGGATCGTTATTTTGTGTATACTCCTATCAATATTCTACCAACATGTTTATTTTGAAATAGGGCTTCAAAATTTTTAATTTAATTATCAATAATTATGCAGACTTAACTTCCATGGAATATTCTAGAATATTTTTAGTAGTATACATAAATCTAAGATTGAGATTTATCTCCAAAGTAGTAATGTCATTTTTTCTCTTTTAATTAAATTTGTTAATTAAACAAATTTCATGCGAAATGAATTATGTTCCTTGGGCATGTGGTATTACTAAAGAATGATATTGGCCCATGGTATTTTAACAAATTATTTTAGAGATTAATAATCTCCATGATAAAGTGGGGCTAAATATTTATGGATAAGAGTCTTCTTCCATGTCTTTTCAAATTTATGCATGTTGAACTTGTATATTAATTATTTTTATATTTAATAGTAGTAATATTTTTAAATAAAGTTATGGTTTAGTTACTTAAGTGGTTTTTTTTTTTAATTATGCACATAGACATGTCTATATTTTGGAGTAGGACTTAAGTAATTTTACTTTAATTATCAATAATTATTAGGTGGATAGAAAGGATTTAACTTCAATAGAATATTTTGGAATATTTCTTATTTCCAAAGTAATTATGTCGTTTTTTCCTTTTAATTAAATTCATTAATTAAAGAACATATCATATAAACAAGTGCCATATGAAATGAGTTATGGATTTTTTAGACTTTTAATATTGATCCATGATATTGTAGCAAAGTCTATTTACAAATTAAGAATCTATATGATAAAGTAGGGGTCAATTTCCATGCTTAAGAATATTGTTACATTTAAAGAAAAGTTATATATGTTTAATTTTATATTAATTATTTTTATCATCAATAATAATAATAATATAATTTTGTTAATTATTAAGAATATTTTTTTTTTAAATTTTAGCAATTTAATTTTATAATAGATTAATCCCTATGGACATTTACCATTCATTTAATTATATAGATGCACTACTTTATTAATCATAATAATAATCTAAAATAAAGTTAAAATTTAGTTAGTTCTTTTTAAGGAAATATTCATGCTTATTATGAATGGTTGCCTATTAACATTGCAGTAGTCTTTAATCCGCTCTTAAACTCACACTTTAAATGTATATGACTAACCTAGTACTAATTTAAATTGTTCTTAATGGTTATAGTTAAAATTATATAATTTACATTAAAAGAGTATTTAATGATTATCAAAAAGTTATATATATATATATATATATATATATATATATATATATATATATATATATATATGATTAAAAATTATTTCAATCGTTTGTGAAATAAATAAATATTTAATATTATAAAATAGTTTATAAATTTTTAAATGTGTTTTTTAAATAAATATATATTTTTATTTTTTGATAATATTGTTTTTCTTTTTAAAATATTAAAATAACTTTATTATTATGTAGTTTGTATTTTCCCAATAGAGTGATGATCATGTGATAGAGGTGACATTGAGGTTCCTGCCCTCTGCAATTTGTTATTCATGCCAGGAGTAATGAGAAAAGATGGAGGGATATTAGCTATCAATGGAACTATTGCGATAACATGAAGTTTTATTGTGAGATCAGAAGGAGGGCAACCTCAAAGTGGTTGTGGTGGGAGATGAGAATGCAGGAGAAAGGAAGGGAGCCGGTGTTGTTCATTGGCTTGGTCTTCGGTGAAAGCCATAGGGTTGGGGGAATAAGCCCGTGCGTTGGGTATTATGTCCAGGAATTTGTGTGGGATCATGAAGCAACGCAAGTGGAGAAACGGGCTCGAGCAGCTGCAAACACCGTATTAGGTTTGTGGCATCTGTTGGGATAGAAAAACACAGCAAAGCACAACAAAACATAAAGAAAATAGAGATAGACAGGAGAAATGAAATTAACACACAGACTAGAGAATAAAACAACATATTTCTATTACAGAAATAGGCCTTGCCTTGCTTGGCTTGACATGCCCAGGTAGAGGCAGGAAATACAAATTTATAGTTGCAGAAGAGGGCTAATTCAACATGTGAAAAACAAATGATTACATAGTCAATCATGGTGGCTGGACGATGTGTTAGGTTCAGTTCCATTTTTTGCCAGAGAGTCAGTGACGACGTTGGTCAGCTGGGTTAGGTTCGGCACCGACAGTTGAATACAGCTTCACATTTAACATTCTCCCACTTGAAGCTGAATGAAGAATCGTGTATCAAGTCACACTGATGCCTATCATTCCTTTACATAACTCATGCTTACTTCTTGGTAGAACGTTAGTGAGCATATCAGCAGGGTTCTTATCTGTATGGATCTTTTCCAAAGATAACTTCCCTTCCTCCAACACATGTCAAATCCAATGGTACCTTAAGTCAATGTGCTTGGTTTTTGAGTGAATTGTTCGATTTTTCTCCAAGTGAATGGCTCTCTGACTATCACAATACAACACATACTTGTCCTGCTTGATTCCTATCTCTCCTAGGAATCATTGCATCCACAACATTTCTTTGAAAGCCTCTGTTGCAGCTATGTACTCTGCTTCTGTTGTAGAGAGAGCTACTATTCTTTGTAGCCTTGACACCCAAGATATAGTTGCACCTGCAAATGTGTACAAATAACCTGTAGTGGACTTTCTAGTGTCGATATCTCCAGCCATATCTCCATCTATAAAACCTTTAAGAACAATATCATTATGACCAAAACATAAGCAATAATGACTAGTACCCTTAAGATACCTAAAAATCCATTTTCCTGCTTGTCAATGTTGTTTTCCTGGATTGGCAAGGAATCTACTCACAACTCCCACTGAATATGCAATGTATAGTCGTGTGCATAGCATGGCATACATTAGGATTCCAACTGCTGAAGCATAAGGAATATTGCTTATTTATTCTTTCTCTTTGTCATCACTGGGACATAACTCTGCACTCAACTTGAAGTGGCCTGCAAGGGGTGTACCAACTGGTTTGTCATCCTTCATATTAAACCTGTCGATCACCTTCTTGATATAATTTTCTTGTGAAAACCACAGCGTTCTGTTTTCCCTGTCACGCATGATCCTCATGCCTAATATCTATTGTGCTCGACCCAAATCCTTCATTGCAAACTTGCTGCCCAAATCCTTCTTCAACCTATTGATCATATCCTTATAATGCCCAACAATCAACCTGTCATCCACATATAACAATAATATGAGATGCTTTCCTTGATCATACCTCTTAATATAGACACAATGATCAGCTTCAAGCCTGTGAAATCTACGTTCTCACATGAATGAATCAAATTTCTTGTACCATTTTTGAGGTGCCTCTTTCAACCTATAGAGAATCTTCTTCAGCCTGCAAACAAGGTCTTCTTTGCCTTTTTCTATTAAGCCTTCTGGATGCTTCATATATTTCTTCCTCTAATTATCCATGAAGGAAAGTAGTTTTTAAATCTAACTGTTCACATTCTAAGTCTAAAGCAGCAACAAGACCAAGAATGACTCTAATGGATGACATTTTGACAACAGGTGAGAAAATTTTCGTGATTTCAATACCTTCCTTTTGGGTGAATCCTTTCACCACCAACCTTGCTTTATACCTCTCCTTCTTTTCGTCACCTTCATGCTTAATTCTATATACCCATTTGTTTTGAAAAGCATTTCTACCATTTGGGAGATTTACCAACTCCCAAGTTTTATTTTCCAGCAAAGAGTTCATTTCTTCCTCCATTTCTTTCTTCCATTCTTTACTATGCTCAACTTTACAAGCCTCTTGAAAACAATAAGGCTCACCTTCATCAGTCAATAGGATATATTTTGAAGGAGGATGCCTTCATGAAGGCTTATGAGGACTAGAATATTCATGAACCAACTATGGTGGTGCATTATCAGGTTGAATCTTCTGTAAAGGTTCCTGCAAGATTCCTTCTTCTTGGTGTTCTTCACTTTCCCCTTGATGTCCTTGCTCTTGAATTTGCTGCCCATTTTTCTGCATTGGTGGGATGTCTTCATGCTGCTCTTCAAACCTGTCAATAAATTTCTTGACTTCCACCTCACCTAAATTTATCTTTAACATTTCTGACTCATTAAATATAACATCCCTGCTTCTAATAATTTTATGTTTGATTAGATCCCATAGATGATAACCAAATTCTTCATCTGCATATCCTAGAAAAATGAATTTCATTGATTTATCATCTAGCTTTGTTCTATTTTCTTTGGGAATATGTAAAAATGCTTCGCATCCAAATATTTTTAAATGAGAATAATTCAACTTCTTACCAGTCCAAAATTCTTCAGGGATGCCTCCATCCAAGGCTGTAGATGGAGATCTATTTATGAGGTAGCAAGTTGTCCTCACAGCCTCTGCCCAAAAATTCTTGTCCAAACTGGAATTGGAAAACATGCTCCTTACCTTTTTCATAATGCTTCCATTAATTCGTTCTGCAACACCATTCTGTTGAGGTGTACCAGGCACAGTCTTCTCATGATTTATGCCAAACTTGTTACAATATTCTTTGAATGCATTTAAGAAATATTCTCCACCATTATCGATTCTTAGGCACTTGGGAAATTTCTCAGTCTCTCTTTCAACAACAACATGGAAATTTTGAAAGATTTCAAACACTTCACTTTTAATTTTCATGGAATAGGCCCAAACCTTCATGGATGCATCATCTATAAATGTTACAAAATATGATGCTCCTCCTAATGACTTAATGTTGACTAGTCCAAACAAATATGAGTGTATCAATTCTAACACATTTTTCTTTCTGTCATGAACACCTATAATAAATGAAACCCTTCTTTCTCTACCATATATACAATGATCACAAATATCAAGATTGTAGGATCTCAAACCTGGCAGTAAATTTTTACCAACAAGGATATTTAAACCCTTCTTGCTCATGTGACCCAAGCACTTATGCCACAGATCTGCTGAATTTCCTTCTCTTGTGACATCAATCAAATTTGATTTTCCTATCATTGCCTTCAATGAATATAGTGTTCCTGTCTTGGGTCCTTTGGCCATGACCAAGGCTCCTTTGCTAATTTTCCAGCCCCCTTTTCCAAAGCTTGTGGAATAGCCTTCATCATCCAGTCGTCCCATAGAGATCAAACTCATGCGCATTTCTGGTACATTTCTGACCTGTTTCAATAATATATCTTGTCCATTCTTCATCTTGATCTCGACATCTCCCACTCCAAAAATATTGAAAAAATCATTATTCTCCAAATGCACTCTACCATAATCACCAGGATTATATGCAACAAAACTATCTTTGCATGGGGTTACATGGTGAGATGCCCTAGAGTCAACAATCCAATCAAAGCTACCGCTAGATGTATATAAACATGCATCCTCTACTGAAACAATAAATAACACATCAACATATGTGACTACAGCAGCAGTCTCACCTTCATTTGTGCTGGATGACTTGTAATTTGTATTGGCTAGTTTTTAAACCTTTTGTCATTTCTTCAAGGCTCGACATTCTTTCTTCATGTGCCGGGGTTTGCCAAAATGAAAGCAGATGATCCTGCCTCTCCTTGATTTTGATCGGCCTCTCGATATTTATCACCCTTGTCGGCCTCGATCAATCCTCCTACCACGATCAACTAGAGCTAGATCTTCTCCTCCCTGGTTTTCCACAATTTTCTTGCATCACAACTCCTCATTCATTAAATTGCTACTAACATCGTCAAACATCAGGGTCCCTGCAGGTGTTGAAGTACTCATAGCCATAATTAAAATTTCCTAGCTTTCTGGAATAGAACACATTAACAAAATAGTTCTAATTTCATCATCTAGAGTTATTTTAACATAGGCAAGATGAGCAGTTATAATATTGAATTCATTCAAGAGTTCAACAACTAAAGCACCCTCCTTCATCTTGAGATTGTAAGGCTTCTTCATCATGAACACTTTGTTTTAGGCTCTGTTCTTCTCATATATATCATGGAGTTACTTCCATAATCCTTTTGTCGTATTTTCTCCCGACACATTGAAATACACATTCTTTGCTAGATATTGGCAGATTGTTGCTAATGCCTTTCTATCTAGCTTATCCCATTCCTCATTTGTCATCGATGAGGGTTTCTTTGTTACACCTTGAATCAACAAATACTGATCTTTTAAAATCAGTATATCCTCCATCTCTGATTTCCATAGGGAAAAATTAGCCCCACTCAACTTCTCCATATCATTAACTAATGTCTTCATTTTTAATAAAATTTGCACCCCAAAAATAAAAAAGATTGCAGTTTACCAAACAATGGCCCTTTACCAACTTCACACATTGACCATGATTAGAAAAACATATATAAAATTAAACATATAAATGTTACTAAAATCCCTTTTTAAAAAAAAATTAAGGGCAAAAAATTGATCTCCTTTTAATTAAATTTTTACATATTAAACTATGACCTTCTTCTATATATATCATAAAAGTAAATGATACCTAATCACTACTTCCCCTTATGATACCTATTATGTTCAATGCTTAATTCACTTTCATTCACCTCATATAGCCAATATTTAAATGACACCATTCACCTCTGTTACAGCTGTGTTGCTCCTAATATTTGCTAATATGAAGAGTAGCTTGGCCATTCCCTGTGCCAACATCTCACACAAATTGATGTACACGTAATCTTTGGCCATGCTCTCGTACATATATGGCCAATAGACTCACTGCAGTAGCCACGGGATTCACTGTGTCCATGACTGCTATCTTTTTGGCCACCAGCTCTGATACCAGTTTTTGGGATAGAGCAACACAACAGAGCACAACATAACATAGATCAAATAGAGAGAGATAGGAGAAATGAAATTAACACTTGAGAATAAAACAACAGATTTCTATTACAAAAAGAGGCCTTGCCTTGCTTGGCTTGACATGCTCAGGCAGAGGCAGGAAATACAAATTTATAGTTGTAGAAGAGGACTAATTCAGCATGTGAAAAACAAATGATTAAATAGTCAATTACGGTGGTTGGACAACGTGTTAGGTTCAACATCATTGTTTGTTAGAGAGTCGGTGATGGTGTTGTTCGACTGGGTTAGGTTCGGTGCTGAAAGCTAAATACGGCTTCAAATTTAACAACATCTCCACCTATTGGCTACTCGTGGGCTACAACAGTCGGAAACTGTCATCTCGAAAGTCTCGGTAATTCTCTTGGTTTGGTATCTATTGGTGGTTTTTCTTTTAATATTTGGGTCATTAGTCAAGGGGGTTAGTGGCTTGGTTGGTCCACAATTAATGACAACCCAAAGAGGAAGTCTGAACATTATGTGAATCGTAATGGGTATCACTGGGAGGGGAGGTAATTGCTTGTATGTTTTCTACGCCCCTGGAGAATCGACCTTTGTGCATCCAAATTTCCTTCTATGTGTTCATATATCTCACCATTGTGTTATTAGGTCAACATGGTCTAGGGAATTTTGTGTCTTGGTGTCTTAGGGAGGAAAGATATCATTCCTAAGTGTGTTCAATGGGAGGAAGTGTCGAACTTGTAGTTCCACCTCAACTAGAGGGGCCGTCTCTACCAAATTGTGGAAATTGCATTGTCACGTTGCTGTGTGTTTGTGATTATGAGGAATTGAATTCTTGCTATGGTTTTGGGTGGTTGGGGGAAACCTGTAGGTTAGCAAGAAATTCCATGTTGCAGTCTTTAGGAAGAACTATATGCCAGTGTAGAAAGGAAGGAACTGAATTCCCCTGCCAGTGGGAGAACTAGTGTCTGTGGGAGTATTTCCAGTGCTTGGGCTTGAGGGAGCGTGGTATAGATTTTTTCTGTGTGTGTGCAAAGACAAAGAGGACGTGTTGGCAAAAGATGTGGCGTCTCTTCCTCCATCGAGGTAAATTTAGCGAGCTTGTATACAGAGGAGAGGCTCCACTAGTTTTTTATAATGATGTCGTGGCATATAGTCTAGACCTCATTGGACTCCATTGGTAAAAAACAAAGGAGGATCCAAGCCAACCTAGACATCCTTCGAGAAGATCGGTATAAAGACCGCCATGAAAATTTTTCCTATTGGAACGATATCCAGTTAGCCCAAGAGGAAATCCTTGAAAAGTTAGCACATTTATGTCGAAACCATAGCATAATTCATGAGTGTTCACATGAGATTGAGGAGCATTTGAAGCATATTGAATTTCATTAGCATGACCAATAGATGCAAGGGGAGAACCCAACACATGAATGGATGCATCCACGGTGTCCACCGCCTGATATGAATGTGTTAAGTGATATGAATGTGTTCAGTTGTGTTTTAATTTTGGCAGTTGTTTGGATTGTATGGATAAGAAGTCCTCCATAAATAAAGTGAGAATTGGAAAATCTTATGATGTATATCCTAGCTGTCCTTGCCAACAAATCAAGTGGAAGGTGAGGAAGGATGAGCCGATGACGAACAATATGCACTTGTTTTAACATTAATAATATAATCCAAGTGCTTTGATCGACAAAATAAAATAAAATAAAATTGTAATTGATATTTTTATTTAATGATAATTGATTGTAATGTTTTGTTTTATTTAACATTTTGACTTAGTCAAATTGCATAAAAATAAAAAATGAAAAATTATATCTATATATATATATATATATATATATATAATAAAAGTAAATTAAAATAGTCAATTTACCATCCATATTTTTTGGAGTATAAATTTTGAATATAATATTTTGATTTAAAAAAATAATATTATACAATATTTTTTTATACAATTATTCATTTTTAACTCATGAAAATATAATAAAAATAAAAATAATTCTATATGAAAACATTTTTACTAGCTCAAAATAAAATAAAATAAATAAAAAAAAACAATAAACTAAAAATAGCTTATTCACCTATGATATTGATCCATGGTATTGCCTTTAAAGAGAGAAATTGAATGAGCTTGTATCCCTCTTAAATCTGGATCTAGCCAGCACTTAAAAATATCAATTCTCTTTTCACTCAAAAAAAAAATTCATCTCAAATGATTTGATCCAATAATTAAGATAGATCTAAACTAGTATTTATTATATATTTGTATTTTTTACATTGGGAAAATTACTAATACCATTTATATTCAATATTAAAATTGATATTTAATATTAAAACATATAAAATATGTTAATATTCAATCAACTAAAATAATTTCATATTTATTTTATAAAAAGACATTAACCCTGAACGACTTTTCAATTCAATTATGACTTCTTTAATTCCATAGACTTGCGCACTATTAAAATATATCTATATCCTTTAATTAAAATACAAAACCAAACCGTTATTACAATAATAATTTCCATGACCATTTGTTCAGGGAGGAAAGACAGTTACGTACTTACATTTCTCCTTTGACAAGGAATATTCAGTGCAGAACGATGGACAATTCAATTTCTAATAATCAATAATTATTTCAAAAATCAACTATTCATACAACTGGAATCTAACCAAAAAAAATCACATTCTCGTTGAAATGCAAAAGAATTGGTGTCAACTGCTCCTACATTTATATAATCGGTATCGAACCCCGGATAAGAATACCGCTCCCATTTAAATGTAAAAGAATTAGTTTCAAGTACTCCTGCATTCCATTAAACTATACAGATAATTAGAGAAAAAGGAAACAGCCACTGCCTCAAAATGTTTAAGCGTATTACAGAAATTGTAAGCACAGTAATTTCAATTAACGTAGCAACAAATTCACGGCCAAAATATCAATATTGCTACCATATATTCGGCTTGATATCTCTATTATTGACACTAGAGAAATCAATAAAGATGTAAGCATAGGAAAGATAATCACGATATCTCTATTATTGACACTAGAGAAATCAATAAAGATGTAAGCATAGGAAAGATAATCACGACTGTTTACATAACCAACGAAAATATGGATTCATAATGAGTGCATAATTATGAATCAATTTACTGTTTAAACTTTACATTACTAACAACGACATGTATACATACGAATTGAATAAACTCACAGGTATAGATTAGAGATTTAAATAAAGCATATACACCAGAAAAAAGACCGATGTACTAACATTGAAGGAGACAAGTATACTCGCATTGCGATGGATTTATCAGTAGTAAATATGAATAAATATATACATAGTAGCCAAAACTATTAAACATTTAAATAGTTACATACTAGCTGGTACTAGATTTAGATCTCTGAAATTTTTATTGGATTTGTCATCAATGGCGATCTCAGAGATGGTGATCCACACGAGCAGCTCCTTGCTCTTCACTCCACTCGCCTTCTTCATCTTCTGTTGCTCAACATACCCACTGATCTCTCGACCATATTGTACCAACTTCCCAATTGTCTTGAAGTGGTGCTCAATCTTCTTATTTCTCTTGAGCCACACATAGCCCGTTTCCCTTACGTACCCACATTCTTCAACCTTATCAAGGAGTATGAGGCCCTTGGGAAGACCTACCTGTTCCAGCAATTCCATACATTTCTGCTTGCAGATTTCGCTTCCATGGTAGACTTCTGCCCGGTCTTTCAGATCACTGGCAAGCTGAAGAGCCATTTTCTTTCTTTTTGTTCTATAACACCTCTCCTACGCTCTTAGTCGAGTCAGGAAATGCATCGGTCTAGGGACCTTAAAGAGTTGAAAATGGGTCAATTAGAGGCGTGAAAACATAATCAATTTGTCTCGCATTTGACTAAATTGCAGATATTTACGATAATTTGGCTATTAATCAGCATTCAATTAAGGATAAGCATATAAAGGTCGTGAAAAAGATGTTAGGAAATAATATATGTTATCAAAGCAACCACGAAAGCATTGTATAAACTTGTCCAATTTATGTACCTCTGGCAAGATGATGTAGACCCGCAGCGCGACAGGAGGGCAAACAATTAAAAACGACAATTGTTAGCTTACCTAGCTACCAGCGAACTTAAAAGCGAGTTTAAAGCGCCTATGATATATGGACATCGGCAATTCAAAGCTGCGGTTAAGAGTCTAAATATCTCATGTAAACACTGTACAGTCCTGCATATGAACTACCCACAAAGTGGTCTATTTGTGGGGAAGAGTATGGATACGACATTAGAGCATAAAAACAGGAAATTAAACGCATGCTACTTAGTAGCAATCTCTATCAAAATACCAGCACATGCATTAATCCGTGCGCAAACTTTTATATCTACAATGGGATTGGAGATCCAGCATTAATCCATGGAGATTCTTAACTCGACATTTTTAACCCTCGAGATTTATTTCAATTTTATCTATTAAGATGAAGGTTTTTAACTTATAAATAGAATTAATCTTAATCAATACTATGAACAAAAAAAACTTATACTTCATTTCATATAATATTTTTGTTTTCTAATTATTTAATTTAATGGAAAGAGTAATAAGAAAAATTATTTTGAGATAAATTTTAAATTTAATTTTTTATTATTACTAAAAATATTTTAAAATATTATCAATAAATTATATTTTTATCTTATTATCCATTTAGTAATTATTAATAATTAAATTAAAATTATAAAATTCCAAAATAAATATTTTATGAGAGCATTATATATACATTCATTAAAAAATTTAACATAAAATATTAGATTAAATGTTATATAAACATTTTATTTTCTTGAATTAGTGATATTGGTAATTAGTTTTAGTTGATACTTCTCACTATGTAGTCAATTCCACGTCGGGTTAATTGAATCAATTCTATATAAAATTAATTAAGAGTTTGAAACAACGATTTCTAAAAAAAATGTCGTAAAATATACTTTATCACTAATTGATATGCAACTATTTGGCTATTTGATAAATGATTTTTGATGGAGTGTTTTAAATATACTATATCACTAATTGATATGCAACTATTTGGCTATTTGATAAATGATTTTTGATGGAGTGTTTTAAGTCTATTTTTGTAGTGGTATTTTTTGAAATATATGTTAATTTTAATGTTTTTTTTTATTGCAATCATTGTGAAAGTGAATGTTTTTTTAGTTTATTAATTTGTTTTATTTCATTTTATTATCATATTAATAAGGTTGATTGATTGTTTGGAGTTTATAATATTAATAATCATACGATATTATCTCTTTTGTGTTTAAAATATTAATTCATAGGTTTCATTAATCTTTTTCGCTTTTAATTTTGATATTTTGGTCTTTTAGGTTTTTAATATTTATCTCTTGGGTTCACCAATTTCTTTGGTTTATAATATCAAACCCTTCGGTTTATTAATTCTTAGGTTTATAATATTAATAATCTCTTTAGTTTATTAATCTCTTGAGTTTAAAATATTAATTCCTAGGGTTTATTAATTTCTTAGAGTTTACAATCTCTTAAGCTTTATTAATCTCTTGAGTTTACAATATTAATTCTTAGGGTTCATTAGTTTCTTGGGTTATAATATTAATATTATCCCTTAGGTTTATAATATTTTCCCTTAAGTTGACTAACTTCTTGCGTTTATAATATATAAATGTTGGGGTTTATTTGTTCATTAACTTTATAATATTAATAACTCATTTGGTTTATATTTTAATCCCTTGGGTTTATTAATACCATTAGTTTAAAATATCAATTTTTTATTTCACGGTTTATAGTATTTATCTAAGAGTTTATATACTTAAGGGTTTATAATATTAATCTCTTAGGTTTAATATTATTCCGTTATGTTTATAAACCCTTGGTTCTTAGTTTTAATCCCTTGGTTTTATTATTTCGTTGTGTTTTTAAGATCTATCCATTGGGTTTATTGCTCCTTTAGCTTATTAGTTTGTTGGGTTTATACTATTAACAACCCCTAAGGTCGATTGATCACTTTGGTTTATAATTATATTAATAATCATGTGAGTTTATCATTTATTTATATTTAAAATATTAATTCCTAAGCTTTATTAATCTCTTCTATTTTAAATATGGGTCCCTTGGGCTTGTTGATATCTTAGGTTTTTAATATTTTTCCCCACGGTTCACCAATTCCTTGGGTTTATAATATTAAACCCTTGAGTTTATTCGTTGTTTTGGCTTATAATATTAATAATCCCTTGGGTTTATTAATCTCTTGAGTTTAAAATATTAATTCTTATGGTTTATTAATTTCTTAGGTTTTTTATATTAGTTTGTTGGCTTTACTGATCCTTTGAGTTTATTAATCACTTGGGTTTTTAAATAATTTGTATTTATAATAATCCTAAGGGATTATTTAGTTGTAATACAATATATGAATAATTTTTTGGCTTTATTGATTATTTATGTTTATAATATTAATATTTCCCTTGGTTGGTTGATCCATTGAGTTTACAACATTGATCTCTTGAGTTTTCTAATTCTTTGGGTTGGTAATATTAGTCCCTTCGGTTTATTAAATCCTAATATTAGTGGTTAGATATTAGTCCTACTGTTTAATATCGATGCATGGTCCAATGTCACATTATTAAAAACATTCTCTCAATATGAAAAGAATGTCACATTGTGACAAATATTGTCTCAATATGAAAATCAACCATGGCCAACCATGGTCATCTTTGGTCCAACGTTGCATTGTGACAGAAATCGTCTAAATGTTTAAATCAAGCATGATCAACCATGTTTATTTCATGGTTTATAGTATTTATCTAATGATTTTTATATACTTCGGGTTTATAATATTAATCTCTTAGGTTTAATATTATTATGTTTGGTTTATAATATTAATAATCATGTGATTTTATCAATCATTTTTATTTAAAAAATTAACTCATAGGCTTTATTAATCTCTTGTGTTTTTAATATTGATCTCCTACGTTTACCAATGTGGTTGATAAACTATTAAGTATAAACATTAATAAATTAAAAGGAAGATTGATACTTAAGAGTTTATAATATTAATCTCTTAGGTTTAATATTGTTCCCTTAGTTTTATAAACCCTTGGTTTTTTTAGTATTAATCCCTTGAATTTATTATTTCCTTGGATTTTTAATATAAATCCTTTGAGTTTATTGATCATTTAGTTTATTAATTAATTGGTTTTATAATATTAACAATCCATAAGGTTGGTTGATCACTTCGTTTTATAATATTAATATTCATGCGAGTTTATCATTCATTTGTATTTAAAATATTAACTCTCGGGCTTTATTAATCTCTTCTATTTTTAATATGGATCCATTATGCTTGTTGATCTATTAGGTTTTTAATATTTATCCCTTCGGTTCACCAATTCCTTTGTTTTATTATATTAAACCCTTTGGTTTATTAGTTCTTTCGATTTACAATATTAATAATCCCTTCTTTTATTAATCTCCCGAGTTTAAAATATTAATTCTTCGAGTTTATCAATTTCTTAGGTTTTTCAATTTGAAATATTAATTCTTAAGGTTTATTAATCTCTTTTGTTTTAATATTGATCCTTTAGCCTTATTGATCCCTTAGGTTCTTAAAATTTATCCCTTGGGTTCACCAATTCATTTGGTTTATAATATTAAACCCTTGGGTTTAATAATATTAATAACACATTCGTTTTATTAATCTCTCGAGTTTAAAATATTAATTCTTATGGTTTATTAATTTCTTAGGTTTTTTAGTTTAAAATATTAATTATTAAGGTTTATTAATCTCTTGCATTTTTAGTATTGATCCTTTTGCCTTGATCAATTAGGTTTTTAATATTTATCCCTTGGGTTCACCAATTCCTTTGGTTTATAATATTAAACCCTTGGGTTTATTAGTTCTTCTCGTTTAAATTATTAATAATATCTTGGGTTTATTAATCTCTTGAGTTTAAAATATTAATTCTTAGGGTTTATTAATTTCTTAGGTTTTTTAGTTTAAAATATTAGTTCTTAGGGTTTATTAATCTCTTGAGTTTAAAATATTAATTATTAGGGTTTATTAATTTCTTGGTTTATAATATTAATATTTAACCTTTAGGTTTATAATACTTTTCCCTTAGGTTTACTGATTTCTTGGGTTAATAATATTAAACACTTGGATTTATTTGTTCCTTAACTTTATAATATTAAGAATTTCTTTGTTTTATAATATTAAACCTTTGGGTTTATTAGTTTCTTTGGTGTACAATATTAATAATCCCTTGGGTTTATTAATCTATTAGTTTAAAATATTAATTCTTAGGGCTTATAAATTTCTTAGGTTTTTATCTTAAAATATTAATTCTTATGGTTTATTAATCTCTTATGTTTTTAATATTGATCCGTTGGCCTTATTGATCCCTTAGGTTTTTAATATTTATCCATTAGGTTCACCAATTAATTTGTTTTATAGTATTAAACCCTTGGGTTTATTAGATCTTTTGGCTTATAATATTAATAATCCGTTGTGTTAATTAATCTCTTGAGTTTTAAATATTAATTCTTAGGGTTTGATTAATTTCTTAGGTTTTGGAGTTTAAAATATTAATTCTTTACGGTTTATTAATTTCTTAGGCTTTTGAGTTTAAAATATTAATTCTTAGGATTTATTAATTTCTTCGCTTATAATATTAATATTTATCCCTTAGCTTTACTAATTTCTTGGGTTTATAATATTAAATGTTTGGGTTTATTTATTCCTTAACTTTATAATATCAATAATTCTTTTGGTTTATTATTTAATCCCTTGAGTTTGAAATATTAATGTTTATTTCATGGTTTATAGTATTTATCTAAGGGTTTATACACTTAAGGGTTTATAATAATAATATATTTAGTTTAATATTATTCCCTTAGGTCTATAAACCCTTGGTTTTTTAGTATTAATCTCGTGGGTTTATTATTTCCTTGGGTTTTTAATATCAATCCATTGGGTTTATTAATCCTTTATTTTGTTGAAATAAAAAAATGCATCGACATAAAATAAACAATTTAGCAGAAATTTGTGAGATTGGAAAAACCCTAGTGGAACTCTCCACCAGGCTGACCTCCATGACCTAGGGTTTGTTGGTTCTGGCGTTGGCTACCCTCGGCAGTCATTCTCCCCCAGCCTAATCTACTGCAACCTCTCACTTGGACAACTATAGGCTTACCGATGACCAACTCCAGTGGGGGGTGGTTGCTTCCCCTCTCACAGGCCAGCCTCCAATAGGGACGGCGACAGGGGCTGATACCATTAATCAGCAAAACTCTGGCCCGTCTCAAGAAAACGTAGGGGTGACACCCACGACATAGAAGAATAATACACAAGCAGCAGTAGCCACCAACACACAATCAACAACATGCATTCCAAAGGATCCAAGAAAATTGTGATCGAACTACTTGTGCATCGCATCAATGGCAGAATTCAATTCATGAAAGATCATTCATTGATAGGCAATTTCATGGGTTTCTGGCCCACGAAAAAAGTGTTGAGAGGATGGATCTCCTCGAAATGGAAACCCAAAGGCCACATAGACCTACAACTGTGCGCTAAAGGTTTCTTCAATATACTCTTCACTTTCTCTGAAGGTAAGGATCGAATAATGGATGGAGGGTCCTATTTCTTCAACACTGCAGGCCTATACCTCAGACCCTGGGTTGAGCGCTTCAACCCAGAAAAACATGGTCTAACTTGGGAACTGGTCTGGATTTGGCTATACTCTCTCCCCCAAGGACATTGGGATGAGCTCACCCTTAGAGATATTGGCAACACCTTAGGAGAGTTCGTCAAGATTGCAAAAGAAACCGAAATCAATCGCTATGTAGCCTACGCTCGCATCTGTGTCTACTTGAACCTAGCCGAAACACTACCAGGAGAGGTAAGTCTGATGCATGAATATTTTGAATGGACACAAACTGTTGATTATGAGCATATACCTTTTAGATGTAGGAAATGTCACCAACATGGGCATCTCTTCAGAGACTGTCCCCTAAACAGGAAAGCTACAACTGAAAAGGAATCCAGCGAATAGCAGGCAAAAGGATTCATGAAGATAGCAAGTAAAAAGAGACATAACAGGAGAGCTACCCCTCAGCATAATAAAAAAGGACCTACCACCAGCAAAAACTTTGCTGCCCTTAATCAATTAAATGACAAGGAAACCGAACCAATCAATGAAGTTGGGAGTACCTCAACTATGTAGGCCCAATCCTCTAAGGCTCAACAACATAATTTTCCACTTGAAACCTTGTTAAAAACACCCAGCAAAGATTTTGCAGAGGATAACAGTTTGAAAAAGGGCAAAGGACCGATCATGGAACCAATCCTAGAAGCGATGGAGGAAGAACCAGAAAGAATAGATCTGGAAGGCTTGGATCTTGTTGGGCTAGAGGAAGCTTGCAACAATATACACATCAATCCTAGAGCAACAAATCCAAAAAATGGAGGAAATCCTAGCCAGAGCTTAGCAGCTCCCCTCCCTGGGTATATAGGGAGGCATGCTTATCAACACAAATTACTTCATGAAAGAGTCCCGCAAAAGAGGTAGGAAAAAATCCCTCCAGAGAACCATATAAATTGGGAAAGAAATGGTGGAATCTAGGTGATTCCCCAAGATGACCAGATTCTATGCCCTCGCCTCCAACTATATCCCATGAAGCTCATCTCATGAAACATCAGATGGCTCAAAATCCCCACGAAGCATAGGATCATAAAGAAAATGATTTCTAAGGAACATCCATCAATATTCTACATGCAAGAAACCAAATTTTCCAGCTCTAGTCTGGAAACCATCTTCAAAAAGACATGGAAAGGCAGTAATACAATAACGGTTGATGCAAAAGGGGCGTCTAGAGGACTGGGCATCATCTGGAACCCTCAAATCATCTCCCTAGAGAATTTCCATGCCAACAGACATTTCATTCAGGCCAACTTTCACCTGACTAGAACGGACATCCATGGACTTCTCACTAATGTCTACTCTCCACAAAATGCGAAACAAAAATAGATGCTCTTGAATAATCTAGAGGAAATCAATAAACAAGGATCCTTCCCTCTCTAGCTACTGGGGGAAGATTTCAACACGATAACCAACCTCTAGGAAAAGATAGGCGACAAGTTGTATCTAGAATAAGACAATAATGGATTCCAAAAATTCATCCAAAGTAATCACCTCATTTATCTATGCACCTCCAGTGGTACCTTCACTTGGAAAAACAAGAGAGGGGTTACCTGCTAGATAGGCTCTCGTTTAGATAGATTCCTCATCACTGATGACCTTATCCACCTCAGAGGTAACTTGGATACCACCATCATCCCAACGACGGGATCTGATCACTGGCCAATACAATGGCTCCAACTTGGTAAGCACGCTCCTAAACCTTTCTGATTTGAACATTGTTGGTTTAAGCACCCGAGGTTCAAGGAAATGGTTTCCAACTGGTGGTCTTCCTTATCACCTCCTCAAGGAACCAAAATGCTCCAGTTCTAGACAAAACTGAAACATATCAAAGGTCAAATGAAAGTTTGGAACAAAACAACCTTTGGAAATATATTCACAGATCAAAAATTCTTGGAGGAGAAAACGAAGAAGGTGCAACAGAATATCATCCAAGAGGGACGCACAGCTGAGACAGCTCACTGGGAGTAACTCCTAACAACTCAGCTGGAAGAAATAAGGCACCAAGGAGAAACCCTTTGGAAAAAAAAATCAAGGATCAACTGGCTCAAAGAGGGAGAAAGAAACACCAAATTATTCCACCGCTCCACCATTCATCATAGGATGCACAACAGAATCACAGTCCTCAAGAACCAAATGGGGGAAAGGTTGGAAACACAAGACGCCATCAAAGAGGAGTTGCGCAATCACTTGAGGGACATTCTTCAGGAACCCAACCACAAAAGGTAGGAAGCCATTGGGGAAATCACCCAACACATCCCCAAGTTGATAACGAAAGATCATAATAGGATGCCGCTAGATGCTACCACTCTAGCTGAGGTGGAACAGGCAGCCTTCCAACTGAAAGTAGGGAAAGCTCCAGGTCCTGATGGATTTACCACCAACTTCTTCCACTTCTTATGGGACATCATCCAAAATGAAGTTTGGGAAGTGGTGGAGGAATCTTGTTCCACTCACTTGCTACTACCTGTGCTAAATGCCACCTTCATCACTCTGGTTCCAAAAGAGGACAGATATACCTCTCCAAGTAAGTACAAACCTATAGCTCTTTGTAATGTCATTTATAAAATTATATCCAAATTCATAGCAAATCAGCTGAAGAAGCTCCTGCCCCTCATCATCTCTGAAGAGAAAACTGGGTATGTAGAAGAGAGACAGATCCTTGATGGCATAATCTTAACCCATGAAGTTATCCACTCCCTCAAAACCACCAAAAAGCCAAGCATGTTTCGCAAAATCGACCTACCCAAAGCTTTTGAGAAACTCAGCTGGGATTACATCAAAAATGTCCTCTTAGCCTTTGGATTCAGATACACCTGGGTTAGATGGATCATGAGTCTCATCACATATCCCTTTCACTCCATCCTAGTCAATGGCATCCCTTCTGCCACATTCAACCCCTCAAGAGGCATAAGACAAGGGGATCCCCTATCCCCCTTCATCTTCATCATCATGGCCGAAGCATTAGGTCGCCTTATCAAGAGCTCTATCCATACTAGTGCCTTGCTTGGTTTACCTCTACACAACCTCGCCCGCCGTCACGTCTCCCAGACCCACTTTTTTTTTTTTCATTTTCCTAACATGTCTAGATACATCACCCCGAATGGGGAAGACAATTGAACCTGTAATGAGTGCTACACATATAACATAACTCAATTATTTTCTGCTTTATGCGCCGATAACAATTATAGTTTTTTTATACTGAATCACTTACAAATTCAGACTGTTATCTGGGGTTTAGATTCTTTTCAGCATTTCTAGACAGCCATGGATTACAAGAATTTCCATGAGAATTTTTGGACTTGACCTCCCCTCTTCTCAGTCCATCTAGTAGACTTATATATCTATATATATATATAATACTTTGTATTTCTCAAGTTTTCTGTTCAGAGTTGTGTCCAACTCTAGATGATCACTAGGCCCTTACTCAAACTTCCACATTTGCAGGCCTTATAAAATTTCCAACATTTTAAAGTGCAGCATCGAGATATAGATGTATGCCTCCTCGCATACCTCTATCTATACTCAGTTAACCTCCATGGCTCCCACTACTTTCCCAGCAGTTTATATGGGAGGTAACCAGATGCTCTGTTCATTGTATTCTTACATATGCTTACAATCTTCCCTCACACAACTTTTTATCACACAATGATTGTGCAAGTAGGATTTCCCTTTTTATTTTACTGTTACAACATTCAATTTGGTTGACACTCGGGTGCAGATTCAACGATTCCCTAGGACACAGATCCTCTTTGCTTAAATCAAATAGGGGAGGATACTGAACTAGATAGTTTAGACTCCCTAGTGTTAGAGCCTCTTACTTAGTTAGGCTTCAACTTCTGCTTTCATATGTTTACACTTACAGTTAATAGAATAATTTACATTCTTAGTTTTACAATTCCTTCCATTGCCTCCCAACTGACATCCTGAACCCCATACTACTATCACAGAGTTGTTGTGTCCTATCTTCTGTGATTTGTTACAGGGAATTCTGTGTCACCAATATTGTTATAATATGTATAGTTATTTGGTACTTGCTGTTCATGGTTACTGGTTTGTTAACATTTTCTGTCTATACACACAGTAAGTTAATGTTCCTTGGAAAGGCAGCAAGCTACCCCTGTACATAATCATGGGATCAGCTGTTCAAAGGATCTACCATCTCTAACTCCATTTTACAAGATACTCATCCCTATATTCCAACCATTTCTGTCTGCTATCAATAGCTTTGGTTTACAATTACATGAGTTACTGAACCAATAATCAATCTACAATCTTCATAATGAACCATAACATAATAACTCATAAATTGCATCAGAAACTATAACATCACAATTCATAAATTGCATAAGAAATTATAACATCAAAATTCATAAATTGTATAAGAAATTATAACATCACCATTCATAAAGCAGGGATATATTTAAGACAGACTTACATCAATCTCCAACAATAGGCATGCATACCTCTACCATGACCAGTCCTCCCAACCTTAGAATCCTCTTTATCTCCCAGGATTCACCCCCGAGCAGAGATCCTCCAAGAACAGAATAACCTCAATCTGTTCTGGAGCAGCTTATTTAAGCTGTGCTTTCCCCAAAGCCTGTTTCCAATTCTGCGTCCAGAATTTCAGGATGCTTTATTCCTGTTTAGCCTAGGCTTCCCATTTTGGGACTCTTTAAAGCTGCTTTAAGCTTTTCCTCAACTTTTCCAGCTTTTTTCTCACCTCTTCCCAACTACTCCTCTTCATTGGGGAAATTTAGATTTTTCCTCAAAAATCTAAATTAGAAATAATTTCTTTCAAGGATTTTTGAAAGATTTGGGGAAAGTCTTTTTCCTTTTCCATTACCTCATGGATTAGGCATGTGATCTCACTTTCTCATCTGGTCATAGTGCATGCACAATATTTTATTTATTTTTCACAATTAAGTATTTAACCATATCCACATAACAATTATCCATTGGGGTCCACTCCCCTATGGATGTATGTTCAAATGTCTAATTTGAAAAGCATAGAACTTGGGGGTGTTACATATTCCCCCTCTGAAAATAAACACCGTCCTCGGTGTTGACAACTATCGACTTAGTTCATTTTGAACTTAATTATGAATGCTTTTCCATCATCTTAGCTTCTCTGTTCCATGTAGCTTTTTAGCAGTAAAGTGCTCCACTGCACCTTTACTCTAGCTACTGTTCATTTTCGCAATTCAATTCCTTCTCGCTTTCATCTTTGAGGCGACTCTGGAAGGAAATTCCTCTTCTGGTTCCACCTGGACCACATTTCAAATCAATCATGTGAGAAGCATCATGTAAAAATTATAAATTTTCTTTTCCAACAAGGAGACATGAAATATATCAGGAAATTTAGTAAGCAATGGTAGGGCTAATTTATAAGCCATTAGTTTCCAGCAGAGTACTCTCCTGCCTCTACTCTATTTACTGATGCCTTATGCAGTTGGTTTCTTCCTACTTCTTTTCAACAAGTCTGTTTGGAAGATCTTTTATTCTGGTTTCCCTGTCCACAATTCATACCAATGTAAGTAATATCAGGTACATACAATTGATAATTCACAACAGCCTTCTGTATTTCAATAACTTAAGAAATTCAGTTATTAATCAACCCGTTCAGGTTTATAATAGTTTAGTGCACTTTTAGTACACTACTTATCTTTTCTTGTTTTTCAGTGAGATTCTTTCCTCACTCAACTTGGTCCAGTTCAGTTTTTTCTGGATTTTCTAGGTGATTTATCTTCACCTTCTTCCTCTTTGTTTCCAGAGTGCTCAATTTCCTGTTACACACTTGGCTAAACAATTTTTCAACTTTTTCATTAGTACTCATAAATGAGAGAAAACAATTGTATCATATGCATGGTTATGCTTACCCCTTCTCATTTTATAGATGTACTTCTAGTATCTTTTCATTATTTCTTTTTGTCAATCAATTTAATTAGAAATAACCAGACTAGTCAATAATGTCTATAATTCAATTCTTCAAAACTTACGTGAAGAAATTTGGATCTCATGGGTTCCCCCACACCCAAGTCCAAATACAGTTCACCTTCTATTCTCTCGGTTTGTAGCTGTATGATTTCACACTATTTTCCTGTCTTAAATTTTAAGACTCAAGAAAATTTAACTTTAATAAAATTTACACCAATTAAAATTTTATAGTGTGAATACATGTTTCCTTTTATAGTGAGAAAGGAAATTTCTATAGTTCATCACATTCACAAGTATTAATACTTGATAATGTCAAAAATAAATTTGACACAGTTTTCCCTTTTTCAAAGACTCACCAGAATTTATGCATTTACTTTTAATTGTAGGTTCATGATTTGCTAATTCCCCTCTTCTATTTCTCTCATAGGCTTATATAATAGAATTAATTAAAATGGAATCATAAAAGTATTCCAATTTTTTTTTCTGAATCATAAAAGAATTCCTTCTTTTCTAATGCATAAAAGCATTCTATTTTTTTCTAACAAAAGCAACTCATAAATCTCTCATGCTTTTATTTTTAAATCTATATTTGTTTTTTCCTTATGAGAGAAATATCACTTCTCCATATTTTTTTCCAATTCTTTTACTCATTATTTATAAAATATACCAACTGGAAGAATATAAATAAATAATTAAGAAATCATTCTTCCACTATTACAAGAATATTCTTCCTTAAGTAAATCATCAGGAAAATTTTAATATTCCTGCCTAACTCAATGTAATGGTTCCACAATTACTAAATCAACCATTTAATTGAAATTAAACTTGTACTTCAATCTTCTTTTCTTTTATAGTAGTATACATGCCTTATTTATAGGATACATCTTCCACTTATTCCTATACTACTTATCTCTCAAGCCTTTGGAAATATACATCTCATGAGCATATATATATATCCACTAGGTTTGTATATATCATATATATTTCCAAACCTTATTGTATAAGTAAACATGATATATATATATATATATATATATAGCCTTGGCAATATTAATTTGATGAACATATGAATATATATATATATATATATCCCTATATTTATATATTCATATATAAGTTCAAAGCTTTTTTTTGAAGATGCTACCATATATACATTACACATAATTTAAAATAATCCCTTTTATTTTTTCTTGCTTTGACAAGTATTCATTTTCTACTAGCAACTTTTCCACTTCTAGTTAATTACAAGTTGACCCATATGATAGATTTTCACTCTCAAAATTTCCCTTCATGCACTTTATTGCATTCACTAAAGTGGAATGTAATAGATCAAATTAAAGTGCCATTTTACAAATCCTATGCATATATATATATATTTCTATATAGGTATATATATCCAATCTCATACCCATAGAAGTCTAAAATGCCTCTTTCTTAACTCCAACATATATGTCATGGTTTATCTATGCACATATATAATTATACGTATATATGTAGGCCTATACCATTCTACTTCTAAAAATTTTGAAGTGCGCTGTATACCACCTCCACGTATATATCAAGGTGTATATATTTCTATATATACCTGTTCTATATATATATAACACATGGTTTAGATATATATATAAACAATATATATATCCATCTTAAATCTATATATATATAACACATCTATATATATATCCTACGTTCATATATAACGCATTTATACACATTTATATCTTTTCGTTTTCCACACAGGCTAAATTGTATGTCACATATATGACACTCATACCTATCCACTATATATATCTGTCAATTTATAAAGTTCATTTTAAAATTACCTACGGTTGTATATAGTGAAAACCTATATATATAAATACATATGAAACCTCTATGTATTTATTTATGTCCCTTGATGTAATTATGGAAGGCGCACTCTTTTTCGCACGGTATGGTATATATTTCTATATCCATGGATCGATGCCGCTATACCTCTAGTTCAACATAGTTATAACATACTCATGTATTTTATTATAACATACATCAAATGTAGTTATAACATAGTTCAAGAAATTTCTATATAGTTATAACATACTCATGTATTTTATTATAAAATCCACATATTTACATCATGAGATAGAGTAATTTAAAATTTTCACCCACTTTTCATAACACATATATGTACATAATTACCTTTCCCCCCATGCGCGGCCTATGTATTGATATGCACCACCCATATATATGATTATAGCCTATGCACACATATGACTATATACTCCACATATATATATATCATGAGCTCGAATACTTTATGTTTCGCATATCTCTTTGGCTTAATATATATAATTGTATTGAATATTTACCGTGGTCAAACTAATTGGACGGCATACGTTAATAAATATACCACTCCTTCCGTCAAATAGTGACCGGTATTATATCGGTATATAACGCCGATGAAATTATATATAATTCTTGTGCAATTACTGTGTATTTTCTCCGCCGATATTGTGACACTGCTTTGTTTATGGATCTAGGTAATTTAATACACAATAACCATTCAATTTAACCCTTTTGACGCTCACATACCATCCACGTAGTTTGTCACGGTGGCGATGTAGGCTGTTCGAGCTGGTGCTATAATGCCAGATCAGCTCGTCGTTCAACTTGGTTTTGTTTACTGGTCTAACCCTAATTGTGAACTGTAATGGCGTTATGTACTTACAGATCGTCGACAGATCCGCCACCGCAAGGTTCATATGTATAGGCTGTAATTACAAGGGTTGCGTATTCCGCCATAACGCTCAGAACTGAGGTTCGACGTACAGAGATAATATAATAATCGGATTTATTCACCTTACGGCGGTGTATCATGATGGGGTTTCTGAACCAGAGTATGGTTGATGTGATTTAATATGCTGAAAGCTCAACAAGCGTACCATTGCTGGGTTGAAAGGTCAACATCGCACTGCACTTGATTAGATCTGAGCTATCGTGCGAGTTGGGTTGTTACCTGGTTCAATGTTATAGCAGACAAGGACTACGTATCGCCCTGAGCGAGTAGTACCACTGCCAGCGTATATCGTCCTCCCCTGCACATAGTAATACAGCCTGGTACCCTCATAGCGATGTGGCGGTTTCCTGAATCAATTTCGGGATTCTCTGGAGCTCGGAGCAGGAGAGTTTAGGGTTTTGAGGTTTCCTTTTTATTTGAGGCTCTTACGCCGATTCAGTTGTCCGATTCTTCCTATCTAACTCGAGGATGCTTGCTCATAACCTGTTGTTTTGGTTAGAGCAAAGAGGGAAAGCCGTCGACCTGCCATGCTGGTTTCCGAAGAACAGGGAGTTGTCTCGGTTCCTAGCATGTGATGATCCGGCAGCCATCAGGGTTTCGGCCAGCGAGGGTTTCGGTGCGAACAGTAAAATCGTCCCATGCCAAATGTGGGTTTGATTCGTATCGACTTGTTTCAGAACTCTCATGGTCGGTAATCTTACTGTCAATTTTCCCCTTTCTAATCCGAGATTCGGAGTTTAAATCATCGTTCTATTTGGCGTTACGTGGGGTTACTACCCTGGCGTTCTCTCGTTTTTATGTATTACTGTTAGTCAACAATTCAATTAAGAATAAGTTCGAGGCAGATCTGTTTTGTTTTTTTTTTTTTTCTTTCTATAACTCTACCCTATTACTTTATCCGCCGTTTAATGTATACCTACCGGTATTACACTAAAACCAAAACCTGCGGCATTCTTTGCATAGCACTTCTCTGCAATTAGATTCGATTTGTATGTATATACAAATCATAGGTAGGTTCCGTTATTATATTTTGTCTGTAGGTCATATGTATATTAGATCAACGCTTATATCATTTGCATATTAGATAAGCTCTTAGATCAGCGCTTATATTAGATTTGCCTAGGTATATATGTATAGTTTGTTGTCGAGGGTATCCAAGCCCAAAGGACAGTTTCCTTGATACCTCGGAATATATCTATACTTGTGACTTAATTAAAATCTTTTTGATATACCTATATGTAAATATAGATATACGGTTATGCTATGGTTAATTTATCTCAAGTCTAATTTATTTCAAAGGTTATAACTAATGTTAATCATCTATTTAACACAGTTGAATGCCTTCCTAACCAGCGCAAATCATCTGTCTGCTTTCCATTCGTAACAGGACCTACCCTTGCCGCGTTGGATTTTTCTGTCGGTTGGCAGATTTGGTTTACTTCGTCGCACATAATATCTGCCCACGCATCTACAGAACCCTAGTTGAACGCATTAAAATCTTATTCGTAATACACTTCATTACAACAATATGGAAAAGCCGTGGCTTATCACGTCTTTACAGTCCGAGGACTTTGTGGACGGCGGCCCGTGGTCATAGGTTCAAGACCTGAACGCCACTCCGGTTTAGTATTCAGCGCTCTGGCTTGTTGTTTAACGGGCAGCTTTGTTGGGTGGAGAGTCCGACTCCGCCCCATTATTAACTATTATTTTCCTCACCATTCGTGATGCAGTTTGACTGTTCGGTGATATTATATTCATTGCAGTCCTATTATCTTTTTTACATAATCGATCCGTATTCATGATGCATTCTTTTTCACATGTAGGGTTTATATATTTATGATGTATTACCACCATTTACACTGGCGCCTTTTACACTAATGCCAAAGACTAAATATCAGCATACCAACTATATTTTTATCGGGGTATATGAAAATTTTTAGTCTTTGGTATTTCCATGGAGTTGAAAAAATGTATTTACCTTGGCTTATATGTTTTACCTTGTAGTCATGGTAAAAAAAAAAAAAATTCGACTTGTACTAACGAGGTACACTTGGTAATAAATGCGAAATTCTTGTATGATATATGACATATATAGATATAAGGAGCGAAATTATGGTTTCCCCTTTTGTATATATCTCACCTATAGTCGATTTTAAAAAGACTTATATGCACAACTTTGGATACTTGTTAATGTATACATACTTTTTTTTTTTTTTTTTTATTGCATATACATGTATGCCATAGTTTCTTTGACAATATTCATTAATCATGGTTTTTTTTTTTCTATAGCCATACCATATCCTTCAATGGTTAGGAAATAAATTAAAACCCAATATGCTCTACACTTTCTGTGAGTGAAGATTTTCTTGGGAGTTTAACAATAATTTATAACTACATGTTTCAACATGCATACTATTAAATTCCACTTTTCTTTTCGTGTATACTATATGTAGTTAATAGTACTTGACTAGAAAACATTGAGTTGAATTCAAGTGCTTTACTATGATTCAGGTGTTTCAAGGGTAGAATAGCTCTCGAAGTTCAATCTATACCAGCACAACTGTTATAAAGTCATATAGAATTTCTCTTTTCTAGTAAAATTTTGAGTACCATTACTCTAATATCTTACTGTATTCTTTTATTTGTTTAGCTACCATGCATGCTTCAGTTCTGCTATAATGTTTTTCTAGCCCATATACATGCATAAAATATCCCGTGTGTATCTTCAAGCAGTCAAATAATATTTTTTTTTTCCATCATGGATATATATATAGTACGAGTGAAGAACAATCCTACTCTATTATTTTACATAGTTTTAAACCTATTATAGGTTTAACCATTCTGGTATATGAGCCTCCTCATATTACCCCCATTTCAATGTTTCTACTTCATCACAATCTGTTACATGTATACCTGATAGTATATCCAAGATATTTGTATACTTGGAGTAATATTTTTAATTTTCATAAAATTTATAACAGTTTACTAGTTCTTTGTGAGCACATTTCTTGCCCAATTTTTGAACTTTGCTCCGATACCATTTGTCACGTCTCCCAGACCCATTTTTTTTTTTCATTTTCCTCACATGTCTAGATACATCACCCCGAATGGGGAAGACAATTGAACCTGTAATGAGTGCTACACATATAACATAACTCAAATATTTTCTGCTTTATGCGCCGATAACAATTATAGTTTTTTTATACTGAATCACTTACAAATTCAGACTGACCCATTTTTTTCCGGGGTTTAGATTCTTTCAGCATTTATAGACAGCCATGGATTACAAGAATTTCCATGAGAATTTTTGGACTTGACCTCCCCTCTTCTCAGTCCATCTAGTAGACTTATATATCTATATATAATACTTTGTATTTCTCAGGTTTTCTGTTCAGAGTTGTGTCCAAATCTATATGATCACTAGGCCCTTACTCAAACTTCCCCATTTGCAGGCCTTATAAAATTTCCAACATTTTAAAGTGCAGCATCGAGATATAGATGTATGCCTCCTCGCATACCTCTATCTATACTCAGTTAACCTCCATGGCTCCCACTACTTTCCCAGCAGTTTATATGGGAGGTAACCAAATGCTCTGTTCATTGTATTCTTACATATGCTTACAAGCTCCCCTCACACAACTTTTTATCACACAATGATTGTGCAAGTAGGATTTCCCTTTTATTTTACTGTTACAACATTCAATTTGGTTGACACTCGGGTGCAGATTCAACTATTCTCTAGGACACAGATCCTCTTTGCTTAAATCAAATAGGGGAGGATACTGAACTGGATAGTTTAGACTCCCTAGTGTTAGATCCTCTTACTTAGTTAGGCTTCAACTTCCGCTTTCCTATGTTTACACTTACAGTTAATAGAATAATTTACATTCTTAGTTTTACAATTCCTTCCATTGCCTCCCAACTGACATCCTGAACCCCATACTACTATCACAAAGTTGTTGTGTCCTATCTTCTGTGATTTTTTACAGGGAATTCTGTGTCACCAATATTGTTATGATATGTTTAGTTATTTGGTACTTGCTGTTCATGGTTACTGGTTTGTTAACGTTTTCTGTCTATACACATAGTAAGTTAATGCTCCTTGGAAAGGCAGCAAGCTACCCCTGTACAAAATCATGGGATCAGCTGTTCAAAGGATCTACCATCTCTAACTCCATTTTACAAGATACTCATCCCTATATTCCAACCATTTGTCTCTGCTATCAATAGCTTTGGTTTACAATTACATGAGTTACTGAACCAATAATCAATCTACAATCTTCCTAATGAACCATAACATAATAACTCATAAATTGCATCAGAAACTATAACATCACAATTCATAAATTGCATAAGAAATTATAACATCACAATTCATAAATTGTATAAGAAATTATAACATCACCATTCATAAAGCAGGGATATATTTAAGACAGACTTACATCCATCTCCAACAATAGGCATGCATACCTCTACCATGACCAGTCCTCCCAACCTTAGAATCCTCTTTATCTCCCAGGATTCACCCCCGAGCAGAGATCCTCCAAGAACAGACTAACCTCAATCTCTGTTTCCGGGAGTGTACCATTTAAGCTATGCTTTCCTGTGCTTGTTTCCACCCCGCGTCCCGGCACTTCGTGATGCTTTATTCCCGTTTAGCCTAGGCTTCCTATTTTGGGACTCTTTAAAGTCGTTTAAGCTTTTCCTCGCCCTTTTCCAGCCTTTTCTCACCTCTTCCCAACTACTCCTCTTCATTGGGGAAATTTATATTTTTCCTCAAAAATCTAAATTAGAAATAATTTCTTTCATGATTTTTTGAAAGATTTGGGGGAAGTCTTTTTCCTTTTTCCATTACCTCATGGATTAGGCATGTGATCTCACTTTCTCATCTGGCCATAATGCATGCACAATATTTTATTATTTTTCATAATTAAGTATTTAACCATATCCACTTAACAATTATCCATTAGGTCCACTTATGGATGTATGTTCAAATGTCTAATTTGAAAAGCATAGAACTTGGGGTGTTACACCGCCTCCATCCTCACACCAGAAATTTGTTGATGATAACTTAATCATGGGCTACCCCTCAGTCCAAGAATCTCGTACCCTCAAATCCATTCTTGACTCCTTCTCTGAAGCCTCCGACACAGAGGTCAACCCTGACAAATCAGAGATATTATTATTCCATACCCCCCCTCAAACCCAATGTACTATCACTTGCATCCTTGGATTCTCTATTTCTTCTCTCCCCTCCAAATACCTGGGAATTCCGCTAACCGACTCAGCCATCAATCACTCCTCCTGGAGAGCTTCGCTAGAAAAAATGAAAACTCGCCTCTCCAACTAGACTCAATGTTCCCTCAACATTTCCAGTCGTCTTTTCCCCATTAATTTCATCCTGCAATCTCTCCCCATTTACCTCTTTTCCGTCCTTACAGCTCCCAAATGGGTCCTAAAATCCATGCACAATCTGCAATGGTCGTTTCTTTGGGGAGGCACAAAAGGAAAGAAAAAATGTGCTTTAGTTAATTGGAAGGATGTTTGCATCCCTAAATGTCAGGGAGGTTTAGGGATCCGAGATCCTGAGCATAACAATACCATAATGGGAGCCAGCATCTAGTGGAAATGGTTCTCCAACCCCAACACCACATGGTCCAACCTATGGGCTGCTAAGTATGCACAGTATTGGCCAAAGGAGGATCTCATTAGGTATAACTTAGATCTGGCTGGCTCCCAAACCTGGGAAACGGCTAGCAATCAAAAAAGTATAATCCAAAATCACAGTTTCTAGGAGCTGCGGAGTGGTAACCATGCCAGATTCTAGGAGGATTCCTGGCAACAGATGCCAAGCCTCTCCTCCATATTTTGTAGACCTCTATGGAGTGCAGTGCTCCAAGGAAGGCAAAGATAGAAAGCTAAAGACTTTTTGACGGATGCCATCTCCCAAGGCTACAGGCAATGGCTTCACACAAGCAGCTCGCAAGAAAACTGGAAGAATGAAAGCCACTAAGAAATATGGGAGGAGCTCAGCACAAAAATAAAATTCAAGGTCAAAACATGACCTAATATCCTTCGCTGGGGGCATCTGGCTAGTGGAACTTACACAACCAAGGAAACTTACAACATCCTTCATCAGCAGGATCCTAGACTAGCCGAAAACATCTAGAAAAGGATTTGGAAAGCTAATATGTGGCCCAAAATAGCCACTTTTCTGTGGCTTCTCAGTAAACGATGCATCCTCACATGGGAGAATATTTTGAAAAGAGGGTTCGTAGGGCCCTCCAAATGCCCTTTATGTCAGGACAACTCAGAAACCATCGACCACCTGCTAGATCAATGTCCTACTGCCAATACCCTATGGGACATAATTTCCATCTTATGCTGTTGTTCCAATCGTGCTAGAGGTAACATTATTAACACCATCAATAGCTGGCAAGACAATGCTTACACCAGTACCCTTCTGAATAGACTATGGCAGATCATTCCGGGTATCCTCATCTGAAACATCTGCAAGGAACGAAACTACCGCATCTTCAAGGACACGGCATCCACTTCTAATTAGCTTTGGGATAGGATTCACAACAACCTCACGGAAACTATTTGCCTTAGATGTATCGAGTAAAGAGGACTTACACACTGTGGCAGCTGAATGTCACATATGGAACAACCGGATAATGAGTCTAAACACTCCCATGGACATCACTCCCAGAAGCATAGGTAGAACTCCTCCTCCTGAAACTTGGTCTCCTCCCTCCAAAAGCTTCTTCAAATGCAATTTGGATGGGGTGTTCAAAGGCAACCCAGGTAATGCAGGTTTTGGAGGTATCATCAAGAACACTTAAGGAGATCCACTCAGAATCTACTATGGGAATATTGGATGGGATAGTAATAACTCGGTTGAACTGGAAGGAATGATACAGGGTATTCAAATTTCCATTGAATTCCACTACTTCTGTCTAGAAATGGAGGGAGACTCACATATCATAACGATGGATGCCACCAGAATCCTTCAAGGCATGGCCTCCTCAAAAGTTTCCAACAACTGGAGACTTGTCCACAAGCTTAAGGTGTTGGAACTGCTACTTCACAATCACAGAGCCATCACTTTTAGTCACATGCACAAGAAATCCAACTCTATTACAGATCTTCTTGCAAAAAAAGTAGTGGAAAGCAACTATGATATGTATCACCTAACACTCCCACAAAGCGAATGAGGCCGCACTTAGACGCGTAACTTTCTCCTTCTCATTCACAAGGATAAGCAACCCTAGGATGCCGGTGATGGGCTGACATGAGTGACAATCACCCCTCCCTCATTACCGTATACGAGATCTATACGTGCTGCTTCACCTACAAAATGGATCCCAATTACCATTAGCCCCCGTACGATCCTTCTTTAGTAACCGTAAATAATGACGAGCCGACGGACATCGCGTCATCGTCTTGAACATCACCTCGCTTCTATCACCATTAATGTCCATCATGATTAACCAGCATCGCAGCCTTACCTCCTCCCACGTGCCTGCTCAGGTGATCAAGCTCAACACACAGATCTATGCGAAGGCCACTCATCACCATCCTCACAGATCTCACTCCAGTCCCTTTATAACTCCAAGTTGTATGCCCCTTTCTCACTCGACAAGATGTTACCTTCACCTTTCGCTCTATCCTCACTATGTTATGGCTTCTCACCCACCTCAATCAAATGCGAAGCCTCTATCCTATTGTAGAGCTGTACGTTGTCCTTCGCATTGTCGCTCCCATCCCGAACCTATCCCATATATTACTACCCCGAAATTTCGCAGTGAATCCCCGTTCTTCCACGGCCTTGCGTACTTATATTTCTCCCGACCTACTCACCCCATCCCAAGTGCACAATGGCTCCTAGACTTTGCCAACGTACCATCTACGAGGTCAAAGTCTAGCCAGCCTGGTGTCGATATCATCGAGGCTAAAGCAATGAAATACCGAGGAGCTGTGTTTGTGCTCAACATAGTGTTCCTAAATTGAGTTCATTAATTGTCAACCAGGGCTAGTAAACTGTTGAAGTGTGGTGCAATATATGTGCCTAGGTATTTGTTTCCCACTACGTTGTGTTTAGTGTTTTATGATGTTTTTGGTTTTATGGTTTTATATTCAAAATAAAAAAAGAACTAAATGTTTGAAAAGAGAAGTGGATGGTTATACTAAAACAGAGCAAAGCCTAAACCATGGATGGAAAATAACAAATGCAAAGGTTGATAATGACTTCATTGCAAGGAAATAAATCACAATATGAGCTTGAACTTATCCAATTCATTCATTAAAGATGTGTTGGAAGAGCTTGAGAAATGGACAAGTTAAGTGTGAATGAAGTTCTCCTAAATAAACAAAAAATGATTATTTGTAACACAGTAAGGTTTCTATTGTAGATTAATCTATGATGCTGAAGTTACCCTATTCTGTAACTCGACTTATCACTACTAGGCCTTATTCAGAAGTTTAGAGATTTTCTAGAATAATGTTTGGGAAAAAGGCTATAGGTGAATTTGTAAGAGATTTGTAGAATAATCAAAGCCTTAAACTGATGTTATTGACCCATGTTCATGTGATGATGTATCAATATAAATTTAGAACAAAATTAAGTTGTAAATAATGAAGGCCGAGAGACTAATTTTGACAAATAGTACTACTTAAAATACAATGGATCACAATAGACTAGAACGCGGTCTATCAATCTTAAAAGACAGTGACTACAACTAAAATTCAATGCCATTATCAAACTTGAAATGTAGTGACAGAGCTGAACTAAATGCAATCAGCCTCTGGAGTGTTATGACTAAATTAACATGCAGCTAGTCTATGGAATTCTACAGCCCATCTCGTTCAATATGAATGATATTTTGGAAGAGTTTGTAAAAACAAGTATGGCTATATTATTCAAAATGCAATTGAACATAAATATAAGATTTGAAAGCAAATACAACTAGAATCTAAGACACCACAGCTATTTCTTATTCATTGTTAATGATGTTTTGGAAGAGTTTGTAAGAGTAAGACCGGCTGTGACACTTAGTGGAAACAAGCATAAAGGAAATGCAACTAAAATCTACAACACCACAGCTATGCCTTATTCATCGTTATGATATTTTGGAAGAGTTTATAAGAGTAATTCTAGCTGTGATAATTAGTGTAAACAAGCATAAAGGAAATGCAACTAAAATCTACAACACCACAGCTATGCCTTATTCATCGTGATGATATTTTGGAAGAGTTTATAAGAGTAAGTATAGTTGTGATAATTAGTGTAAACAAGCATGAAACATAAACTTCAGAAACTTGCTTAAGCTAGAAATGAAAACGAGACTAAAATACTTATCTAAACCGTATAAACAAGGCTGCTCAGGTACCAGGGGGCCTCTACCACCGGAGTAGCACGAAATCTACTTCAAGATTGACTCAACGCTTTGAAGAAAGTAATGCTTCCTTCATTAAAAGAGAAATTACTTCAAAACAGAGTGTTTTCGGACTTCTGAAATCTAGCAATCAAACACAAAATCTAACCCTGTCCCTCGGTTTTCCGAGCCATATTTATAACAAAATTACATAGCTATCTTGAGATAACCTAGGGACAATTGTCTTTCCAATTTAAAATCGAACTAGAACTCTGATGGTGGTCTCGTAATATGATTAAGGACATCTGGACTGTCCTTGTCCTATTAGGAGTCTATCTCCTAGTTTGAGTTCCCACGTACAATCAATTTTTATTCCATTCAACCGTATATACAAAATAAATGATGAGGGAATGATGAATATGACCATATGTGTTTTTCGAGATGACACCCGGAACTCGTAGACATGAAGACAAATGCGAGACTTCCATAACCAGCCACGAAGATTTGTATTTCGTAGTTAGATTAGTTCAAAAGCATTACAATGACAACATCATAAAAAATACAGTAAGTTAGTCATGATATATATTCTTGAAGCAATTTTAATTAATTCTATTAATCATTTGAGCCCGTAATTAATAATGGACAAAGCAATGGAGTGAAATGTGGTGGAAGAAAGGAACATCTTTGGAGGTCAACAAGCCGATTGATGGCTCCTCTTCCAACACTTTTATGAGGCAAAGACCCAATCCCCGAGTAGCATGTAGAATCCTCCAGGAAAGCTACGCAGAGATGTGGTCGAGGCATGAGGAGGTCCAACTCCTCTCCTAGTATGCACTCTCTGCAACACACACTTGTCCCTTTTATGGCTCCCGGAGAAATATTATGAGGACACGGACATCCAGCTCATGGAATCTGATGGCATTTCGATGCGGATTCCGCATGGCGTAGACCCCGTACTCCCCTATCCTCCTGCCGCACACTCCCAAATGCACTCGAATCCAATGTGCAAGAAATTTCTCTCGTAGGGCCCCTACATGTCCTATTGAACAGAATAACCCCAGCGGTAATGATGAAGAGGATGAGTAACATCTGTGCAGTGGTTCAGTTTTGCTATGTTTTTTCTCATGTTTGCCCTCAGGGCCTATCTGTTATCATCTACTTTATGGTTTTTAGATGTGTCAGTGCTATTGTGCATAATGTACTTCTTGGTTCTAAGTTTTTTCTGGGCTAGTTTCCTCCCCTGAGGTAGCCCATAAAAAATGTAACAAAGGCTGGCATTGGTTAAGCAAAGGTTACCAACCTAGCCTGTAGCATACGTAACTCTATGTTTTCGGAATTAATATTATAGCTCAACTTACCAAAAAAAATCCTTTAGTTTGTTAATTCATTGGGTTTATATTATCATTTGTATTTAAAATATTAATTCCTAGGATTTATTAATCTCTTATGTTTTTAATATGGATCCCTTATGGTTGTTGATCTTTTATGTTTTAATATTTATCCCTTGAGTTCACTAATTCTTGTGTTTATAATATTAAAACCTTGGGTTTATTATTCTTTTGGTTTATAATATTAATAATCTCTTGGGTTTATTCTTACAGTTTATTAATTACTTAGGTGTTTATATTAGTTTGTTGGATTTATTGATCCTTCGAGTTTATTAATCACTTGGGTTTATTAATAATTTTTATTTATAAAAGTAATCTGTTGGGTTTCTAATATAAATAATCCCTTGGGTTTATTGATGTTTTTTGTTTATAGTATTAATAATCCCTTGGCTTTATTGATGTTTTATGTTTAGAATATTAATAATTCCGTGTGTTTATTGACCCATTGGGTTTATAACATTGATCCATTGATTTTTCTAATTCTTTGGGTTGCTAATATTAGTCCCTTTGATTTATTAAATCCCAATAGTAGGGGTTAAATATTATTCCTATACTTTAATATTAATGCATGGTGCAATGTCACATTATGAAAAACATGGTCCTGATATGAAAATCAACAATGGGCAACCATTGTTAATCATCGTTAGCCGTGGTCAATCAAGGACTTCCATGGTCGAATGTGACATTGTGACAAATATTGTGTCCTTAGGAAAATCAACCATGGCCAACCATGGTCATTCTTAGTCCAATGTCACATTATGACAACAATTGTCTCAATGTTTAAATAAAGCATGGTCAACCATTTTTATTTCATGGGTTATAGTATTTATCTAAGGGTTTTTATATACTTTGGGTTTATAATATTAATCTCTCAGGTTTAATATTATTCCCTTGGGTTTGTAATATTAATAATCATATGTGTTTATTAATCTTTTGTGTTTAAAATATTAATTTGTAGGCTTTATTAATGTCTTTTGATTTTAATATTGATCCCTTGGCCTTATTGATCCCTTATATTTTTAATATTTATCCCTTGGGTTTATAATATTAAACCCTTGAGTTTATTATTTCCTTTGGTTTATAATATTAATAATCCCTTGGGTTTATTAATCTCTCGAGTTTAAAATATTAATTCTTAGGGTTATTAGTTTTGTTGGGTTTTTCAGTTTAAAGTATTAATTCTCAAGGTTTATTATTCTCTTGAGTTTAAAATATTAATTCTTACGGTTTATTAATTTCTTGGTTTATAATATTAATATTCATCCCTTGGGTTTGTAATATTTTTCCCTTAGGTTTAATAATTTCTTGCGTTTATAATATTAAAAGCTCGGGCTTATTTGTTCCCTACCTTTCTAATATTACTAATTCCTTTGGTTTATAATTTAATCCCTAGGGTTTATTATTCACTTCAGTTTAAAATATTAATGATTATTTCACGGTTTATAGTATTTATCTAAGGGTTTATATACTTAAGTGTTTATAGTATTAATCACTTAGATTTAATATTATTCCCTTAGGTTTGTAAACCTTTTTTTTTTTAGTATTAATCCCTTGATTTTATTATTTCCTTGGGTTTTTAATATCAATCCATTGGGTTTATTGATCCTTTAGTTTATTATTTCACTGGGTTTATAATATTAAAAATCCATAAGGTTTACTGATCTCTTTGGTTTATAATATTAATAATCATGTGAGTTTATAATTCATTTGTATTTAAAATATTAATTCCTAGGATTTATTAATCCCTTATGTTTTTAATATGGATCCATTGGGCTTGTTTATCTCTTACGTTTTCAATATTTACCCCCCAAGTTCACAAATGTAATATCCCTATTTTTTTATCGCTTTTATTAGACAGTTGAAAATCCTAAAGGTTAAGTGGACCTAAAGGAAAACAATATTTGTGGACATATTATATTTTTAAATTTTATAAATGTGAAATCTTAATTATTATGCAAAGACTAGAGTATATTGGACACCGGGATATAAGTCCATGAGGATGGAATTAAATCCAAAGAATTTCCTAGATTCTCCAAAAACATTTGGAGAAAATAAAATAAATTAAAAATATTATATTAGAGATAAAAATCTAAAACATACCTCATTAAAGTGGAAATTTACTAAGAAGAGGAGATAAAAAAACTAGAATGAGGAAAAAGCTAGTTTTAAAGTACTTTTGTGGAAAAAACAAAAGTAAAGCCTAGGAAAAAAGGAAAACAACATCATGATTTAATTGGACGCAGTTATGGAAACATGTTGAAGGGAAAGAAAGCTTACATAAGCCATTCTTGGGTAGACAAGAGGTTGTCTACACTTTGAAGGAATTGGTATCTGCTCGGTGGGAGCTGTGGAGAGAAAGCTCAAGCTTGGGTGGCAAATAGTCTTACCAAAATTGGTATGTACAAGAATTTTAATTCTATTTTATGAAAGTTGTGATGATTCATGTAGAAGAAGTAGAGATTATCTTTCTGTATTAAATAATGATTCAGGTGGAATAGGTGGAAGTTATCGGTTTTGAATTATTAAATTCTATAGAATTTTGATTTATGTAGTCTGTTGTATTTAATAGAACATACTATATTAGATATAGTTATCTCTGTATAGTTACGTAGACAATGGAAATTAGTAAACCAACAAAAATAATGTCTAAACCCAAGTTTTAGGGTTTAAATCTGCTGTTAGGTTGTAAACATCTAATTATTATGCACAAAAATTATATTAATACATGTGGAAATGAGGTAAGAATAAGGTATTTAACTAATTTGTAATAAATCAATGAACAAAAATATATTTATAATAAGAGATAAGTGTCAATATCATAGTGAGTATGATTGTACAACTTAAACTTAAACACTCTACTTTAAATTAACAAGAAGGTTACATATAATAATTCATTCTTTATTGACTAAGAAATGAAATGTGCAATACATAGTAAAAGTACTAGAGTATAGTACAAGAAAAATATTACAATGAAGTAGACAAATACATATGCCAATGATTAATAACAATTAATGATTATTATTGTAAATATATCATACAGATTGTATTATCAACGCTAGAAATTATCATTTCAAACTATCATAAAATCTTTGACAATGTCCATTGTACTATACAATTAATTACATGAATTATAAATAGGGAATTATCCCTGAATTCGGAGGAGTGAATTCCATAGATGATATGGAACAACCTGTAATTAGAAGAAAAATACATTGTCAAATATTGACAGAATAATCATTCAAACTGAGGAATACTAAAATTAGAGTAGTGGAATACCTGCACAAAAAAACATATACAAGGCTTAGTATATGTATATATTGAGCGAAAGAATTTAATAAAATATAAATAACTGACAAGGATAATTAAATTAGGAGAATTACCTTATTGGAAAATTAGAAGAAGTGGAACAATCACTGTACATATATAGAAAAAAATGAAAAAGCTTGTACATTTGATTGCAAAAGAAGATTAAGTTGGAAACTATATGAAAAGATAAAAAGGAAATTACCTATATCCTAGTAGATAGGGCAGATACTAAGAATCTGAAGTGATCTTAGCAGAAGAATAACAAATTCCTATACAAATAATTATTTTATTAATTTGAGGAAATTAATGAAATAAGAAATTCTATTTAAGAGAAAAATTTCAAATTCTCTTAGTAAATAAAAGTATGAACAAGTAACAGAATTTCAATAAATTCAAAATATAATGGGATTCTGCAATAATGAAAAAAATCATTGCAATTATATGTTTGTATATATATAATGACGAAGAAATTCCAAACAGAGGAACATCATTTCAGTCAAACTGAGAAGAATATGAAATCAAGAAAAGGGAGAGTATTAATTATTTATATAAGAAAATTGAATTTCATTCCCCTTGAATTAGGGTTACTGTGTCAATTTGAAATTCGACTTTCATAAAATAAAATAAAAATTCTAAGTCATAAAGGAAAACGACTGTAGTCTTTCTCATCCCCAACGAAGGAAGTTAATCAATATAAAGTACCCATAGTGGAGGAAAAACAAATCCAAATGACACATACAGAGGATGAAGTTTCATTTTAGAAAAACATTTAAATTTAGATAAACCAAACCTTTTCAGAGGTTTGAATTATAAATACAAATTTGATTGTAGAATAATTCATAATGGAATCAAGCCAAATACAGGGGAAAGAAAATCGATTTCTTTCATAGAAATTAAACGAAAATAAATTTCTTTAATAACCCCAAAATTTGGAGCTAATCGAATGTAAAGTCCAACTATTCAGATCACTATATAATGACAATACACAATAGTAAGTGAGAAAAACAAAAATATTTTAATTGAGGAACGATAATGAAATACAGAGAAATCCATGACAGGGCCAAAATCGCGTCTCTGTATATACATTAAAGAAATTGGAGTAAAACAATACTCAACACCATAAATGATTTTATAGGGATAAATCATATAGCTGAATAGAGATTTAATTTACAAAAACGAAGTCAGGGTACGAGTGACTGCCTCTCGTAGAAATAAAAGCATAGTTCGATAAGTTCTTCAGGAAAATACAACATGAAAGTGAAGGAAGAAAAGTATGGTTACGTTGTATTGTAAATATAGTCATGGCCTTGTATAAATACGAGAAACATTATTAAAATTAACCGAGGGTTCAAGAATTCCTTACCTGGATGCTGCCAAAAGGATGTTACCTCAAACCATCTTGAAGCCGAGACTTATGAGAAGGCAAAGCGCCAAGAAAAATGCAAACCCTACAATCTTTAAACAAAGAAGAAATTAGTTGCAGAGTAGAAAAAATTCAAAACAAATAGCAACGATAAAAAATCCGGAGGAAAATATAACAAAACCATCGAAAATTCACTAAAATGACGAAGCATTACCTATGGGTGTCACACCTCCCATTTACCTTCCCACAATTTTTTTTTTTATTTTTTTATTTTTTATTTATTTTTTATTTTTATTTATTTTTTCCGGCATTCCATATTTTCAAGAATAATTCCGACAAAATATTATACTATCATATTTGGATTTCTATCTGGTTAAATCATATTTATTTCCCCAAATACAATTTATTTCCACATATCAAATTATATCCAATCAATATCTACTAGATTTAATTTCCAATCCAATTTAATATAACAGTCTTTGTACTAAAATCATAGTGGATTTATTTACCACTAACCCACTTCCTATGAAAGGTCGCCCTTATCAACCTATGTCTCACCTTCGTTTTTATATCATTGAACCTTTGAGCATTAAACATATATATATATATATATATATATATATATAAGGGGTCAACTAGATTATACCCACGTTGGTCGTGGCATCCTTTACGAACTCTATGCTCCCACTCTTTTATAACGTATGAACGTTAGCTAGATTTAATTCACCTACTTTTAGATCTAAGCTTATATGGCACTTATGGCTATTCAATGACTCGGTAGTAATAGTTTTCACAAGATCTGTGTCAATATCATTCCCATTTTGTTGTACATATCATTCACGTCAGAATTTATGTCGAGATTGAACTCATTTATCTTGGGCTTCCACGTAATACGACCTGGTAAACTCGATTTAACTTAGTATGGAATTTGAGTCGTTATACTAATTATTTACGTTAGCTTATGTAAGACTTTCGGTTTCGTTGCATTGGTTGGGATGGGTTTCATCCCATTCACGGTCACGTGCTATAGCTCCACGTGGCTCTGGCAATCGCCACGCCAGCCTACCCTGGAACCAAGGCAATCTCTATAATACGGCCAGAATGCCGTGAAATTCATTGTATTGCTTGTCACATTGAATGTCGAATGAATGGTGTAAATGCAACCTCCAGCCATTCGATCGGTGGCTTCACCTTTGGGATTTTTCCATGTGGACGGCTACGATCCTCTCACCGTGTTAGGGTTTCTAGGATTTTGGTATGGTTATATAAGTCCTCGTTTTTGTGTGAAGGCAGTTTCTTTGGCCTTCGTTTAGTTTATTCACCTCTTTACTTCGAATCTCTGCACGCGGAGGAACTCACTCGTTGGCTTGCCCATCAGTCTGGCCTACTTACCTATGCATCGGTAATTACACCAGGTATGAGCCTTGTACGCACGTCTTTCATTCTACCTTGGAGATCATATTCGGTTTTTAGAGCTTGCTATAGATCTTTCTCTGTGGAAGTCTCGAGCGATGATGATACGAAATGATTTCGTTCTTGTAATTGCGTTTATGGTCTAGTCTCGTTTGGGTTCGTTTAAGCAGCATCTCATGGCAGTCTCCTGTACCAATATATTGATTTATTCTCTCATGTTTCTTTTCTTCACTGTCTCTGTGTCGATTACGTTAAACCTATGGTTAACGAGGCTTGATAATACCATGCAGGGTTTCTTAATAGGTATACCTTTGTTCGTCCTTTGTGACTTGAGCGCTGGGTTTGGATGGTGAGATGTTAACTTGGCTCGTCTCTTCATAGGAGAGCGATAGTCCTCAGGAAAGAACTTCATGAGGTTTTATTTTTATTATGTTTTTTTTTCATTTTACTATTAACCTTCTGGCTTCTAATTCGTTAATATTCTGCCTCTATCCTTGTTGCAGATAACTCAGAAGGAACAAGGGTCCTCTTTGGCAAGCAACCCCTTCTCGTCTTGCTACATTTATCTATTGGTAGAATTTTCTATCAGTTATTCTATTGATAGATCCACTATCATGGCTGCATTTCTACAGGTAATGCATACTCCATACGCATTCCATCATCGACAGCTATGAGATACTTCATTTCGGTTGATATTAATTTCACCTCCCTTGATGTTTTAGGTCGGTATATGCCTTTGCGGAGAGAACCATCCTCTCGTCGCATTGTTCCACCTCGTTTATGCGGAATAGTTAATTTCTTAAGATTTTAGCAGTCTATTGTAATTTTATAGACTCAGTCAGAGACTGTAACTATTAACAATTTCCCTTCGTATGATAATATTCTTTGAACATATTAATTTTTGTTTTGAAATGAGCATGGGGTCTTTTAAAGGACTTTTTCCCAAGAGGTTCGACCTCTGATATGTATATGCCGAACGTGGCCATTCTTCTTCACTGATATCTTTGATAATTTCGTATTAGCTTCACGAATCTCCAACTTATTATTTTATGGATGTTTCTTGTGTCTTTCACTCAAATAAATTGTTTTGTGTCGATTTACGCTGATTGCAACATTTATGTGTTATTTCCCTTTTTGCCTTCTTATCATAATTATGACTTTCATATGTATATATCTCTTTACTGTCATCTTTTCTGAATTTATAGTGACTCAGTAAATGAAAGTTAGCATTGTCTATTATTTGTATATGTTGTATGGTTCCTACAGGAACTCTCTGTCTCCTTAGGAGGTTGTAGGTTCCATGGTGACAGCTTCCTAGGTAAGGTTAATGGTGCCCCCGTAACTGTATACTTCGAATTGTTGGTTCTTTTGTATTCATCATAGGGTAGTCCCCATGTATAAATGTCTAACTAAATTTCTTCATTGATAGATATATATAAACTGGTGAATATCTGGTTGTTATTTTCTGTAGTATTGACATATATATATACATACATACATATATATATATATATATATATATATATATATATATATATATATATATATATTGCAGTTAGTGATTTGGTTTTATAGTTTCTATGCATGCCTAATCTTTCTATCCTGCAACTAAGACAGATCCTCCCTGACCAAGGGGGTTATTTCCATCGTTTTATACATAATTCATTTCTAGGGTTAATATCCATGTATAGTTTCATTTATTTAATCTGTAAGACAGTTTAAGCAGTACTACAATTTCATACTCTTTCATTCAATTCTTTGAGAATAGATTTGAGTATCTACAATTCAACATGCACTACTGTTTGTAAATTCCATCTATATCTATACCTCCAATAGAGAATTCAATAAGGGAATAATTCAGTCCTATCTACATTCATTTTCTTATTGTCTTAGAAATTTTATTACAGAATTTCTTAATTGTATTCCCTTCCCCACATAAGCAGATTAAAGTTACAAAATTATCAATTATGAGGTACTAAAATCTCCAGATTTAGACCAAAACTGGTTTAGAAATTCTGGGTGATTTTGCCTCATTTTCCTAGTTCCTACAACCATGCAAAACTAGAAGAGTTGGACTGCTCTACTATTCTGTAAATGTATGGAATACCATCAACAAAACAAGACAATTAACTAGCATACATATATACTCATTAACTCTTATGCATATCAACAAATATTGATTTTTTTTTCATTCATAACACTATGTGCATACCACTTTGGTATTTGACCAGTCCTCCCAACTGTAGAGTCCCTCTATCTCCCGAACTCACCCCCGTGCTGAGACCACCTCCAGCACAGATCCCCCTCTAATCTGTTTAGGAGTAGCTTATTTAAGCTGTTGTTCCCCAAAGCCTGTTTCTAATTCTTCGTCCAGAATATCAGGATGCTTTTCTTCCTATTTGCCTAGGCTTCCCATTTTAGGGATTTTTTTAAAGCTGCTTTATGCTTTTCCCAGCTTTTTACCTCCTCCAAACTACTCTCCACATCATTGGGGAAACTAGATTTTCCTCAAAATCCAATTTAGAAATTCTTTCAAGGATTTTTGAAAGATTGTGGGGAATGTATTTGCCTTTATCCATCCTCGTGGATTTAGCAAGTGATCTCACAATTCTCATTTTGGTCAATCTGCACATCATTAATTTATTCACTTTCTCAAATTAAATATTTAATTACATCCACAAAATACTTGTCCTTTGGGGTCCACTCCCCTTAGGATTAAAGTTCAAATGTCTAGTTTTGAAATTCAAACACATAAACTAGGGGTGTTACATATTCCCCCTCTGAAAGTAAACACCGTCCTCGGTGTTGTTATTTAACTATTAGAGTTCATTTTTCAAACAAAAATGGATATCTTTCCATCATTTCGGCTTCTCTTTCCCAGGTAGCTTCTTCAGCAGTAAAGTGCTTCCACTGCACTTTCACTCTTGCTCTCGTCCGATTTCTCAATTCAATTTCTTCCCGCTCCAATATTTGAAGCGGTTCTGGAAGGAACTCCCCTTCTGGTTCCACCTGTACCACATTCCAATCCACTATGTGAGAAGCATCATGTACATATATTTTTAATAATGAAATATGAAACACATCATGAACTCTAACATGGGGTGGTAAAGCCAGCTTGTAAGCCACTGGTCCCACCCTTTCTAATACTTCAAAAGGACCACAATATCTGGGAGCCAGTTTTGCACAACTTCCTGCATAAAGTGTGCTCTTTTTGGGTTTAATACGTAGGTACACATGTTCTCCCACTTTAAATTCTCGGTGTACTCTCTTCTTATCAACATAGTTTTTTTGGCGATCTTGTGCTGTCTTGATGTTTCTTTGTATCTGTTTCACAATTCTTTCCATCTCTTGTAAGGCCTCGGGTCCCAACATTAGTTTATCCTCTGGCTGGCTCCAGCTCAAGGGAGTACGAAATTTTCTTCCATAAAGTGCCTCAAACAGACTCATTTTGATGGAGGATTGGTAGCTGTTATTATAGGAAAATTCAGCTAAATGTAAGTAATCTTCCCATTTTGATGGCCTATCCATCACATACATTCTCAGCATGTCTTCCAAAATCTGATTAGTTCTCTCTGTTTTCCCATCAGTTTGGGGGTGATAGGCGGTACTAAAATTTAGCTTAGTGCCCAAACCTCCAAATAGACCTTTACAAAAAGCTGTTGTGAACTTAACATCTCTATCTGAAACAATTACCCTTGGGACCCCATGTAATCTTACTATCTCTTTTAAGAACACATATGCTACCTGAATTGTCCCAAAAGTAGATTTTACAGGTATGAAGTGTGCAACTTTGGTTAAAGTGTCTACTACTACCATCACTGAATCGTGTTGGTATTTGGTTTTGGGTAATCCTGTTATGAAATCCATGGAAACTGTGTCCCACTTCCATTCTGCAATCGGCAAAGGGTTTAGAAGACCAACAGGATGCTGATGTTCAACTTTAACTAATTGACACTCCATGCATCTAGCTAAATATTCTGCTACATCTCTTTTCATTCCTGGCCAGAACAACTTCTTTTTCAAAGCTGTTAACATTTTCTGATATCCAGGATGCCCTGAATACGGCTGTTTGTGATATTCATCTAGAATCTCTTTTTTCAAGGACTCCACATCGGGGACATATAATCTGTTTTTGTAGCAGATCAGCCCTTTTTGGTTTTGAGTGAAATTAGTCTTTTCCTTCTTTAATAGTTTTACCAGTATTGTTTCATAATTTGGATCCTCGTTTGCTGCCTTTTTCACTAAATCTTCTAAATCAAACTGGGCACTACTCCCAATGCTGTTTATATTTTGACAAGCATTTTTGCTTAAGGCATCAGCAATTTTATTTTCTTTCCCCCTGATATGTTTTATGTCCATATCAAATTCACTTAGAAAAGACAGCCATCTGGCTTGTCTAGCATTAAAATCAGTTTGGGAGAAGAAATATTTAAGACTAATGTGATCAGTCATCAATGTAAATTTCTTTCCAAGAAGATAGTGTTGCCACATCTTCAAAACATGAATAACAACAACTAATTCCAAATCATATGCACTATAGTTCTGTTCATGTGTCTTTAGTTTCCTAGACTCATATGCAATCACCGAATTTTCCTGAAAAAGAACTCCTCCCAACCCCTCTCTACAGGCATTTGTACATACCACAAATTCTTTATCAGGATTTGCAATCTTCAGTATAGGGGCTGTAGTAAGTTTTTGTTTTAATTGGTAAAAACTATTTTGGCATTTTTCGGTCCACTCGAATTTGACACCCTTCCTTTGTAGTGATGTTATGGGATGGGCTATGGCAGAAAATCTCTCCACAGATTTACGATAATAACCTGCAATCCCCATGAATGATTTCACTGCTGAAACATCAGTTGGCACAGGCCATTCTTTAACAGCTTTTATCTTTTTAGGGTCAACAACCAACCCTTGTTCAGAAATAATATGTCCCAAGTATTGAATCTTGTCTTTATAAAATTCACATTTACTGAACTTGGCATATAACTGGTTTTCTTTCAAAGTTTGCAATACTACCCTCAAGTGCTCTTTATGTTCTTCCTCACTTTTTGAGTAAACTAAAATATCATCGATGAACACAAGTACAAATTTATCCAAGTACTTATTTAACACACTGTTCATTAAGCACATAAAGGTGGCAGGGGCATTTGTCAAACCAAAAGGTAGGACTACAAATTCGTAGTGACCATACCTGGTTCGAAAGGTTGTTCTGTTGATGTCTTCTTCTTTAATTCTGAGCTGGTGATAACTAGTCCTTAAATCAATCTTCGAAAATACTGAAGCTCCTCTCACTTGGTCAAAAAGATCATCAATTCTAGGCAAGGGGTATCTATTCTTAATGGTCAACTTATTCAATTGATGATAATCAATGCACATCCTAAAGGTTCCATCTTTCTTTTTCACGAACAGTACCGGTGCTCCCCAAGGAGACACACTCGGTCTGATATAACCTTTATCAAACAATTCTTGCAATTGCATTTTCAGTTCCATGAGTTCAGGGGGACTCATTCGATAAGGGGCTCGGGAAACAGGTGCTGCTCCCGGCACCAGATCGATTGAAAAGTCAATCTCTCTTTTGGGGGGAAGATGAGGGATTTCATCTGGAAAAACTTCTTTAAACTCCCTCACTACTGGCAAGGCATCCAATAGATTCTCTTCAGTTTTCTGTTCTATTTCTTCCACATGTACTGCATAAAATTGATGTCCTTTCCTAGTTGTTCTTTTTATTTGCAGTGCTGATATTTGTCTTACCGAAATGGGTTTTGGTTTCCGTTTGAGAATAAAAGGTTTCTCTTCTTCATCTACACAATGCAGGGTCTTATCCCAGCAGTTCATCAGGGCCTTCTTCTTTTCCAGCCAGTCCATTCCTATCAGCAAGTCATATGAACCTAAGGGCAGAATGTTCAGATTTACTTCTGTTTGAAAATAATTTAATCTAATTGTTGTTCGGGGAAATTTATGTGTTACCTTCCTCTTAGTTCCAGTGGCCAGCTGTACCAACCATGACTGCTGAAATTTTTTAGTTTTAAGATTACATTTTTCTATAATTTTTGGACTAATGTAACTCAAAGAAGCACCCAGATCAATCAAAACAGTGACAGATTGGTCAGAAATCTTACCCTCCATTTCCACCATAGTAGCTTGATGGTCTGCTTGTCGATTTTCCAAGGCTGCACTGATGGTAGGTATATTTCTTGCTATGTCATTTACTGTTGTAGCTTCTTGATCTCTCATAATCATCTGAATGTTTCGATGAGGACAATCCCTCAGAAGATGGGGTTCTCCACAGCCCCAACATTCCAAGGGTTCCCTCATTTTGACTATGCCTTCCTTTTTATTGTCTCCATCTATTTGTTTTGAAGCCACTTGGGACTGAGCAGTTTGACTTCTTTGGGTTTATTAAACTTTTTCCGCTGATGATCCCTGCCAAAATTCTTCAAATAGGCTGGTTTCTGTTTCTTCCCTTTGAATTCACTCTTATTTACCCAACTTTTCCCATGTTCAGTTTTGCCTTTGAACTGTTGGTAACATAATCTAGCTTTCCTCACTGCCTCATCCATAGTTTTTGGGTTGTAAAACTCGATTTTCTCTTTATACACAGCAGGCAAATAGTTCAAAAACCTTTGTACCTTTGCCTTCTCTTCCCTAATGTAAGGGACATATCTCAACAGGTTTGTAAACTTAGTGACAAACTCATCAATTGTAAGCTATCCCAGCCTAAACTCATGAAATTCCTTTGCTTTATCATCATAATAACGTTCATTCAAGTAGCGGTTTCTTAACTTAACTTGAAAATCTTCCCAAGTAACTGTCTTTTCATCAATGGCATGAACCATTTTCGCCTCCTCCCACCACAAGGTAGCCTTACCTTGTAGCTGGTAGACAGCTAATCTGGCCTTCAGATTGCTTTCATATTCATAGACCTGGAAGTACTTAATCATGTTCAACAACTAGGCTTCAGCATTTTCCTCCTTCTCCCCATCATAGGAGGGAGGTTTGATCTTTCGGAATTCCCCTTGTAATTCCTTTTTCTGCTTATACTGATGCCTAACAGCATCATCATCCTCAGACTCATCAGTCTTCCTCTTCCCGAAACCTTCGCCTTCTTGGCTATTCCGCGAAGTTAATTCTCTAATGAGATTTTCCTGCTCCTCACTGGCTAATGACAATCTGTCACTCTGGCTTTTTATCTCAGCCAATTCTTGTTGCAACCTACACAACATAGCCATCATGGGCACATTGGGATCTGGTGTATTATCCTCATCACGCAGATCAACATAAATTTCGTCACCTTCTGCCATTCCAGCACCACTGTACACTACACAACACAAGTCAGTAAAAATATATATATATATATATATAAATTTTTTTCCACAGAAATCAATTTATACAGTGAACACACCGCAATAGTGAGCACAATGACAACAACCTAGTTTTATAACTTGGGCTCTGATACCATTTGTCACACCTCCCATTTACCTTCCCACCTTTTTTTTTTTTTTTTTTCCGGCATTCCATATTTTCAAGAATAATTCCGACAAAATATTATACTATCATATTTGGATTTCTATCTGGTTAAATCATATTTATTTCCCCAAATACGATTTATTTCCACATATCAAATTATATCCAATCAATATCTACTAGATTTAATTTCCAATCCAATTTAATATAACAGTCTTTGTACTAAAATCATAGTGGATTTATTTACCACTAACCCACTTCCTATGAAAGGTCACCCTTATCAACCTATGTCTCACCTTCGTTTTTATATAATTGAACCTTTGAGCATTAAACATATTATTTTTTTATTGATATATATATAAGCGGTCAACTAGATTATACCCACGTTGGTCGTGGCATCCTTTACGAACTCTATGCTCCCACTCTTTTATAACGTATGAACGTTAGCTGGATTTAATTCACCTACTTTTAGATCTAGGCTTATATGGCACTTATGGCTATTCAATGACTCGGTAGTCATAGTTTTCACAATATCTGTGTCAATATCATTCCCAATTTGTTGTACATATCATTCACGTTGGAATTTATGTCGAGATTGAACTCATTTATCTTGGGCTTCCACGTAATACGACCTGGTAAAGTTTATTTAACGTAGTATGGAATTTGAGTCGTTATACTAATTATTTACATTAGCTTATGTAAGAATTTCGGTTTCGTTGCATTGGTTGGGATGGGTTTCATCCCATTCACGGTCACGTACTATAGCTCCATGTGGCTTTGGCAATCGCCACGCCAGCCTACCCTGGAACCAAGGCAATCTCTATAATATGGCCAGAATGCCGTGAACTTCATTGTATTGCTTGTCACATTGAATGTCGAACGAATGGTGTAATGCAACCTCCAGCCATTCGATCGGTGGCTTCACCGTTGGGATTTTTCCATGTGGACGGCTACGATCCTCTCACCGTGTTAGGGTTTCTGGGATTTTGGTATGGTTATATAAGTCTTCGTTTTTGTGTGAAGGAAGTTTCTTTACCCTTCGTTTGGTTTATTCACCTCTTTACTTCGAAGCTCTGCACGCGGAGGAACTCACTCGTTGGCTTGCCCATCAATCCGGCCTACTTACCTATGCATCGGCAATTACACCAGGTATGAGCCTTGTACGCACGTCTTTCATTCTACCTTGGAGATCATATTCGGTTTTCAGAACTTGCTATACATATTTCTCTGTGGAAGTCTCGAGCGATGATGATACGAAATGATTTCGTTCTTGTAATTGCGTTTATGGTCTAGTCTCGTTTGGGTTCATTTAAGCAGAATCTCATGGCAGTCTCCTGTACCAATATATTGATTTATTCTCTCTTGTTTCTTTTCATCACTGTCTCTGCGTCGATTGCATTAAACCTATGGTTAACGAGGCTTGATAATACCATGCAGGGTTTCTTAATAGGTATACCTCTGTTCGTCCTTTGTGACTTGAGCAGTGGGTTTGGATGGTGAGATGTTAACTTTGCTCGTCTCTTCGCAGGAGAGCGATAGTCCTCAGGCAAGAACTTCAAGAGGTTTTATTTTTATTATGTTTTTTTTTCATTTTACTATTAACCTTCTGGCTTCTAATTCGTTAATATTCTGCCTCTATCCTTGTTGCAGATAACTCAAAAGGAACGAGGGTCTTCTTTGGCAGGTAACCCCTTCTCGTCTTGCTACATTTCTCTATTGGTAGAATTTTCTATCAGTTATTCTATTGATAGATCCACTATCATGGCTGCGTTTCTACAGGTAATGCATACTCCATATGCATTCCATCGTCGGTAGCTATGAGATACTTCATTTCGGTTGATATTAATTTCACCTCCCTTGACGTTTCAGGTCGGTATATGCCTTTGCGGAGAGAACCATCCTCTCGTCGCATTGTTCCACCTCGTTTATGCGGAATAGTTAATTTCTTAAGATTTTAGCAGTCTATTGTAATTTTATAGACTCGGTCACAGACTGTAACTATTAACAATTTCCCTTAGTATGATAATATTCTTTGAACATATTAATTTTTGTTTTGAAACGAGCATGCGGTCTTTTAAAGGACTTTTTCCCAAGAGGTTCGACCTCTGATATGGATATGCCGAACGTGGCCATTCTTCTTCACTGATATCTTTGATAATTTCGTATTAGCTTCACGAATCTCCAACTTATTATTTTATGGATGTTTCCTGTGTCTTTCACTCAAATAAATTGTTTTGTGTCGATTTAAGCTGATTGCAACATTTATGTGTTATTTCCCTTTTTTCCTTCTTATCATAATTATGAATTTCATATGTATATATCTCTTTACTGTCATCTTTTCTGAATTTACAGTGACTCAGTAAATGAAAGTTAGCATTGTCTATTATTTGTATATGTTGTATGGTTCCTACAGGAACTCTGTGTCTCCTTAGGAGGTTGTAGGTTCCATGGTGACAGCTTCCTAGGTAAGGTTAATGGTGCCCCCGTAACTGTATACTTCGAATTGTTGGTTCTTTTGTATTCATCATAGGGCAGTCCCCATGCATAAATGTCTAACTGACTTTCTTCACTGATAAATATATATAGACTAGTGAATATCTAGTTATTATTTTCTGCAATATTGACATATATATATATCTATCTGTATCTATAAAAATTGCAGTTAGTGATTTGGTTTTATAGTTTCTATGCATGCCTAATATTTCTATCCTGCAACTAAGAGAGATCCTCCCTGTTACCAAGGGGTTTATTTCCATAGTTTTATACATAATTCATTTTTAGGGTTAATATCCATGTACAGTTTCATTTCCTTAATATGTAAGATAGTTTAAGCAGTATTACAATTTCATACTCTTTCCTTCAATTCTCTGAGAATAGATTAGAGTATCTCCAATTAAACATGCACTGTTGTTTGTAAATTCCATCTATATCTATACCTCCTATAGATAATTCAATAAGGGAATAATTCAGTCCTATATACATTCATTTCCCTACTGTCTTAGAATTTTTATTACATAATTTATTAACTGTATTCCCTTCCCCACAGAAGCAGATTAAAGTTACAAAATTATAAATTATGAGGCACTATAATCTCCAGATTTAGACCAAAACTGGTTTAGAAACTCTGTTTGATTTTACCTCATTTTACTAGTTCGTACAACCATGCAGAACTAGAAGAGTTGGACTGCTCTACCATTCTGTAAATGTATGGAATACCGGCAACAACAAAAAAACAATTAACTAGCATACAAATATACTCATTAACTCTTATGCATGTCAACAAATATTGATTTTTTTTTCATTCATAACACTATGTGCATACCACTTTGGTATTTGACCAGTCCTCCCAACCGTAGAGTCCCTCTATCTCCCGAACTCACCCCCGAGATGAGACCACCTCCAGCACAGATCAACCTCTAATCTGTTTAGGAGCAGCTTATTTAAGTTGTTGTTCCCCAAAGCCTGTTTCTAATTCTGCGTCCAGAATATCACGATGCTTTTCTTCCTGTTTTCCTAGGCTTCCCATTTTAGGGATTTTTTTTTAATGCTGCTTTATGCTTTTCCCAACTTTTTTTACCTCTTCCCAACTACTCTCCACATCATTGGGGAAACTATATTTTCCTCAAAATCGAATTTAGAAATTCTTTCAAGGATTTTTGAAAGATTGTGGGGAAAGTATTTGCCTTTATCCATCCTCATGGATTTAGCAAGTGATCTCACAATTCTCATTTTGGTCAATCTGCACACCATTAATTTATTCATTTTCTCAAATTAAATATTTAATTACATCCACAAAATACTTGTCCTTTGGGGTCCACTCCCCTTAGGATTAAAGTTCAAATGTCTAGTTTTGAAATTCAAACACATAAACTAGGGGTGTTACAATGGGAGAGGCATAATAGTGATGCCAATGCATAGAATGCATCAAAGCAGACAGAACTGGGTCGAGAACTAAAGCCGAGGCTTTTCCAGAATAAAAATAATAATCCAAATGAAAAACCGAATAGGGTAGGGCATCGAAAAGCCAAACGCAGAATACAGAGGGAGATGATACGACAACACCTTCACCGTAAACGTGGCCTTCATTCACGGTGCAGGGAAATAAAAAAACCACTATATGCCATGTGACAAGTTAATTCACAATGTATACTTCATTAAAACCTTGATAACTATCGAATAGAGACAAGACTTCGCAGAATCGTTAACATTTATGGAGGGATACGATGGAATCCCCACACAGATTTCCATATCCAAACATTTAAACGTAGGATAGTCTATCATGAAAGTGAAACGATGCATATGAAGATTTAATTTAACCCCTCAACGCAATGTTCAAATGAGGATATAACTTTAGAACCTCAAAACTCATACTTATAACTATGTAACATTTGGTATAAATCACGATTTAATGATAAGTGACAAAACTAGAAGGTATTTCAAATAGTGATTTAAGATAGGGTAAGGGTAAAATGTTGGATAATCTTATGACCTTCATTATAAAATGAGATCCATATACCTTTTAGTAGTTATGGTACATAAGTAATGATGGGGGTAAGAGTTAATTTCATATGTGGTTAATTAGTCTTGGAAAAAATTATTAGAAGGGAATTCCTTGTGGAAAATTAAAAATGTTAGAATATGAGTAGATATTCTAACATAAAATAAGATGTGATTATGTAATATGAATTTTAGAAAAGGCATAATCATATTAGTTTATAAATGATTAGAAAAGTAAATTATAAGTTTAATCAAAGTGTGAATAGTACATAAATGTCACCATGACAGTCAAGGTTGAAATAAAATAGTGTATTCATTAAATGATGGTATGAAAATAATTAACCACGGAAGTTAATTCCATTCAAAAATAATGATGTCATTAGTAAAAATATAACGACAAAAAGTATACATATGTTGAAACATCGCAATATGACGTAATGTAATAAAGTCAAATGACGACAACACAACATAAAGAGTATAAATAGAAAAAAAAATTGGGTAAGTGGAGTTGTTACAAATGGTACCAGAGCCTATGTTGAAAACACTGGGCCTATGTATCCTCACATAGTAAAATAAAAAACCCAAATTATGCTGTTGTAAATTAATTACAATTTTGAAAAAATTGTTGCACTAATTTATTTTCTGTGTATAGTGATTTAGTGCATAAAGGTACAACTGTTATTATGGGTGACAGAGGATGGTTGTACATGGATCTAGGTGGTGAAGGAAATTCACTAGATCAAAATGCTCAGTTGCTGGATATGGTCAGGGAAATGTAATGATAATTGATTTAGCTAAGAACCAACAATAAATGATCGTTGCAAGCTAGCGAAGAGAAGGAGAGGTTGATCAAGGAATTAACCTCAAGGTCAAGTCACGAAAGTGAAGAACCTGGAAGAAAAAGGAAAGAAGCTTAAACCAATGCAAAAGGATCTGAGGATGGTGAAGCATCCAGACAACAGTCCAGAAAGAAAAAGGAATTGCAAGGAGAATTCCAAAAAATCAAACCTCCCACTTATGATGGTGAAAAGGAGAAAGATCCAGAAGCTTGGCTTCTGAACATGGTAAAATACTTTCAAGTCTATGAATATGGAAGTAACCTGAAAGCCAAATTTTCCATTTACCAACTATAGGGCAAAGCATTCCTGTGGTGGGAAGAAACCAAAATGGTACATGTTTTGGATGATAAAATTGTTACTTAGGAAGACTTTAAAACAAAAATAAAGTATAGATATCTGAATGAGAGATATTATGATGAAAAAGCCAAGTAATTTCATGAGATGAGATTGGGACAACTCACTATTGATGAGTTTGTTACTAAATTCACTAACCTAGTTTGCTATGTGCCTTATATCAGAGAGGAAAAGGCCAAAGTACAAATTTTTTTAAACTTCCTACCTACTATCTATAAGGAGAGAATAAAATTTGACAATCCCAAGACAATGGATGAAGTTGTTTGTAAGGCAAGGCTGTGTTATCAGCAGTTCAAAGGCAAAAATGATCAGCAAAAAAATTGGCAAAACAAGGAAAAAGGGAAAGGTGACTATAATGTAAAAATAATAAAACCAGCATACTTGAAAATTTTTGGGAAAAACAATCAAAGTAAGAAGTTTAACAAAATGGGAGAAAACCAACCAGCATAATCACCGACTAGGTCTAAGTAAATGGATGCAAATAGAAAAAAGGAAAGGGTTGTAAAAATGAAAGAACCATTAAAGTGTTGGGGATGTGGAGAACCTCACCTATTACGTGACTGTCCTCATAGAACAATTCAAAACATTCAAGTGTTATGAGAGACGACTACTGTAAATGGCATTGCTAGAAAAATTCCAAGGATCAGTGTTGCACTTGAGGATCGCCAAGCTGAATACCAATCAACCATGATAGAAATCGAAGGTATGATTGTTGAACAACATGTTTCTGTTTTGATATATCGAGGAGCAAATTTAAGCTATATAAGTCCTCGGATGGTGGAAAAGTGAAAATTAAAATCAGAAAAATTTCAACAAGAATGGTTAGTTCAGTTAGCTACTGGAATAAAAATAAAAGTTACCCATAAACATCCAAGAGGTACTGTAAATTTAAATGGGTATGAAACTAAACTGAATTTAAATATTTTTCCTCTAGGATCATATCATGTGTTAGTGGGAATGGACTGGTTAGAGAAGAAAAAAGAAATAGTACATTACATAGATAAAATAGTTCACTATATAAATGGCGAGGGAAAACCTATGATAGTGAAAGGAAAACCAAGACCCATATCAATTAGGCATATTTATACACTACAGTTAAAACTTATAGCAAGAAAAGGTTGTCAAGTATATGTTGTACAAGTGGAGGAATTGGGACATCAAACTGAAAAAGAAGTTGTAGAAAATTTACCAATAATTAAAGATTTCAAAGATGTATTTCCAAAGGAAATCCCCCATCTAGCCCCTGAGAGAGAAGTTTTCTTCTTAATTGAATTGGTACCTGGAGCTACATCTGTCTCTAGAGCACAATACTGAATGAGTACTCCTGAATTGTTAGAACTAAAATTATAATTACAAGAGCTATTAGACAGAGGATACATCAAACCAAGTGTGTCTCCTTGGGAAGCACCGGTACTGTTTGTTAAAAGGAAATATGGCACATTAAGGATGTGCATAGACTACATACAACTCAATAAATTGACCATAAAGAACAGATATCCTCTGCCTAGGATAGATGATGTATTTGATCAAGTGAGAGGATCCACTATCTTCCCAAAGATTGATTTAAGAACAAGATATCATCAACTCAAAATCAAAGATGAGAACATCAATAAAACAACATCTAGGACTAGATATGGACACTATGAATTTTTAGTTCTACCTTTTGGAATGACTAATGCACCTGCTACATTCATGTGTTTAATGAACAATGTGTTACATAAGTATCTAGACAAATTTGTTCTAGTGTTCATTGATGACATTCTGGTATATTTCAAAAATGAAGAAGAACACAAAGAACATCTTAGAATTATTCTAAAAACACTTAGAGAACATAAGTTATATGGCAAACTTAGTAAATGTGAATATTACAGGGACAAAATTCAGTATTTGGGTCATGTGATTTCAGAGGAGGGATTAGCAGTAGACACAGAGAAAATAAAAGCCATTATGGATTGACCTATACCTACTGATGTCCTAGCCAAAAGCTCCTTCATGGGTATTGCTGGATACTACTGGAGGTTTGTAGAAGGATTTTCAGCCTTATTCTATCCTATTACTTCTTTACAGAAAAAAGGGAGTAAAGTTTGAATGAACAACAAAGTGTCAACATAGCTTTGAAAAATTAAAACTTTAACTAACAATTTATCCTATTTTGAAGATTGTTGATCCAAACAAAGAATTTGTGGTATGTACAGATGCATGCACAGAAATATTAGGAGGAGTATTGCTACAAGAAAACTCAGTCATAGCATATGAGTCAAGAAAATTAAAGAAACATGAACATAATTATATTTTATATAACTTAGAATTAGCTACTGTGATACATGCATTGAAGATGTGGAGACATTATCTGTTAGGAAAAAAATTCATACTCATGATAGATCACATATATTTGAAATATTTTTTCACACAACCTGGTTTAAATGCTAGACAAGCGAGATGGTTATCTTTCCTTTGTGAGTTTGATATGTAAATCAAGCATATTAAAGGAAAGGAAAATAATATTGCAGATGCATTGAGTAGGAACGCTCATCAAATTTTGAATAATGCTGAAAGTAGTGTGAAATTTGACAGAGAAAAATTGATACAAGAAGTGGTGAGGCAAGATCCAAACTATGAGAAACTACAAAAAAAGTTGTAGAAAACTGAAATATTGGGATATACCCAAAATCAGAAGGGGCTCATTTACTATAAAACAAATTGTATATTCTAAATGTGACATCATTAAAAAAATAAATTTTAGATGATTTTCATAAAATACGTTATGCATGACATCCTGGTTATCAAAAATTGATTTTAGCATTAACAAAGAACATGTTTTGGTCAGGTATGAAGAAATATGTGGCTGATTATCTAGCTAGATGTCTAGAGTGTCAGCAGGTAAAAGTGGAACATCAACATCCAGCAAGATTGTTGAATCCTTTACCTATTTCAGAATGGAAGTGGGAAGTGGTTTCCATATATTTCATCACTGGCTTGCCAAGAACTAAATATCAACATGACTCTATAATGGTGGATGCAGACACATTGACTAAAGATTCACAATTTTTACGAGTTCAATCTACTTTTGGTACAACTCAAGTAGCTATGTATTCATGAAAGAAATTGTGAAGCTACATGGCGTCCCTAATATGATTATATCAGACAGATATGCAAAGTTTACTTAGGCTTTTTGGAAGACTCCTTTTGGAGGAATGGGTACCAAATTGAACTTTAGTACAACATACGATCCTCAAACAGATGGAAAAACTGAAAGGACCAATCATATTTTAGAAGATATGCTATGCATGTATGTTATGGACAAACCTAGAAGATGGGAATATTTTCTACATCTAACATAATTTTCATATAATAATAGTTATCAGGTTTCAATAAAGATGAGTCATTTTCAAGCATTGTATGGCAGAAAGTGCCACACTCCGGTTAGTTGGAGTCAGCTAGAAGATAAGTTAATTCTTGGACCTGATGCATTGTAAGAGATGGAAATAACTGTGAAGAAAATTCAATAAAATATTAAAACAACTCAAGATACACAAAAGAGATATGCAGATAAAAAGAGAATTCTTAGATAATTCAAAGTGGGAGACCATGTTTATTTGAGGATTAAACCTAAAAAGAGTACCTTATATATGGGTAGTTGTGATAAGTTAGCACCACACTACTATGGACCATTTGAGATTCTAGAAAGAGCGGGGTCAGTAGCTTATAAATTGGCTCTACCTAGTACACTAAGGTTCACAATGTTTTTCATGTTTCATTATTGAAAAATTATGTACATGATCCTACTTATGTAATTGATTGGACTGTGATACAGGTGGAAAAAAAAGGGGAATTTCTTCCAGAGGCCCTTCATATATTGGCATGGGAAGAAATTGAGCTCCGGAATAGGACAATAGCTAGGGTGAAAGTGCAGTGGAGACACTTTACTCTTAAAGAAGCTACTTGGGAGCGAGAAGAGGAAATGAAAGAGAAATATCCATCACTGTTTGAAAAGTGAAATAATATTTTGCAACACGTTTTGTTTTAGAATGGGAATATGTAATATCCCTATTTTTTTACTACTTTTATTGGACACTTGAAAATTGTAAAGGTTAAGTGGACCTAAAGGAATACGATATTTATGCACATATTATATTTTTAAATTTGATAAATGTGGAATTTTAATTACTGTGCAAAGACTAGGGTATATTGAAGACCAGGATTTCAAGTCCATGAGGATGGAATTAAATCCAATGGATTTCCTAGATTCTCCAAAAATCCTTGGAGAAAATAAAATAAATTAAAAATATTAGATTGGAGATAAAAATTTAAAAGATACCTCAGTAAAATGGAAAGTTATAGACAAGGGGTAATATAAACTAAAAAGAGGAAAAAGCTAGTTTTAAACTATTTTTGTGGAAAAAATAAAAGTAAAGCCTAGGGAAAAAGGAAAACAACATATTGATTTAACAGGATGCAGTTATGGTAACATGTTGAAGGGAAAGCAAGATTAAGTAAGTCATTCCTTGGTAGACAAGAGGTTGTCTATAATTTGGAAAAAATGGTCTATGCTCGGGGGGAGATGTGGAAAGAAAGCTCAAGGTTGGGTGGAAAATAGTCTTACCAAAATTGGTATGCACAAGAATTTTAATTCTTTTTTATGAAATTGTTGTGATGATTCATGTAGAAGAAGTAGAAATTATCTTTTTGTATTAAATAATGATTCAAGTGGAATAGGTGGAAGTTATCTGTTCTGAATTATTAAATTCTCTACAATTTTGATTGATGTAGTCTAATGTATCTAACAGAACATACTATATTAGATATAGTTGTCTATGTATAGTTACATAGACAATGGAAATTAGTAAACCAACACACAAAATGTCTAAACCCAAGTAGTATGGTTTAAATATGTTGTTAGGTTGTAAGCATGTAATTATTATGCACAAAAATTATATTAATACATGTGGAAATGTGGTAAGAATAAGGTATTTAACTAATGTGTACTAAATCAGTGAACAAAAATTTATTTATAGTAAGAGATAAGTGTCAATATCATAGTAAGTATTATTGTACAACTTAAACTTAAACACCCTACTATAAATTAACAAGAAGGTTACATATACTCATTCATTCTTTATTGGCTAACAATGAAATGTGCAATACATAGTAAAATTACTAGAGTATAGTACAAGAAAAATATTATAACGAAGTAGAAAAATACATATGCCAATGATTTATAACAATGAATGATTATTATTGTAAATATAACTTAGAGATTGTACTATTAATGATAGAAATTATCTTTTCAAACTGTCATAAAATCTTTGACAAAGTCCATTGTACTATAAAATTAATTACATGAATTATAAATAGAGAATTGTCCCTGAATTTCGAGGAGTGAATTCCGTAGATGATATGGACCAACCTGTAATTATAAGAAAATTACACTATCAAAGATTGACAGAATGATAATTCAAACTGAAGAATAGTAAAATGAGAGTAGTGGAATACCTGCACAAAACAACATATACAAGGCTTAGTATATGTCTATATTGAGCGAAAGAATTTAATAAAATATAAATAACTGACAAGGATAGTTAAATTAGGATAATTACCTTGTTGGAAAATTAGAAGAAGTGGAACAATACATGTACATATATAGAAAAAATGAATAAGCTAGTACATTTAATTGCACAAGAAGATTAAGCTGGAAACTGTATGAAAAGATAAAAAGGAAATTACCTGTATTCTAGTAGACAGGGCAGATACTAAGAATCTGAAGTGATCTTAGCAGAAGAATAAGACATTCCTATAGAAATAATTATTTTATTAATTTGAAGAAATTAATAAAATAAGAAATTATTTTTACGAGAAAAATTTCAAATTCTCTTAGTAAATAAAAGTATGAACAAGTACCAGAATTTTGATAAATTCAAAAGAGAATGGGATTATGCAATAAAGAACAGAATAATTACAATTATATGTCTGTATATATATAATGAAGAAGAAATTCCGAACAGAGGAACATCATTTCAGTCAAACTAAGAAGAGTATGAATTAGTGAAACGGGAGAGTATTAATTATTTATATAAGAAAATCAAATTTCATTCCCCTTGAATTAGGGTTACTATGTCAATTGGAAATTTTACTTTCATAAAGTAAAAACAATGTACTAAGTTGTAAAGGAAAAGAATTGTATTCGTTCTCATCCCCAATGAAGTAAGTTAATCAATATAAAGTACTGATAGTGGAGGAAAAACAAATCTGAATGACACATACAGAGGATGAAGTTTCATTCTGGAAACACATTTATTCAAATAAATCAAACCCCTCCGTAGGTTACAAATATAAATACAAATTAGATTGTAGAAGAATTTGTAAAGGAATTAAGCCAAATACAGGGGAAATAAAATCAATTTCTTTCATAGAAATTAAACGAAAATCAATCTCTGTAATAACCCAATAAATTGGAGCAAATTGAATGTAAAATCCAACTATTTAGATCATTTTATAACAATGATACACAATAGGAAGTGAGAAAAACTAAAATCGTTTAATTGAGGAATGGTAATGAAATATAGAGAAAGCCATGATAGAGCCAAAATATCTTCTATGTATATACATTAAAGGAATAGAATTAAAATAGTACTCAACACCATAAACAATTTTACAGGGATAAATCATATAGATGAATAGAGATTTAATTTACAAAAACGAAGTCAGGGTACGAGTGACTGCCTCTCATAGAAATAAAAATATAGTTCCATAAGTTCTTCAGGAAAATACAACATGAAAGTGAAAGAAGAAAAGTATGGTTACGCTGTATTATAAATATAGTCACGACCTCATATAAATACGAGAGAAACATTATTAAAATTAACCAAGGGTTCAGGAACTCCGTACTTGGACGTTGCCAAAAGGAGCTTACCTCAAACCATCCTGAAGCCGAGACTTATGAGAAGGCAAAACCCCAGGCAAAACACAAACCCTGCAATCTTTAAAGCAAGAAGAAATTAGTTGCAGAGTAGAAAAAATTTAAAACAAATAGCAAGGATAAAACAACCAAAGGCCGAAATAACTAAACCATGGAAAAATCACTAAAATGACGAAGCATTACCTGATGAGAGAGGCATAATAGTGATGCCAACACATAGACTGCATCAAAGAAGATAGAAATGGGTGGAGAACTAGAGCCGAGGCTTTGCCGGAATAAAAAGAATAATCCAAATGAAAAAATAAATACGGTAAGGCATCGAAAAGCCAAACACATAATACAGAGGGAGATGATATGACAACAGCTTCACCATAAATGTGGCCTTCATCCACAGTGCAGTGAAATCGAAAAACCACTATAGGCCGTGTGACGAGTTAATTCACAATGTATGCTGCATTAAAACCTTGATAACTATCAAACAGAGACAAGAATTCATAGAATCGTTAACATTTATTCAGGGATACAATGGAATCCCCACACAGATTTCCATATCCAAACATTTAAACTTAGGATAGTCGATCATGAAAATGAAACAATGCATATGAAGATTTAATTTAACCCCTCAACGCAATGTTCAAATGAGGATATAACTTTAAAACCTCAGAAATCACACTTATAACTATGTAATGTTTGGTATAAAGCACGATTTAATGATAAGTGACAAAACTACAAGGTATTTCGAATAGTGTTTTAAGATAGGGTAAGGGTAAAATGTTGGATAGTCGTATGACATTCATTATAAAATGAGATCCATATACCTTTTAGTAGTTATGTTACATAAGTAATGAGGGGGTTAAGAGCTAATTCCATATGTGGATAATTAGTCTTGGAGGAAATAATTAGAAGGGAATTCCTTGGGGAAAATTAAAAATGTTAGAATATGAGTAGATATTCTAACATAAAATAAGATGTGATTATGAATGTTAGAAAAGGCATAATAATATTAGTTGATTAGAAAAATAAGTTATAAGTTTAATCAAAGTGTGAAAAGTACAGAAATGTCACCATGACAGTCAAGACTAAAATAAAATGGTGTAATCATTGAATGATGGTATGAAAATCATTAACCACAGAAGATAATTCTGTTCACAAATAATAATGTCATTAGTAAAAATATAATGACGAAAAGTACACATATGTTGAAACATCACAATATGACGTTAGGTAAAAAAGTCAAATGACGAAAACGCAACATAAACCGTATAAATAAATAATTTTTTTTTGGGTAAGTGGAGTTGTTACAACAAATTTCTTGGGTTTATAATATTAAACCCTTGGTTTATTAGTTCTTTTGGTTTATAATATTAATAATCCCTTGAGATATTGAAAAAATTTAATAATATATTATTATTATATATTTTATTATTAAATAATATAATATTATATTCTCATATATATATATATATATATATATAGTTAATATCATTAATATATTATAAGTAAATATATAAAATATATTGGTAAATATTCATAAATATATAATAATTATTTTGGTAAAATACTTAGTTTTAAGAACTAAATTTTACTATGTTGTATGTGAATTATATTAATGTTTTAAACATAACTATTAATATATTATCCTAACAATTGCATATTATATTAATATACAAAATAATTGTAACATAATAAATATAATTATTTAAATATAAAATACTATAAGTATTATTATTTATATAGTTATTAATAATTATAAAGATTTATTTTTTAATAAAATACACTTCACAATTATTAATGTGATGGGTGGTGGATATAAACATATTCACTTTTATGAACCATATTGATAAATGTAGTTGTAAATCTATTTCATGTTAATCTATGACCTTATATCAAGCATATTAATAAGTATGAATGTACTAGTATTAAAACATATAAAATATTTTAATATTCAATTTAAATAAAATAATTTTACTTTTATAAAAGAAAATTTAACTCTAGGCCACTTTTACAATTCAATTATTACTTCTGTAATTGTATAGACTAACTTCTTTAATTGAATAGACTTCGACATTATTAAAATATATCTATATCCTTTAATTAAAAGACAAAACCAAATTGTTATTACAATAAATTCCACGACCATTTGTTCCGGAAGGAAAGACAGTTACATACTTACATTTCTCGTTTGAAAAGGAATATTCAGTGCAGAATGATGAACACTTCAATTTCTAATAATGAATAATTATTTCAAAAACCAACTATTCATACAACTGGAATCTAACCAAAAAAAATCACGTTCTCGTTCAAATGCAAAAGAATTGGTGTCAACTGCTACTACATTTATAGACTCGGATCGAACCCCAATACAAATCCCGCTACAAAATTTAGTTTCAACTACTCCCGCATTTCAGTAAACTACACAGATAATTAGAGATATAGGAAACAGCCACAGCCTCAAAATGATTAAGCTTATTAAAAAAACTGTAAACACTGTAGTTTCAATTAACGTGGCAGCAAATTCGCGGCCAAAATATCAATATTGCTACCATATATTCGGCTTCATATCTCTATTATTGACACTAGAGAAATCAACGAAGATGTAAGCATAGGAAATATAATCACGACTGTTTACATAACTAACGAAAATATGGATTCATAATGAGTGCATAATTATGAATCAATTTACTGACATGTATACATAGGAAATGGATAAACTGTCAGGTATAGATTAGAGATTTAAATGAAGCTTATACACCAGAAAAAAGACTGATATACTAACATTGGCAAGGAGACAAGTATACTCGCATTGCCATGGATTTATCAGTAGTAAATATGAATAAATATATACATAGCAGCCAAAATTATTAAGCATTTAAATAGTTACATACTATCTGGTACTCGATTTAGATCTCTGAAGTTAACAGCGCTAGTCTATGCCCTATGCAGCCAAAGTAATACACAAAAACAATGATTATTTATTATTTGAAAAAGGGAAAACACATATTTTACTTCTTATGGTTCTCAATTTCGAAGGCACCGACAGGGAAGGATTTCCTAATCCCAGCAATAGCGCTCTTGAAGTAAATCTTATCATTGGATTTGTCATCAATGGCGATCTCAGAGATGGTGATCCAGACGAGCAGCTCCTTGCTCTTCACTCCACTCACCTTCTTCATCTTCTGTTGCTCAACATACCCACTGATCTCTGGACCATATTGTACCAACTTCCCAATTGACTTGAAGTGGTGCTCAATCTTCTTATTTCGCTTGAGCCACACATAGCCCGTTTCCCTTACGTACCCACATTCTTCAACCTCATCAAGGAGTATGAGGCCCTTGGGAAGACCTACTTGTTCCAGCAATTCCATACATTTCTGCTTGCAGATTTCGCTTCCATGGTAGACTTCTGCCCCGTCTTTCAGATCACTGGCAAGCTGAAGAGCCATTTTCTTTGTTTTTCTTCTATAACAACTCTACTACCCTCCTAGTCGAGTCAGGAAATGCATTGGTCTAGGGACCTTAAATAGTTGAAAATGTGTCAATCAGAGGTGTGAAAACATAATCAATTTGTCTAAATTGCAGTTATTTACGAGAATTTGGCTATTAATTAGCATTCAATTAAGGATACGCATATAAAGGTCGTGAGAAAGATGTTGGGAAATAAGATATGGTATCAAAGCAACCACGAGAGCATTGTATAAACTTGTTCAATTTATGTACCTCTGGCAAGATGATGGAGACCCGCAGCGCGAAAGGGGGCACACAATTAAAAAGGACAATGGTTGGCTTACCAAACTACCAACGACGTTAGAGCGAGTTTAAAGCGCCTATGATATATGCACATCAGCAATTCAAAGCTGCGCATAAAAGTCTAAATATGTCATATAAACACTGTACAGTCGTGCATGTAAACTACCCACAAAGTGGTATTTTTGTGGGGAAGAGTATGGCTACTACATTAGAGCATAAACACACGAAATTGAACGCATGCTTCTTAATAAAAATCTATGGAGATTCAGCATTAATCTATGGAGATTCTTAGGGCAAACTAATTATATCCACAGCTAGATTGGAGATTCAGCATTAACCTATTGATATTTTTAATGATGTTGATTTTTAACCATGAAGATATATTTCAAATTTTCTACTAAAATTTTTAATCTATAAAGATTTAATTTCAATCAATCTTCAATTAAGACCATGGTTTTCCATAAGAAAAAAACCTTAATTCATTTAATTAGACACTTGTTCATATAACTTTTGTTTTTTAATTAATTAATTTAATCAAGAAAATAGCCAAGAATATTATTTTGAGATCAATCTCAAATTTTATTTATGATTATTATTAATAATATTTTAGAATATAATTTTATAACTATTATTATAAATATGGTAAAATATTATCTATAATTATATTTTTATTTTATTATTTATCTTATTTTATTATTCATCTAAATAATTATTAATAATTAAATTAAAATTAGTAAATATATTTATCAACATCAGTTTTAATATATTCATTAATGAGTTAACTAATTTTAATACTTTTGATATATTCTTTATTGGATTAAATGTTATATAAACATTTTCTTTTTGAATTAGTGATATTGGTACCTAGGTCTAGTTGATACTTATGTGATATCAAGTCAATTCTAGGTAGGGTTAATTTTGAGTCATTTCCGTGGGCGGTTAATTTTAATTTGGAGCCAAGGTTAATGAAGAGTTTGAACCAACCGAATCTCGAAAAGTATTTTAAAAATATACTTTACTACACATTGATATATAACTTAGAAAAAATAAATCACTTTAGTTATATAAAAGATTATAATATAAAAAAATTAAATATATATATAAATTTTTGATATACAATTTAGAAAAAAAATCTTTTTAATCGTATAAAAAATTATAATATAAAAAATTAAAGATATAAAAATCAAACACCAAATTTAATAGAGATTAAGTAGCATTCAAGGTAAGAAGGAAAAATTACGTAACATAGAATATATTGAAATGCTCAAAACCCGTATTCCATTGTAAAGAGTTGGGGGATTATGATAGACTAAAAGCAATAGAGATACAGGTTTACGTTATGATAAATTAGGTAGATAAAATCAAGTGGCACTTTTATTCAGTTGATGGAGAAATGTCATAACACAAAATTAATACAAAAAGTATTCTTAAGTTCATTTCTACTTCTACTTGATAATAGTCTTATATTATATTCTATAAGATAAAATAACTGTTATTCTTTTACCTAAGTAATTTAATTATTAATTTTTTTCATAGATTTTTATTTTTTTAATTATTAAATTTTATAAATTAACTTTAATATATGCTATATGTTTCCAATATTTACTTCAAAAATCTTATATATTTTATGTTATTTGAATTATAAATCACGATTTATCAAATATGTTATTTAGGAATTAGAAAAATAAAATTCTATACAATGTAATTAAAAGCTCTTCTAACTATTTAAAATTATGATAAGTTTTAAATTATTAAGAAAGATAAAGCAATTTTAATCTCTACAACTATTTAGAATATTTTATTTATAAATATTTTTATTAATTCAAATATTTTGTTTTAACTTTTTTGTTATTTTTTTATTTGCAAGAATCAGAGAAAAATCAATACAGTAAAAAATAATAAGCACAAAGGCAGCTCCCGATAATTAAAAAGTAATCTGGGTAGAGAAATTATCATTAAACCTTCCCCTCCCAATAAAATATAATCTTGGTCAAGAAATTATTATTAAACCTTCCCAACTATCTGACATACACTCAATTTGGCTAATAATTCAATGTTTCCCTTCACTCAAACGTAACTTTCTGAAATACACTCAATTTGTCTTTGAATTCAATGTTTCCCTTCACTCAAACATAACTTCCTTCCTATTGTATTATCGCTTCTATTAATGGCCCAATCATTTGTTAATCTTTCTAAGCATTTTACTATGAGGCATGTTGTTACCTTGCTTCTTACTCACCATTTTATAATATGATAGGAGGAATGCATAAGTTACCTTCCTTCGAGGAACTCTTTACTCTTTTTGCATTTTACAATGAGATGTGTTGTTACCTTGCTTCTTCCTCATCATGTTACAATAAGGTATGTAGTTACCTTTGCTTGGATTAGAGGAACTCATTTTCCAGTTTCAACTAGAAAATATGTGTCACGTTTTAGTTCCCTCTTCGTTAATAAGAACTTCTCCTTTGAGCTAACGTTTCTTTTATCACTTTCACACTCATTTTTCTTCAATTCAGTCTTTGTCGCAGAAGACGTTGAAGAGCTTTTAAGAGAAAAACGATGAACGTCACGTTCAAGTTAACGGTTTCTCAGTTCCATATTCATCACTCGAGAACTTTGAATAGCTTTTCCTTCTTTCAAATAACGATTAATGAAAAAGATATGGAAACTTTCCATGAAACGAGATACGATGAAAGTTGTCTTTCATTTCACCTAATGAGTTATGAAAAAGATATGGAAAATCCGCCATGAAAGGCACCTTTCAATGAGCGACTGGTGAGAAATGATGGAACATTTGATACCTTTCCGCCTTCCGATTGGTGAGAACATTATGATACCTCATATCACCATTCGAGATTTTATGAAAGTGATGGAAAACTCACCATGAAAATTACCTTACGTACCGGTCGGTTGGAGTGAGGGGACATTATGATAACTTTCTGTCTAAATATTGGTGAGAAATGCCGTGACATTTAAATACCGTCTTTATCCTCCTATTTATTAGGATACCAAATCCGTGAGTAGGGTAGGTGATCGGGGTTTTGGCGGTCTTATGGTTTTCTATTAACCTGTTTTCATTATGATTATACATCTCACTGATGCAATATTTATGGCTCTGAATGATTTTCCATTCGTAATTCCAAACATATAATTTCTTATAAACTCTTATTTTGATTTTCTCTATTTTGCACTACAGCTGACACGAGCCAACGTTTTCCGAGTTTAACATTACTTGATACAAACAAATGTTTCTCATTCGATATATATATGTTTAACATTATATATATATTTGTGTTGAGGTTCCCTCAGCCTATGTTTTTCTTTTTTATTAGTGCAAATGAAACATAGTATGTGCAGTTCCTTCTCGACCTCTGTCGATTAATAACTCCTGTAGTTAAATTTGTACTTTATATTTTTATAAAATTTATCATATTCTACTACAATTCCTTTGTTTTTCAGTTTCTTTTGGTTACCTTCATTTTATAACTCCATATGTAGGTTGATAGGGTGAATTTATTCAAAATCGTGTCCTATTAACCTGAGTGTTACACTGATTGCTTCACTTACAATTACTAGCATGGATGTTGCGGTAGATTTACTGAAAAATAAACATACCTTAGCATATAACTAATATGCATTTTATCATAATAAAATGAGAATCATGGGGTATAAATTGTGCCCAGAATCTTGGAGGCTTGCAGTCTCTGCTTGTCAAACAATTTAGATTTGGAATTAAAGTTCATTTATGACCATGAGTATTTTATTTTCTTCTTCTGCCATAGTTAATCCATTAGTGACTTTCTTCTTATCCGGTATTAGGTTGTTGGAGCTCTATGCAGCCACCGAACATATGTACCTATAAATATCTTCTAATAATTTTCAAACTCACCATTTTTAAATAAAACGCCCCAAGCCTCCATTTATGGAATATGTCTTGATATGACCAACAGTTTCACTGAAATATTTTCTAAATCCCCGTGATTGTTAACAACAGCTTCCCACTTCCATACAAAGTGTCTATATACTAAACAGTTAAGATGTTAATAATTTCTTTTCAAAAATTTCCTAGGACTAGAGAGTCAGTCGTTCTGTTCTGAATCGACTTAGTTACCTTTATATTGTAACTATGTTAAACTTTTTATTACAAGAAACATTTAATAACGCATTAAGATATAAAAAGGACAATGATCGTTTACTAAATTCTCTTCTATTAAATATGAAAAATTTCAACATTATAAAACATAACTGATTAGAAGTATAGTATTGTACATACCCCAAAATTCTCTTATCAATAACTAAGAGAAACTCTAATTATAATTGTCAAATAAAAATTCATAATGACATAGTAAATATTGTCAAATTATTATATCTTTCAAACAATCTATCCATCATGTCTACCTATAACCCCTGCACATACTTAATATAAAATAATTTATGTCATTCATATCATACCCAAAAAGTACTTACATATAACCAGGAAGATAACCAACATGTGTAATTGAAAGAAAACCATTTCAAATTAACACATTACATACTAACTTCACCACTATTCTAAAATTTCAAGCCTCTAATCGTAATACCAACTATTATGCTTTGGGATGAGAAATTTTCCATCCAACCACAAAATTATACCACAGGTTCCCCCTTGAGATGAGACTTTCCTTTACCCTAGAATCAATAAAATATTTGCATTCATGTCAGGTCATATTTATGACTTACTTCCCCTAGCAGGGTTTCCTTAGTGGATTTCTTCTTTCTAGGGTTTGCCAGCCTCATAGCCTAGGATTTTCATATTTTTTAGAAAAGTATATATATTTTTTGTTAAATATCTCCTTTTTCGCTGCAATGCTTTACTTTCCCTATACCACAGTTCCCTCCCCCCAAACTGAGTAATTTATTATATTTTTGTCTCCCAATCTAATCAAATCACGTTAATCGACACCTAGGGATTTTTAGGAAGAAATAAGGGAAGTTTATGTTTTCCAAAATTTTTGGGTAAAAATATCATTAACTCATGTCCATTCGCAAGAAACCATCTATTTTATTTTATTTTATTATTCAATTCACTTTTAATACATCATGATGTAGTATTTACATTCAAGTTTCTTAGGGATTCCTATCCACCTCACTATAAACAATTCATTCCAAATATAGAATATATACATAATCATTGAGGGGAATTACATCTTCCCCTTCTAAAAACATTACATCATCCTCAATTTTTATTATGTTGTTGCCCTAATTTTGAACAGTGTTGGGTAAGATTATTTCAGAACCTCCTTGCACTCTCAAGTAGCCTTCCTAGGTGTAAAGTGCATCCACTTTAATTTAACGTGAGCAACGACTTGATTCCGAAGCATGCTCTCTTTCCGATATAAAGTATAGAGAGGCTCTGGAAGAAAGCCTCCTTCAGGATCCACCTGTATCAAATTTCAGTTAATTACATGAGATGCATCATGGATATATTTCTTTAAAAATGATACATGAAATACATTATGAACTTTAATATGATTGGGTAGAGCTAGATGATATGCCATTGGTCCAACTGAATCCATAATTTCAAAAGGACCACAAAACCTCGGTGGCATATTGACAAAAATACTAGTTCTGAGAGTAATTTTTATGAGTTTTACCTGCAAGTACATATGATCCCCAAAATTAAATCCTTTATGCTACAATTTTATGTATGCATAACTTTTCTTCCTGTCTTGAGCTATTTTTATATTTGTCTAATTTTTCGCACTATCTGTTCCATTTCTTGCAATGCTTCAGGTCTCAATTTTAACTTATCCTCTGGTGGACCCCAATTTAGTGGCATATGACACTTTATTCTATATAAAGATTCAAAAGGACTCGTTTTTTTGGTAGCTTGGTAGTTATTATTGTATGAAAATTCTGCTGAAAGTAGAAAATCCTCCCCTTTAGTAGGTCTTTCCATTACATACATGCATAATATGTATTATAAAACTTGATTTACCCTTTCAGTTTGTCCATCTGTTTTAGAATGATAGGAAGTACTAAAATTTAATTGAGTTCCCATGCCACCAAAGATATCTTTCCAAAAATTTGAGGTAAATTTAACATCTCTCTCTCACATTATCAACTTTGGTATTCCATGTAGTCGAAAATTTTCTTGCATGAAAATGTTGGCATTTTGTGTTGTTCCAAAGGTAGATTACACTAGTATAAAATGGGTTGCTTTAGTCAATGTCCACCACCACCATGATGGAATCGTGTTGATACCTTGGTCTTGGTAAACCTGTAATAAAATCCATTGTAATGACTTCCCATTTACATTAAAGAATGGGTAATGGATTTAGTAATCACACAGGTTGTTGATGCTCCACTTTTACTTATTGATACTCCAAGCACTTAGTTAAGTATTCCTCCATGTCACTTTTCATTCCTAGACAAAATAAGGTTTTTCTTATTGATGTTACCATTTTCTGGTATCCTAGGTTACCATAATATGGTTTCTTGTGGTATTTATCCAGTATCATCTATTTCAATATGGCCATGTTAGGAATATACAGTCTGTTTTGATAAGTTAGTAAATTTGCAACATTTTTCAACATACCATGTTCCTTCATTTTGCTATATTTTTTGTTGTACTTAATATTGGGGATCTTGATGTGATGCCTATTTAATATGCTCCTCAAAATCTATACTAGTGTTGCTTACAAAATTTCCTATCAAAGCATGAGCATGTCTACTTAGGGAATCTGCCATTTTGTTTTCCTTCGATTTTATGTGTTTTATATCAAACTCAAACTCGCTAAGGAAATCTAACCACATTTCTTGCCTAGCATTTAAGTCAGGCTGAGTAAAGAAGTATTTCAAACTAATATGATATGTAAGTAGCACAAATTTATTTCCCAATAAATACTACCTGCACATTTTTAGAGTGTGTATTACTATTTCCAATTCTAAATCATAAACATCATAATTATGTTCATTTTCTTTCAACTTTATCGATTCATAGGCTATTACTACATTATGGTGCAATAGCACACCCCTAATTCCCTTTAAATAATAATCATTACAAATATTAATCTCCTTATTTGGATTTGAAATTTTTAATATAGGGGCAATAGTTAGTTGTTTCAATTTGTCAAAGATCTCTTGACATTGGACTGTTGAGTCAAATTTTGTTCCTTTCTTTTGTAAGGAGGTAATGGGGTAAACTAATTTTGAAAATCCTTCTACAAATCTTTGATAATATCCAATGATCCCCATAAAAGGGAGAATCACAGACACATCTTTAGAAGTGGGCCAATTCATGATAGCCTTCACTTTTTAGGGTCCACCTCTAATCCTTCTTTAGAAATAACATGTACCAAGTACTAATGTTTTTCATAAATCTGAAGTTCTATTAGATTTTTTAAAACCAACCTAAGATGCTCTTGGTGTTCCTCCTCATTTCTAGAATACACTAGGATGTCATCTATGAATACTAACAAAAATATGTCCAGAAATTTGTCAAGGACACTATTCGTTAAGCACATGAAGGTTGTTGGTGAAATAGTGGGTCCAAAAGGTAGAAATATGAACTCATGATGCCTATATCAAGTTCTGAAGGTAGTATTATGGATATTTTCATCTTTTATCTACATATGTTGGTAACCAATTTTCATATCATTTTTTTAGAAAACAGTTGACCCCCTTACCTAATAAAAAATGTCATTAATTTGAGGTAGCATATATTTATTTTTAATAATTAACTTATTTAGCTGCATGTACTTGATGCACAACCTGAATATTCCATCCTCATTTTTTACAAATAACGTAGGGGTCCCCCAAGGTGACACACTAGGTCTTATATAACCCTTATCTAATAGTTCCTATAGCTATAATTTAAACTCTAGTAGCTCTGGTATACTCATTCTATATGAGGCTTTAGACATGGGGGTAGCACCTGGTACCAAATCGATTGTAAAATCGATATCTCTACTAGGGTTTAAATATGGAATTTCCTCTAAAACACATTTGGAAATTCTCTTATGACTGGTGTAGCTTATAAACCTTTTGTTTTGGTTTGTTCATTATATTCTACATGCACCATGTACACCCGATGTCCTTTTTTTTCTATCCCTTTTAGCTGTAAAGCCTTGATTTTCCAGACCAATATTTGTTTTGGTTTCCCTCTTACTACTCTAGGTTGTCCATTTTGGTCCACAAAGCTTATGGTTTGTGCTAAAAAATATATAACAACTTTATGTTTTTCAAGCCAGCCCATGCTAATTAGTATATCATATGATCCTAAAGGAATAATATTTAACTTCACTTCAGTGGAATAACCATTCAAATTCACGTGAAACTATTCTAATTCATATGTTAATTTCCATTTGGTACAAGTGGTTAACTGTACTAGCCATGCATTATGATACTTTTATGGTGATATTCTACATTTTTCCATAGTTTGGGGGTTATTGTCACTTAAATTAGACCCCAGATCAATTAAAATAGAAACTTATTTGTTTTCAATTGTAACTTCTATTTCAATAATATTATAATGATGGTCAGTGTGCTTGTCCTTTAATGCAGTACTAATTTTGGGAATCTTTCTGGCCACGTCATTTACCATAGTTGCTTCCTCTACTACTTGAAAATTTTGAATTGATCTTGGATTTTGTGGACAATCCCTTAGCAAATGTGTTTCAGAACACCCCAAACACTTCAGTGGTTCCTATTCTTTACTTCCTATAACCTTCTTTCTGTTTGGTTCCATAATTCTGGATCCTGTATGAGACCGAGCTGGATTATTTACAGTTCCATTATTAAACTTCTTTCTTTATTATTTTCTACAAAATTGTTTGTAATAAGGAGGTTTCTGCCTTTTTATATTCATGAAAACTTTATTTTTTTCCTTGTTTTTCCATGGTTTTTCTACTTCATTTCTATTTTTGATCTGTTGATAGCATAATCTAGCCTTACTTACTGCTTGATTTATCGTTTTAGGATTGTCTAATTCAATCCTCTCCTTATAGGATGTTGGTAAATAGTTCAGAAAACTCTGCACTTTCTCTTTCTCCTTTTTAATGTAGGGAAATAACTTAGTAAGTTTGTAAATTTTGTAAAAAAATCATCCATGGTAAGTTTTCCTAACCTTAGTTCATGGAATTTCTTAGTGCATTCATCATAATAGAATTCATTCAAGTACCGGGATTTAAACCACGTCTGAAATTCCTTCCAAGACACTATTTTTTCCTGCAACGAGTATATAATTTTAATCTCTTCCCACCACAAAGTGGCCTTTCCCTTCAGCTGGTAAATAGCCAGTCATGCCTTCAAATTAATTTTGTATTCATACACCTAAAAGTATTTAATCGTGTTAAGCAACCATGCTTGAACATCTTCCTCCCTTTCCCCATCAAAGGTAAGGGGTTTGATTTTCCGAAATTCTCCCCGCAGCTCTATTTTCTTATTTCTCTTATGTGTTTTTTAATATGTTCTATCTGATTCTCCAACAATCTCAGATTTCGCCGACTCAGTTACCAAATATTTTCTTTTAATCCTTGAGGTTCCACACTTTTATGACTCTATTTCTCTGTCAGCTCCCTTATCCTTCACCCCTATTCCTCACTAGCTCTCAAGAGTCATTCATTGTTGTTTCGAATCTACACTAAATACTGTTGCAATCTTTTAATAATTCCATTAGTTTGGAATTTGGTGTGGTTCTACCTCCTCCTAATTCAAAATATAACCCTTCTTTATCCGTCACGGTTGGAGAAAACTCTTTATCCATTTCAGCAACCTGCCCCACCTATGTGCCAAAAGAGAACATGACCTACTTTCAATCTCTTGTTTAGTTTTACATGAATAGAAAGAAATTTACAAAATGAGCTATTTTTTTTTTCCTACGATGATCCATGGGTCCTAGTATTTAAAATAGGCTCTGATACCACTTGTCATGCCCCCCAGCTGTACACATAATTTTTTTTTTCTCCCACGTTTATCTAGCTGTCTCTATTAGCCCTTCACTATTTTTTTATTACTGCATTGAATACACTTAAGGTAGTAATTAAATCCTCAACTCTACACTTACTTAACATTACACTATCTAGAAGGTTGGACTGCAATCATATCTCATTTCCTCCATTTTAACCTTAAATGTGATATACTAAGTGGAACCCTAAATTTTCCTTGTATAATTATTGTAAACCATTATTATTCCCATATTATCATTGCTAACCATTAACTCTAACTACAATGCAACCCCCCCGCACCCACATGATAATTTATCCCATACTTATAAGGGTCATCACGTTGGTCTAACCTTATACATATGCCAATTGCATGGATTATTAAGGTTTGTTAATATTTCCACAGTTTAATACTTCAACCATTGTAAGGGTTTGCTAAAGTTGTAATTGCATCCCTAATGCGATCCATCTGTCCATTTTGTACGCAACAAGTGACAAGGATAAGGTATAGGTGACCCATCTCTTCTCATTCCACATTATCCTTGTCATGCTCAGTTCACATGGAAAACGTACGAGCTTTGGTTTTGATTCATGTGAACGGTGCATATCACTCTAGGTGATATAACGGTGGCCTTGCCTTCTTACAAACCCTAAAATTACCTCACTTTTCTTTTGCCACTTGATTTCCGTGACGTCCCATTGTTTTTTCCACTAGTTTAGGGGTAAGTTCGCCATTTGATCTGTTGTGAAGAGGGTGCGGTTCGGGTTTTCCAATGTCCCACTGAGAAAGGGAGATGTTGTTTTTGTTACCAAAGTTCTACCTCTGCCACACCACTAGGTTACTGGTTAAATCTGCATATAATTTTTTGAGACCCGAAGGATCATACAATTTTTTGTTCCATTCTCCTCTATGCACCTGCTTCCCACTAGTTCAAATTATATTTATCTCATCGATTACGGTACATTTCCCTACAGTTAATTTTTTTAAATTTTCCCTCATTAAATTATATATTTTTGGGAAACATTCCTTTATTGTTTTTTCATTTTAAAAATTATGTTGCAATTAACTACTGGCGTGTTTTTCCAATTGTGTAGTCTCGGTGATGATTCTAATTCATCTCTGCTAAGGTGTGGTTTCTATCATTGGTTCCTAAACCAAGAGGAAACCCCTTGATGTACGTGTTGTTTTTCAAACCCGAGGTATATCCCTGTATCAAATTTCCTCCTGTCTCATTCAATTTCTTTGTGCTAATTTATAACTTGCATTCAACATCATTAGGTTAAATTTATTTTTCTTCGGTAGGAATTTCTATGGTAACTTATCCCAGTTTTGAATTTCTTCACATATACACGTTGCTAGAAAAAGTTGGGTTACTACCTTGGTAAATTTCCTGTTCCCACATAGCTATTTGTATATTTTTGTCTTAGGTTTTCAGGGAAATTTTCTCTCCGATATAGTCCTACGGTGTAGAGATAATTTTCCTCAGATTCTTATCATTACTTCTATTTCAAACAAAGCACTTCTAGGTTCCTTCTAGGAGTGCGCATGGACTCCTCCTCCAACAGGTACTTTGCATATTCGATTTAGGGCTCATAATTTTTCTCCTTCTTTGTTAAATTTATTCTAACATATTTTATATTTTATCCTTGTAGCACCACTTAGGATACTAATTCCATTGCGAGAGAAACTGTGCTAAAGGTAATCATTCCTACCTTACTAAGTGTGTTATTTTTATAGCTTATGGTGCCATAGACTTAATTATCTACACTTCCATTAACTCTTGATTTCTGTCATGGTGTAACCAAGTACAGGTTAAAGCACAAACTTATCCTTTAGCTTATTTTATCACTGTTAAAATCTCATTCCACAACTAATGCTTTCACACCCCTTCCATATAGCATCGATGTCGTGGCTCAGGTCGATTTCCTATTTACAATTTCGAAGGAAGAACATTACACCATTCTAATGGAGACAAGTTCCAGTTGCTATTATATTTTTAGTTTTTCTTTGAGGTTGTAGTTGAGGTTATTGTTTATTTACTTACAAAAACCTTGTGGTTATATTACCAATCTGTAACTAGGTATATGACCCATGAAAAATTAAGTGTTATTTATTTAAGTTAATATGGAGAGCTTGGCTCACCTCGGTTGTTTAATAAAAAAGGGATTTCCAGTATATTCCTTTGTATGTATTTTAATTCGCAACCGTTGTTGAGATACCTTTCTATTTTCGCCATTTAATTAATCCTTCACAGTTGTTCTTCACATGATTTTAGAAGAGTTCTCGTTTTCTATTGTATTCTGCTAATACATACATACATACATACATATATATATATATATATATTGTTAAATTGTGGTGCGTTGGCATTTCCTCAATAGATGATTTGTTGAAGTCCAACAAGAAATTGCAGCACACACACTAGTGTGGGACCAACAGGTCCTAGCGATACATTAGTGTGAAGGCCAATATAATTAATTAAATTGGTGTAGTGTCT